>BSBK01000466.1:1425000-1828599 GCA_027943335.1 Chamaecyparis obtusa | reverse complement strand
AATGTACATCCTCCCAAATTCATAATAAATTGAAAACTGATTTTATTTTAGAAAGACATATAAACCTATTGTAGCTTCATCAAATACATGATTTTTCTTTTGTTAAGAATTTACATCTACAAATCTGCAAACAAGATGCTAAATAAATCAACTTTCATGTTGCTCTCTTACACATACAAAAGAAACGGTTCCTTAAGAATCCCTTCTACAAAAAGATAACCTTTTTCAATATCATAGAAGAACAAGAAACATCTCTTATTACACACACAAACTTTCTTTTCTTCACTTTCTTCAAGAGATAAGCTTTTTATCTTCAAGCAACAAGAGCTTCAAAACCTACAAAGAAACTTGAATAGGACCATGAGATGCTCACCTCCCAACCAAGGCCTCTAAGAGGCCACACCCGAGCTAAGGGAACCAAAACATAGTCAAGATAACATCCAAAACAACTAAAACAACAACAATGGAGACATTCAAACTACATAAAAACTCCCAACCCAAGCCTTACACAATGTGTCTCATTTTGACCCATACATTGGGGTGAAGTGGACCAAATACCCTATGGGGAGAAATCCAATTTCAAAAACAAGAAAAAAAACAATCCCTCACATGGCTTTGCAAAACACAATATCTACTCAATCATTTCTCAAACAAGCCCTTATGTCCCCCAAGACTTCAAGCCAAATAAACTCCTTTATGGCCCCCAAAACAAAATGAAATGGCTACATGGAGCCCATACTTCCATGTTTTATCTCTATCATCCTTGAGGAGAGACTCTACACCCATGGGTTGTCCTAAAACCTTCACCCCCAAGGAGACTCTTCCCTTCAAAGGGTGAGTGGGCCTTGAGACTCCCTTACACAAAAACTTGCAGCACAAACACAAAAGAAACACAATAACATAATGAAAGAAAAACATAACAAAAACCATTTTGAAAAGCTCAACATAAGGTGTTTAAAAACCATAATGCATCAAAATATAGTATCAAATAAGTCTATCTCAAATGCAATTCAACTCTAAAGCTATGACGCGCTTAGAGTAAGGCCTCAAATCCTTCCCCCCTAGGCATAAACTTCCTCCTGGAGTTCATCAAAATAATAGGGATACTATGCTCTCATCTACCCTATGTCCTCCCATGATGTTGTAACCTCATCATAGCAATCCCACTAGACCCTAACCCGGTCCAGCTCTTAGCCTCGAAAAGCTAGCATTCAGCACACCAAATTGTGAATGGGCTCCAATGCCAACTATCCATCTGACTCCACCTATAGGGCATCCCAATCTATGATATGAGACTCATAAAAAATGTACTTCCTCAACACTGATACATGAAAGACGTCGTGGATGCGTGACAGGCTAGGTGGCAAAGCTAGATGATATGCGATAGGACCTATCCGCTCAAGAATCTCAAAAGGACCAACAAATATGGGTGCAAGCTTAGAGCCCTTTCCATAATGAATTGGACTCTTATGAGGTCACACTCTTAGAAAAACTCTATCCCCAGCCACATAACTACAATCCTCTCTCTTCGCGTTTGCATACTTCTTCTATCTATCCTTCACTTCTTTCAGATGTTGTCTAATTAAGGTAACTTGCTACTTGAACTCTTTCTCTAACTCAGGACCTAAAGCAACTCTAGCCTCGATGTGGTCCAAACTCAAAGGTGTCCCGCATGGTCTTCCATATAATGTCTGATAGGGAAGCATACTCAGAGAAGTGTGATGCCGATTATTGTAGGAAAACTCTACTAGATGAAGGTACTCTTCCCTTCTAGTTTGATGATCCATGACATACATGTGGAGCATATCCTCCAACACCTAATTTACCCTCTTTGTCTAACCATGTGTCTCAAGGTGATAAGTAGAGCTAAAATTGAGCTTAGTGCCCAAAGTTGTCTGTAATCCCCTCTAGAAGGATGATGTGAAGAGAGAGTCTCGATCTAAAATGATCTTACAAGGTTTTCCATGAAGTCTGAAAATATCCCAAAAGAAAACCTGTGCCACTATTGGAGCTATAAAAGTGGTCCAAATAGGTGAGAAGTGGGCTACCTTGGTCAACTTGTCAATTGTCACCATGATGGCATCATGGTGTTGAGATGAAATAGGGAGACCAATGATGAAATCTATAGAAATAACATCCCACTTCCACTCTAGTATCTCATGAGGTTGAAGCAAACCATGAGGGTGACGATGTTCTACCTTAACCCTCTAACACTCAAGACATCATGTCACTATCTCAGCTATATCCTATCTCATTCCTGGCCAATGGTATAACTACCTCAAATTTGCATGCATCTTCTTGACTTTGGGATGTGTTGCATACAGTGCTCTATGAGCCTCCAACATGATAAAAACTTGAAAATCTTTGGAGGAAGGTGCATAGATGCATCCTCTAGAGTGTAAAATCCCATCAGAGTCTAGAGAATATCCTGAAAACTTCCCCTCAAGGGTATACTAAGACCAAATAATATGACTGACCTCTACATACCAAACATCCTCATCCAAATGGTGCAATATCTAATCTCTCAACTCTATACCTACATTCATAGAGTAGGTCGCATGTCATCTCCTACTCAAAGCATCGGTAACCACATTCTCCTTTCCCTTGATGTAGTGTACATCAAAATTGTAATCACAAAGGAATTCCATCCACCTCCGTTGACGTGCATTCAGGTTCAGCTGAGAGAAAATATATTGCAAGCTCTGATGATCTGAATGGAGCTCAAACTAATGACCCAAAAGGAAGTACCACCATCTTACTAAAGCATGAACCACTGTAGCTAACTCAAGGTCATGAGTGGGGTAATTAAGCTCGTGAGTCTTAAGTTTCCTAGACTCATATGCAATGGCTCACCCATTCTACATAAGAACTACTCCTAAACCATCCAAGGGAGCATCTATGCATACAATAAAATCCACTGAAGGATCAGGAACCAAAAGAATAGGTGTGCTAGTAAGTTCTTTCTCAAGTTCTTGAAAGGCCCTCTCACACTTCTTGGTCCACTCAAACTTCTTTCCCTTTCACTGAAGAGAATTAATGGGATGAGCCACTCTAGAAAAACCCTCTACAAAATGCCTGTAGTAACTTGCTAATCCCATAAAAATCCTAACCTCAGTCACATAAGTAGGCATAGGCCAATCCATGATGGCTCTAATCTTAGATGAATCAACTAAGATTCCATCTCCTAAAATAACATGCCCAAGGTAATGAATCTTAGATCTATAAAATGTGCATTTAGACAAGCTTCCATACAACTAATTATCTCTAAGATGCTACATACCTACCTCAAGTGCTCCTCGTGCTCCTCCTCATCCTGAGAATATATCAAAATATCATCAAGGAACACAACTACAAACTTATCAAGAAAGGTATGAAATACCCCATTCATAAGGCTTATGAATACAACTGGAGCATTCATGAGACTAAATGGTACAACTATGAACTCGTAATGCCCATATCTAGTATGAAATGTAGTTTTGGGGATATCGCTATCCACAATCCATAACTGGTGGTATTCCAACCTAAGATCAATCTTGGAAAATACTTTAGCACCCTGAAGCTGATCAAATAAATCATCAATCCTAGGAAGTGGATATTGATTCTTGATGATAAACTTATTCAACTATTGGTAATCCATACATAACCACAAGGATCCATCCTTCTTCTTAACAAAGATGATGGGTGCACTCCAAGGTGAAACATTAGGATGACTGTGTCCTTTCTTCAAAGTTATTCTAACTAGATGTTGAGCTCATTAATCTCATTAGTGGTCATTTTATATGGTGACCTCGAAATTGGAGCAACTCCTAGAATGAGATCAATGTGGAAATCCAATGCTCTATGAGGAGGCATACCTGGAAGCTCAGTAGGAAATACATCTAAAAACTCTTGAAGTATAGGATAATCATCAAGAGATGGTTACCTTTCCTCCTCATCCTCTCTTTCATTGATGGTAATGGAAAATAATTGACATCCCTTTTGCATTCTCTGCTTAAGCTTCATGTTAGAGATCATACGAAGAGATATACCTCTCTAAATCCCACAAACTATAACAAGTGTGCCATAATCATCTATTCACTCAACCCTCTTTTGATGACAATCTAACCTAGCTCTGTGGGCATATAGACAATCCATGCCAATTACTATGCCATAAGATCCAAGAGGTATGATACGAAGGTCTAAAGTGGAGGTCAAATAACCAATCTACACCTGAAAATCCCTCACCAAGGAGTTGATTGACACTCTAGACCCTAATACTAACTCAACCTCCCAACTAACTTCTTGCCTAGCTACCACTAGCCCATAATGCTCCACTACCAAAGGAGATATAAAAGAATTAGTAGCTCCAGAATCAATCAAAATGGTAACACTACTACCTTTAATCATACTTGCAGCCTCTATAACTTTGGCCTAATGCTCTGCCTGGTGTTTATCAACTGATGAAAAAACTATGTGAGACTTTCCAAAGTCTCCAACTATAGGCTCTTATGCTGCCATACATTGACTACCTTCTATCTAACCTTGAGGAGAATCTCGAGCTAAGTGCCCCATGGCACCACATGCATAACAAGGACCACATGTATGAGTCTGAACTCCCTGTGGCCTAGATTACTAATGTCCACTAGTCCTACTAGACCCACTGTAACCCCCCGAGAGGAGTGTTGAGTCTATGCTAGAGGTGCATTTGAATTATGTGGACATTGATCATTCCTAGGACCCTGTGCCTACCATTGTTTGGGCTTAGAGCCCTATACTCCCTATTATGGTGTCTGCCTCTGATTCTATTGAGACTGTTATTGTGGGTTCTTATTAAAAGACCCTGAAGAATACCTATTGTTACCTCTCCAATGATTCTTATGGTCACCATGTGACTGAGATGTGGAGTTATGGTTTTGAGACCTATCACAAGTGTCTTGTGACCTACCTCAGTTCTCCTCTATAATTAAAGCCATCTCTACAGCCTCTCAAAAGTTCCCTAGAGTGGTCATGTGAACCTATCCTGATAACCAATCATTCAGCCCCTTGACAAAGTGGTTAACTCATAATTTCTCATCCTTCATATAGTCAACATATCAAAAACATTAAAATGGAGATCAGAAAGTGGAACAAGAAGGATTTTGGGGATATCTTTTTGGCAAAAGAAAGGATTATGGAGGACCTTGTTGGGGTGTAGGAGGAAATCCAGAACACAAGCTATGATGAAGATAAGATGAATGTGGAAAAGTTGATTCTGGCTGATCTTCATAATATTATGGGCAAAGAGGAAATGTTTTGGAGGCAGAGATCCAAGTCAGTGTGGTTAAAGGAAGGGGACAAAAACTCTAGATTCTTCAACCTCTCTACCATGAAGCATAGGGCTGCTAATAGAATAAGTGGTATTAAAAAGGGGGAGGTTTTTCTTAAGGAAGATAAGGAGATTTCCCAAGAGGCTATCAGGTATTTCTCTACCATCCTTTCTAAAGAGGCCAATTTGGGTGATAAGGGCCAATTTGATATTCTTAAAACCATCCCTATGGTGGTCAATGCTAGTCAAAATAGGGCCCTTGTGGCTATCCCTGATATGGAGGAAATCAAGGCAGCTGTTTTCTCTTTGCCTGCTGAGAAAGCCCCTGGCCTAGATGGTTTTCCTACTTTTTTCTTCCAGATGTATTGGGAAGTCTTAAAAGATGACCTGGTTAAAGCGGTTCAGGAATTCTTTGGTGCCAAGTGCTTGCTCAAAGAAATCAATGCCACCTTCCTGGTTTTGATACCCAAAGTCTCAGGTGTAGATTCTTTTGATGCTTTTAGGCCTATCAGTCTATGTAATTCTCTTTACAAGATTTTTTCTAAAGTTTTAACCACTAGAATTATCAAAATCCTTCTGGGGATTATAGCTACGCAATAAATAGGATTTGTCCTGGGTAGACAAATCCTAGATTCTATCATAGTAGTTCATGAGGTCATACATTCTTTAAGAGATGGCAAAAAGGATGGTTTTCTGCTCAAGCTTGATCTATCAAAGGCCAACAATAGGGTGGACTGGCTATTCCTGGATAAGGCTCTTGAAGCTTTTGGGTTTAAGGACAATACCAGAAAGATTATATCCCAATTGATTTCCACCCCCATCTTTGCGGTGTTGGTTAATGGTTCTCCCACGGACTTCTTCAAATCTTCTAAAGGTCTCAGACAAGGGGATCCCCTATCCCCTATCCTATTCATTATTCTTGCGGAGTGCTTGGGTAGACTAATTCATGATAAAAGAAGTAGTGGTTTTTTCAAAGGGATAAAACCTTCTTCCGGTTCCTTGGTCTTCACTCACTAGCAATTTTTGGATGACACCATTCTTGGGAGGGAAGCATTGGTGAAGGAAGCTAGAAATGTGAAGGACATCCTCAACACATATTCCAATGCCTTGGGTCAACTCATCAATTTGAGCAAGAGCTCGGTCTTTTTTGTCAACACCCCTGAGGGTAGACAAAGGAAAATTGTTGATATCCTAGGTTGTAAGATAGGGACTCTCCCTTCTACCTACTCAGGGCTCCCTATGGGGGATAGGCCTCCTGATCTCTTTTGGGAAAATCTCATCAACAGGTTTAATAGAAAGTTGGTAGGCTGGAAGGGCATCATTCTGAGTCAGGCTGGTAAGGTTCTCTTGATAAAATCTACATTACAAAACCTACCCACTTATGCTCTCAGTTTGTTCTCTATCCCATCCAAAGTGGCTGATACTTTGGAGTCCACTTAGAAGAAGTTTATGTGGGTAGGTCCATAAGGCAATAAGAAGTACTCGCTTGTTGCTTGCGAGAATATCTGCAGACCCAAAAATTAGGGAGGCTTAGGGATTAGGAACTTGAAGTAGTTCAATAGGGCATTGCAAGCTAAACAGATATGGAGGATCTTCAACACCAAGGGGGAATGGAGGGATATCTTGCAGGATAAGTACATGGCCAAAATCAACTTTAAGCAGTTCATTAATAGGGATGAAGACCCTAAAGGTTCCAATATTTGGAATGGAATTATAAAGACTAAAGGGCTGGCTATTGAGAAGGTGAAATGGAAATTGGGCAATGGGGAAGATATCAAGTTTTGGCTTGATGATTGGCTTAGTGTGGGACCTTTATGGAACATTGAACATTACAACAGATGGGCGATGTTTTGCATGGAAAGAGTTGGCTGTAGGGTGAGAGACTATAGGATGAATGAGGAGTGGGTGAACTTGAATGAGATTTCTCTAGAGCTCAAGCTGTTGATGGACATGCTCAAGCTCACCCCCTTGTCTAACAGCAAGGATACTATTGTTTGGGGGCCGACTATAGATGGAAACTACACTATGGCTTCAGGCTATGAAACCATGTAGAAAACCGCTCCTATTCTTGTTTATGCCAAAGCTTGGTATCCTGGTCTCATCCCAAAAATCAACATTTTCCTTTGGATAATGCTCCAAAACCATATATTGATGGTGGACAATCTTATCAAGAGAGGGCACTAGTTGCCAAACTAATGCATACTATGTAAAAATCAAATGGAAAGTGTTGATCATCTATTTATTCACTGCCATTTCACCAAGAGCATATGGTGTTCTTTCCTGACTCTCTTCAAACAGTCTTGGGTTTTTCCCAATACTGTCATAGAGCTCTTTCAACAATGGCATAAAAGGGGTGGCTAGAGAGGTGTGTCAGGGATTATGGTGTTAGACTCTACCTCATCTATGCTGGGGAGTGTGGAAGGAGTGGAACAACTAAATTTTTAGGGAAAAAGAAGCCAATCCTAAGGTGGTTTTTCAGAAAATCCTAAATGCCTTGGTAGAAAATTATACTATTTATAAGGGCCACAACCCTCTTCTCATTAATAAGGAGGATGACCGGACTAGGAGGGAGGACTGTAGATGGACTCTTCCACTGAAAGGCTGGGGCAAAGCCAATTTTGATGGGGTGGCAAAGGGAAACCTTGGCCAGGTTGGGATTGGAGGAATCATCAGAAATGACCATGGAAAAGGCATTGCTGCCATCATGGTTCCTCTAGGGATGCAAACAAACCATTTTGTGAAGGCGTCTGTGACTCATCAAACTATTAAGCTTGCTAAGGAGATAGGAGTTAGAAACCTATGGCTAGAAGGAGACTCAAAGAACATAATTGACTGTCTCAACAAGAAAAACTTGCCTACCTAGACAATAGCTAATATTATCAACGAGAGCATCCTCTATCTCAAGACCTTTGATAGAGTCTATGTGGCTCATGAGTACAGGGAGGCTAACCAAGTGGCTGATAGGCTGGCCAATTGGGCTATCAGGAAGGATGAGGTGAATAGATGGAAAGACAAAGATCTTATACCACTTAAAATTAAGGAATTAATTGAAAGTGAGAGAATCCCGGGTAGATTGGGAAATATTAAGTTTAATCATGATAGTTTATGTGTTAGGGGAAATGTTCCATCTTTTGTGGTGTAAGTATATGATCCAAAGTATGAATCACCTAGGCAACTTCCATCATTGCACTTTGAGGCCCATTTTTGGGTTTGTTTTTCATAATTTATTTGGAAGGATCGAGAACATCTCTCATTTGAACTGCTAATGTCAAAATATGCAAAGCATTGTTAGTAGATTTTTTTCTCGTAGAGAGAAGGGTAAAATGGTGGGGGGAAAGACACAGGAGGGAGCCTAAGGATGAAGAGAAAAAGTGGCAGAGGTGTTCAAAGGTTTGGGAGATTTTGAGCAAAGGTGAGGTGACATCTTTCATCAAAAGATTGCATGGATGGAAACCCTCTGTCACCAAAACCATGGTGAAAAACTGGAATGAGGGGAGTGTCAGAATTGATAGGGTTGAGTTCACAATGATGGAGGAGGTCATTTATGCTGTTACGGGCATCCCCATTGTTGGGAAGAAGTTTTACAAAGGAAGGTGAATTTTAGGTCAAGCGATGATGAAATTCACTAAAGGGAAGGAGGAAAAGAAGGCTTTGGTGAAGAAGGGCACTTACTACCTGTCGAAGTCCATCAAACTGTTGTGGAGGTTTGTGTTGAGGGTGATAATAAAATTTATTTCCCTAGACACGAGGTTTGACCACATTTACTCCTACCATTTTGTGCTTCTCAACCACTTCAAGTCTGGTGCCAAAATAGGAAACCCTACTTTCCACGAGGGCTTGTTATTGTTGATATATGAAATTTTTTAAGCTAGAACAATTGGGAAAGAAATTAAGTAGGGAAGAGGGGGGAAGGATGTTTCAGAGGAGGAGCTTGACTTAGGCGAAGAAGAGTACATTCCTTCTGATACTAAGGAGAGCCAAGATATGCATTCGGATACATATGCATAAATTCCCCCTTGCACTAAAATGGGGAGAAAGAAGTTTAAAAATGAAAAAAGGGAGAAACAAGAGAAACCAAACCCAAAACAAAGCATTGAAATCTCTTCTGATAGAGATTATGATGAGGAAGTGGAGGGCATGGAAACGGAGGGAGGAAGTGACAAAGATGAGGATGATAGGCTGGGGGAGGAGGAGGATAATAAGCAGAATAAGAAGGGAGGGAGGAAAATAACAATTAAAATGCCTGTCAACAGAGATGGAGATAATGATGTGAGTTCTGCTAGGGAACAGAGGAACTAGAAGAAGTTTGAAGAAGGCAATAAGGAGGAAAGGAAAGAGGAGGTGAAGAAAGAGAAGAGGAAGAGGAGAATCAGGGGAGGGAGGAAGATCAGGATCAAGAGTGTGAGGAGCAAGGGACCAACCAGTACACCTATAAGATCTTTGATAAAGAGAAAAGTGTGGTTTGGAGAGACTTTCAAAATGTCTTGGTCAGGATGGGATTAAAGAGGGAGATGATGAAGACTTTGGTTAAGGAGAATAAGGTTGGTAAAACACAAATGGAGGATCTCATTGACCCTAATTTGGTTATTATGAGTGACATCACTAAAGAAAAGCCGCAAATGGATGTCCTCAACAATGCCAAAAATAGTTTCATAGATAGCTACAGCACAACTAAGTAAACCTACCATGAGATACAGGAGCTAAAATTTAGGATGGGTAGGTTGGAGAGGGAGGAAAACAACAGTAAGATCAGGCTTACTGAGGAGAAGAATGAAATGGAGAACAAGATGGAGGATGTGAAAAAAAGAATTCAAAGTGTGGAGGGTACTCTGCAGAAAATTGCTGAACAGAGCTATAGCATCCTCAAAGCCTCAAATGACAACATTAAAGCTCTGATCAGTAAAATAGAGGAACACAGGGGCAGCAAGGAGGATTCTCCCAATAGTAGTAAAGATATCTCATCGAAGGAGGGTCCAAGGAAGAGAATTCACTCCAGCACTTTGAAGAAGGATACTTAGGATCATGATAAGGACCTGGCTAATCTAAAGAAGGTAGCAGATAAGGCTTCTGAGCTAGAGAAGTGTGCAGTAGAGATGCTCAGAGAGCTTGCTTGAGTAGCTCTCCTAGCTTTTTTTGACTTGGTTTTTGTTCTCTACCCCTAGTTCTATTTTCTAGGCTTTTTGTTTGTTTGCTAGTAGACTGTGTCTGGCCTTCCTTTCTTACTTTGGCTATCTTGACTATGTGCACTTTTATCATATATCTTTGAGATACTCTATGTTGTAAGGGTTTTAGGGCCCCTTTAAAACCTATTTTCCTTAATCAAAAACATATGGTAACAACTCAAGGAAATTAATCTCATACTACAGTACTATGAGTCCCATCTGTTGGAGATCATGGAACTCATCTACATGATGTTGCCTGTAATACTCTAACAAGTACCTATCTCTGAATATCTCTAGGAAGATCTCCCAAGTGACATTGTCCATGGTAATGTTGTTCTTAAATTCCTCATGAGCTTCCACCAGGTGGAAGTGCCTCCTCTTAGAATGTGAACTACAAATCATGTCTTAAGCTTTCTCTCATAATGATGCAACCCAAAGCACCTATCTAAACTCAATAACCAGGCCTTCAACTCTGTGCCATTAGTAGACCTTGAATACAATGGTGGTTGAAGGTGTAGGAGATCTCTGATATGGTCCCTGACATTATGGGGTGCCCTCTTTACTATCTCAAGTGGTGGTGGTTCTAGCATGTGAATTGATTCCACCTCATGAACTCCCTGACCCTCCTCACGATCATGTGGAGGACTCCTAGTCCTCTCTTTGGCCTCTGACCTATGTCCTTCTGATAACTGATGCTCTGATTGAGGTATCACTAGAGGCAATCTATCCTGGATAACTCCAATAAGGTTTTGAAGAGCTAACAAGAGCTCCTGATTACAATTTGATGGTGGTATGGGAGGAGGTTCCTAATTTCATCTTGATATCTCAACCCTTTGCTCATCTTGCACATGAACCGAGGGGGCTCACCTAGGACCTCTATTATGTCCATGAGCTTGACATGTAAGGGGAGGCATCCTACAAATTCATTAAGGACAAAGTTAAATGAGAAACATAATGGGTTAAAGGTACCAAGTTTTTGCAAACTTGGCTCTGATACCAAAATATCATGCCCATATTTCTACAGAAAAAAATACACTAATTTTGTTTGTTTAAGTTGGAATTAATAATTAAATAAATGTAAAATAACTACTTAATGTTAGAAGGTTGATTGAAAAAAAAGTTAGAACTATTAGGGTTATATAAACAATTAATCATTGGAGGGGAATCATGGTGGGAGGTCCTTGAATTCCACCAACATCCCTCACATGATAAGAAGTCAATCATGAACCTAGGGTTAACTATCATGGTCTAATCCTAGTTAAGTCGGTTAAAATAATTCACCTACAATTACAAAAAACATTGTTATAATTTAAATAAAGTGTTCCCTCTCTATACAAAGTTCAAAAACTAAGTTGTTTATAATTAAATTCCATATTAAAATATCCTATAGACATAAGATGCCAAATAAAATATTGATAGAATTAAAGGTAAATTTAATTTAGTCTTAATAATAAATTTCGTTAACAATAATTATTATTATCCTCCACTAATGGTCTCCTTTTTTAAAAAAAGATTTACTTAAGTGAAAATAAAGTCCTACCAACATATTATAATATATTAGATAGTTAAGTTTCTCCATGATGAAATTATCAATTAATCTCCTTACTAATAGAATAAAAACTATCAATCTTTACTCATAATTAAATACACTCAAGAGAGAAAATAATAATATTAGAGAATAATCTTAATGGAATATTTTAATTCCATTTCCCACCAAATGGACAAAAATAAAAAACAAATAAAGGTGTAATTACACACTTCAAAAAAATGATGTGTGAGGGAAAAATAAGAGGGAAATCAAATATGGGTTTGACCATTTTTCCCTAACCCTAATGTCAAAATTAGGGTTAGGGTAAAATTGACAAAACCCAAAGACACTTCCATACCTCTCATTGTCCTTCCAAAACTCTCCTCTCCCAAACCCTTCATGGGTTTGGCAATTATTTCTTTTTTTTTTATGCAAGTGGTTGGAGGAAGTCAGAGATGGAAGATTCATGCTTCATATGAATAATATGTTTATATACATATATACATGATGTATATATGTTTATAAATATATTATTACATATATTTTATAGTTCCGGCTAGTCAAGAACAACATCCCATTTTCTTCTCCAAGCAAGGTAATTGATCTTTTTTTGTTGTTCAATACCCAATTGGGTATCCAAAAATCTACATTTTTTTATTACAACATGTGTATATATTTTCTTGTATTTTTTTAATAATAAAAGTAAGTAAAAATAATAATATTTGGGGGACGCTAGGGGAGCCAAGGCTCAACCCCAACCCTCCCGCATCATGTTGTGGAGATTCCACAGCCATGACAAAAGTCGTGACTTTGGTATACCACAATCCACGGCCCCGTGGGCTATGGGATACCACAACCATGACCAAAGTCGTGATTGGGGTATCCCATAGTCCACGGCCCCATGGGCTATGGGATACCATAGCCATGGCCGAAGTCGTGATTGTGGTATCCCCATAGTCCACAGTGTACCGTGGGCTGTGGGGTTACCATAGCCACGACTTAGGTCATGGGCTGTGGTACCCACAGCCACCACATGCCAAAACTTTTTTTTATATATATTTTTTAATATTATATATATATATATATATATATATATATATATATATATATATATATATATATATATATATATATATATATATCTTTTTTTAATATAAATATTTTAAAAATCATTAAGTATATTGTTTAAAATACAGTCATAAATATAGAGAGAAAATAAATGCAGCATTAAAATATTATTTTAATGGAAACATAATTTTATTTATATAAACATATATTTATATATATATTTATAAATATATTTATACATATATATTTATATAATATATAGATATAAACACACAAGATATATTATGAAATTTTAACAGTCAAATAGTTTCTTTTTTTAAAAATAATCTAAGATTGGATAATCAGTTAAAATTATGAAAAAAAACTATATTTCTTTTTTTTAAATGATGCTTGTTGCTGGTATATAAACAATTCATTCTAGTTAAATGAACTACTTGCATGCAAGCTAAGATGAAATCGATTTGATATTCAAGCAAATATATTTTCATAAATAATGTACAGATTTATATGCATTACAAAGAATAATATAACATGGGGCTGTATTCACATTAATATTTCTTTTTTTTTAAAATAACTAAAATGACATTTGAATTTAAAGCCCCCATAATCAGAATAGTTTCTATGTATTTCATAATTGCAACAACATTAACTAACTAGACAAAAAGTTTAAATATGTGCTTAATTTAAAACAAAAAACTTCTCTAAACTAAGGGAACAATGGTGCACTTACTTAATATTTAACTCTGCTCCTAACAACTAAAATTTAAGGGAACATAATTTTTTTTCTTTTTGGGCTAGTTCTTGTCTTTACAACTTTCTTTATATGACAAACACAAAATAAACATGCTATTAAGTCCAATGCACATCCTCCCAAATTCATAATAAATTGAAAATTGATTTTATTTTAGAAAGACATATAAATATAATGTAGCTTCATCAAATACTTGATTTTTCTTTTGTTAAGAATTTACATCTACAAATCTGCAAGCAAGATGCTAAATAAATCAACTTTCATGTTGCTCTCTTACACATACAAAAGCAAGGGTTCCTTAAGAATCCCTTCTACAAAAAGATAACCTTTTTCAATATCATAAAAGAACAAGAAACATCTCTTATTACATACACAAACTATCTTTTCTTCACTTTCTTCAAGAGCTAAGTGTTTTATCTTTAAGCATCAAGAGCTTCAAAACTTGTAAAGAAACTTGAATAGGACCATGAGATGCTCACCTCCCAACCAAAGCCTCTAAGAGGCCACCCCCGAGCTAGGGGAACCAAAACATAGACAAGATAAAATCAACTAAAACAACAACAATTGAGACATTCAAACTACATAAAACTCCCAACCCAAGGCTTACGCAATGGGTCTCATTTTGACCCATACCTTGGGGTGAAGTGGACTAAATACCCTATGGGGAGAAAGCCAATTTGAAAAAAAAACAAGCCCTCACATGGCTTTGCAAAACACAATATCTTCTCAATCATTTCTCAAACAAGCCCTTATGTCCCCCAAGGGTTCAAGCCAAAGAAACTCCCTTATGGCTGCCAAAACAAAATGAAATGGCTACATGGAGCTCATACTTCCATTTTTTATCCCTCTCCTCCTTGAGGAGAGACTCTACACCCATGGGCTGTCCTAAAACCTTCACCCCCAAGGCTACTCTTCCCTCACAAGGGTGAGTGGGCCTTGAGACTCCCTTACACAAAAAATTGCATCATAAGCACAAAATAAACATGATAACATAATGAAAGAAAAACATAGCAACAACCAATTTTACAAGCACAACAAGTCTATCATTTACACAACAAGTCATAATAGCACCATAAACATCTAAAAAGAGAAAATGAGAGAGTGCCACCAACCTAGATCCAAGCTTAAGGAGGAAAATTGTTGAAGAGCTCCCTTCTTCCTAAGTACTCTTCTTCCAAGGCTTCTCCAAAACTAGCAATGTCTCTAAGATAGAGAGTGGGTCTTCAAACTCTCCATAATGGAGAGTCCCTACTAAAAAAGCATCCACACTACTCCCCAAAACCCCTAGGGATAAGATCTATTCTCTCATTTTTTGGTCTTCCCTAAGCCCCTTACAAGCTTTCTAAAAATGGCTCTTACAAAGGTTGGCCAAAAAGTAGGCAAAGTCCTTGCATCTAAATGGGTGGTGTTCATACCAAGACCTTCCTTCAAAAGTTGATTTTCGGCCATTTTGAAAATCCAACTTTTGGAAGGGTCTTTTGGTCAACTATGGGTTTTCCTATAGTTAAAATTGACCCTTACCCATAGGTATATCAAGTGGAAAATCTAAAAATTATATAAACACACCCCTAGGCACCTTTCTAACCCTCCAAAAGTCCATTATAAGATCAAATTCTAAATCCAATGACATGAATCTACCTCAAGCTCCCTAACCAAGGGATTCACATGGAGATCCTAAAGGGGTACTATCCTAGGTTCATGGACAACCAATCCTCAAGTGGAACATGTCATGGCCACATGGACACATTACAAGTGTCAAGTGACACAACACAAATTACACATCATAGGCCACATGGCATTTCCACTTGAGCACTCACATAAATAATATTACAATTGCAATTTTACAAATTGCATTGAGACATACAAGATCATTATGTTTACAAATAAAATACAATTACAATGAGGTTTTGTCTCTCATTAGATGCAACCTTGGATCACACTAAATTTACATAGGTCTATGTTTGGTTCCCCGATTAAGTACCATGGTCTAATTCCCTGTACACTAGATCCATCATGAGTAGTCCAAGAAACATAACAACTCAACATATAAGCATCAATTACATTCATCTTAACAATTCATTTGCAACATCTCATGATCAAATTAAAATTCACATAACATGTAATAATTTAACCTTTCTCATTTGTGAAAACATAAATAAATTCATCATGTAATAAAACAATTGAATTTAACACTTAATAAAACTCATAGCATCATAATTGCATCAAATATTCATTTCCTAATTAATCACATAATTAAATCTCATCATGTCATCCTAGCATTCATAAAACCATATTAATCATAAATGCAGATCCATAATAATGTCACAAAGGAATCATCATAATAATCATAAAATAATGTGCATCTAGCATCTAAGATGATAGAATCCATAGTATAAGGTGTCTTAAAACCACAATGCATCAAAATATAGTATCAAATAAGTCTATCTCAAATACAAAAACTAAAAATCTATGACGGGCTCGGGGTGAGGCCTCACATATACTATTAGGTATATGCATAGATTTGTGCTTGGTACAATTTTGCCGTGTCTTACCGACTATCTTGCTCTTTACTGATTAACTTCTTTTCACCAAATGACTTCTTCACTCACATTGACATGATATTTTCTTCACTAATGACAACACTAAATAGATTTTAGAAGTAACATTCTCCCCCTTTGGCATTAGTGACAAAAACTTGTCAAAATTTGGATATCTCCATATATGCTAACTTAGTAAAAACTCTGTAATAACTCCCCCTTAACATATGCTTCTCCTGTTTCAAAATATATCAAAATATCCCTTATTTCTCTTTTATATATATATATATATATATATATATATATATATATATATATATATATATATATATATATATATATATATATATATATATATATATATATATATATATATAGACACACACACACACACACACACATAAAGAACTATCTACTCTCCCTTTTATTATCTCATGTCTTTATATTCTACTATCCTCCTTTTTTGACAATAATGCCAAAAACAAAAATGTGAAGTATCATGAAATACTTACAGTTTATCAAACAATTATTTGAAAGTAGATTTAGCACTTTAATATATTTTTGTCCATGTTTCTTGGAGTGCTTCTAGTGTTGAAAGTTGAGCTTGTAGTTGTAATGATAGATCTTCCATATGATCCATAACTCACATCTCAGGTGTGGAAACTAGCTTCTTTTCTTTCTTTACATTGACCTAAATAATTTCCAAATGAGGAATAATTTGTTCTTGTAGTTCAAGAATTTGTATTCTTATTTTCTCCTCTTCCTTCCTTAAATCTAGTTGTAGACTCATAAAATGCTTAATTTTGGAATAATGACTTTGGAGTGTCTGTGAGTCATCGGTCAGTTTATTTGCACTATCCTTGAGATCTTCATCATCTTATCTAGGACTTGTTGAGTAAAGTGAGAAACATTGTATAGCTATTGGAGTAATTGAACTATTACCTTGAATGTATCTTCCAGATCAGTAGCAATGATAGAGAATGCAACCTTTTGTTCTATAATCTTTTGCATCATTTTTTCAATTATCTTTTCTTCATCTTTTTTCTCGGCTATCAACATTCTCTCCTCAACATCAATATCAGATTCATTTACTTGACTTACCAGTGAGGCTAACTGATCAATTATAGATGCATTCTCATTAATTGAAGTCTCAGGTGCAATATGTAGTAGAATGTCTTTTACATCTGATAAAACTTTTTGGTGTTTCCTTTCTTGTTTCAACTTATCATGTGCTGCTATCCTTTTCAACAATTCACCATACTTCATCATTTAATTAGGATTCTTTTTTTTTTTATCACAAATGGGTATTACTATCTCTTCATCTAGTGATATTTTCTCCTTTTTTCTTTTCTTCTTCTTTCCATGGGAGCTAAGTGCACTTTCACTAGGTGATATGGTTGGAGATAGTGGGGCCTTGGTATGTTTCCTGGTAGGTTCTTCAACCTTTTCCTTCTCACCTTCCTTTTCAGTTTCTTTTTCCTTTTCCCTTGCATTTGTTTGCATACCTGTAGCAGAAGTATCTTCTTTCTCTATAGTTGTGGTCACTTGGCATTTCTCAGTGGTAGTGGGTTCATCACCCTTATAAGTTTCATTCTTCTTTTTAGTGTCCTTAACCCTTTCCTCAACATCTGTAGGAATATTTATATCAATTGTATGAATTGGTTCAAGTAGAACTTCACTAGGTGTAGCAGTTAGATATGCATGTACTTTCTCCAAAATTGTTGCATATTTCATCAGTCGAGAAATTGAAGGCTCAGTAATTGATGTCTCTTCAAGGTGCTCCTTGGTTGTTTCCATGATATCTTGATCCTTATTAACATTTTCATCTGGATCCTTTTCAGTAATGTCTTCAATTTTGATCTTTTCATCTGTAGTACTAATCATACAAGGAATATCCTCAATTACTAGATTTATAGTATCCTTAGATTTTTTTTCCAAATTCTCTACTTGTACCTCAATAGGCAGATTGGTATCTAAAATTTAAACTTTATCAGGTTCATCTAATTGAAAAATCATTATCCATTCTTTATTTGTTTCATCTTCTACCTCTTGTTCTATGCCTGTTAGGAAGCTCAATGATCTCTTCTTCATCATAAACCTTTTCTTGTAATTCATAAGGGCTTCATCAATTTCTTATACTGGTAGAGTTGGTACTAATACTACCAGTGATCTTTCCCTTAGTTTTCTTTCACTATCAAGTACATATCTGCATCTTGCAATGATTTTGTCATACAATTATTTTGGTATTTTCCCTACTAGTTCCATCAATACTATCCTAAATGTATACATAGCATTAATATTTTTTTCTTCAATCTTCAATTTATCATCATCATTTAACTTATAAAATTTTACAACATGCATAGAGTCAAAATGTCTAGATGACATTAGAGCTTCAACATGCTCATCAACTATTTTTGATACAAAGTTCTTCACAACTCTGAATTGATCTTCATTATCTGATTTGGTTCTTTCACTATCATCATTCTTTTGTTTCTTCATTACTTTGGGTTCTGATTTTTTTTGTTTTACCTCTTCTGATATGTTTTTGTTTTAGATTAACTTTCCTCAATTATGCCAGATTTTCCTCTACCTTTCTTTGTAGGAGATGTGGGAGTTGATGCTACTTTAGTCCTCGACCTAGTAGCCTTAAGACTAGTATTTTCTTTAGTTAGGACCTTCCCTCCCTTCTTCAATTTAGTCGATGTTTCTACTTCCACTTCTTTATTCTCTTCTTACTCGGTCTCTTCATCAACCGACATATCATTTTCCTCCCCAAATTTATCTTCTAATTTATTCAACATTTTTCTAGACTTATTTTGAATCTTTTGACCTAGGATCTCAAGTCTCATCCTTTTCTTGGATTCCTCAAATGTTCCAAATGTCTTGTCTACGCCTATTTTTTAACAAAGTTTCTATGGCTAGAGTATCTTGGTCTATATCTATCTCATACCCCATTAGTTTTAGCCATGATGTCCTCGGTTCTATGACTTTGATTAGACATGTATATGTGTCAGCTAGAAAACAAATTGAGTCTTTGTAGTCTTCAACTAGCTGTGGGGGTATTCTGAACCTTTGATGCATTCTAGTCTTGAATTGTTCAAAGTACTCACTCATAACCTTATCAAGATTATCTCTCAGACCATTGATATAATCATTAATTTTATAAGTAATAGGTCTATCTATTTCCAATTAATATCACCAATTGTAGGAAAAATTTTCTGCAAGTAGAAAAAGATACATACCAATAACGATCCATACTTCAAAGTATTTATATTGGAAACTCGAATAGTGTGCATATTATCTTTTAGTTTCTTGAAGATTATCTCATCTAGGTCAACTTTGAAGCCTTTCTTCACAATTTTATAAGCCAAGTCTATTGCTCCACATGGTACACTGTTCGACCTACTTGATTGATAGATTCATTAGGCTACATGATAAATATAGAAAAAAAAATTTAGCATAATTTATAGTTGACACTCGGAGACCCCAACCATCCCATTTCTCTCTAGTATTCATTTTTATTTCAGCCTTCAGTGTCGATCTTACATCTTTGGCCTTCTCGACAATCAGACATACAGTGACCATATGTATGACATCTTTAGTGATCTTAACATGTTCATCAAGCCACATTGTTTGTTCTTTCACTTGGCTAAGAACAATCCTAATCCATTCATCCTTGAAAACCTTTAGGAAATGGAGAGCATGGGTCAAACCCTTCATTTCTAGGTGTGTGTGTGCTTGTCTTTCAACTGACCATTCACACACAATGAATTATATGCATCTTGAATTTCATTCTCACAAATTTCACCGATCTTGCAATGGATAAATGAACTGATGTCACGAACCAATAAAACCCTCAGAGGCAAGAATGAAATCACTCTGGTCTCATCTATCTTGGCAGCAATTTCTAGATAAAACTTGTAGTTAGGTTCTTCGTAATCTGTACTTTTTATCAAAATAGATTTTGCAGCCTTGGGTTCCTTGGATTGCGCCGAAGTAGATGCCATTTTGAATTGATTGATTAGGGATTCATTGAATGAAAGTTAAACTACCTCGGCATACTTTAATCTTTTTACTAGATTACTCAAATAACTCACACTATTAACAAATTCAATTGATTCATCTCAAAGTTTGAATGTAGATTCAAATCGCTCAAGTCACTCTTCTATGCTCTTCAAATGCATAGTGATAAATGAAGTTTTTGAACTTTTATTTATAGTAAAAAATGCCTTTTGGATTTGATGAAGTGAAATAAATGCTCATTTAGTTGACGAATTGACCAATATTCATAGCGACGATCGATTATTGCTCAGTAACCCAATACTTCTCTACCAACCATCTAACTTACTTAGTTGATCTTACTGACCATACTAAGTTTCTAAATATCCTATTGCATCTTTCCATATTCTAATTTGGATATTAATAGATGACTACGAGGAACTGTTGTATGATTAAAACAATTCAAATATAGTTCCATACCTACCTGTATGGTTTATTTTGTAGTTGTAGAGTCACCTAATCCAAAGGATGAGGCATCACTGACTCATCCAACTAATGTTCCAATATCTTTAGTCTTCCCTCTCCTTATTATGTTCATCTGATTGTGAATTTCATTAGTATTTACTATGCCTTTTTCATTAGAGTCTTCATCACTGGGTGCATACTTTTGGTACCTACAATATTTTCTCAAATGACCAACCTTGTGATAGTGAGAACATGCCATGACAGGTGTTCTCCAATTACCAATATTACCACCCATATGCAATCTTCTATAGTTTTCTACAATATGACCAAATCTCCTACAAGTTGTACAAGCAATCCTTGTGTTGTAATCCCAGTTGATAGTGTTTACTTGTCTACTCGGTATCCAATTATTTTTCTTCTGTGATGTGCAGTTTTTGATTTATGTCCATACTTGTTGCATGTATAGCAATAACCATTAAATTTTTGTTGTCTTGAGGTCATGCTAAATTTAGATTTGCACTCAAATAATTTATGACCATACTTATTGTAGTTATAATAGTGTCCATCAAATTTAGGAGTAGTAAATGACTTACGCACCTTTCTCTTGCATACATTTGTTGTGTGGCTAGGTTTTCCATAGTGATAACATGTTGGCTTCTTGTATTTTGGAGTTGAATACACACTTTTCTATTCTTCTTGATTAGATGATTCTCAGTTGTAGAGTTCTCGGTAAAGACTAATCCACTAATGTCTCTCTATGTCCTCTGATATCTTAAGTGTTCATCTAGTTTCCTTACACTTTCTTAAGATTTAGTCATCCTTTCATTGGTTTCTTTTTCAGTTTTTAGTTCAATCTTCAGATGTTCATTTTTTGATCTGAGTCCACCAATCTCTTCAACTTTCCTTGCAATCTCTTGATTAACACTAATTAATTGATTTGTCATGTTATAGTGATTTTGTGTCATCCTTTGTATTTCTATGTCTTTCTCATCTAGTCTTGCACTCATTTTCCTTTTATCATCCTCTATCACTCTCTTATCATCTTCATATTTTCTCTTTTGTTCCAAGAGCTCACATATTCTTACCGATTGAGCTTCTTGTTCTCTCTTCAATAATTTTACTACCTTGGTTAGGGTTTTTCTCTTTTTAGTGAGATCTGATATGACAGCCTCAGATTCATGAGACAAACTTCCCGTTGATTGTTCTTCAAGCTCTTCAAATTGATCTTGAGTGTCTTTAAGTTGATGGGCTAACTCCTTTCTCTTGTTCAGTGAATGCTCCAACTTCCTTCTTAGTTCATCAATCTAATCATTTGCAAATTTTAGTTCCATGTTCATATTCTCAATCACATTTTCATACATATAGCTTTCCATCTCTAGATCTTTCCTCTCAAGTTATTAAACTTCTTAATAAGAGACTAAGCTTGGATACCAATTGTTGGAAAGTTAAGGTGTTCAGAGGGGGGATGAATCAGAACCTTCTAAAACTTTTAGCCTTTAATAAATATTTTATCTTCTTTATCCTTCCATGCATAAACATTAACAAACTATTTGTTGAATGTAAATAAACTAAAGTAAACTCATTCATCCATAAACACATAACACATTTGACACAAGATTTTGGTTACATAGAAACCCTTGGTTAGAGGGGAAAACTGCAGTGGGGATGACACCCAAAATCCTTCACTACTACACTATAAAGGTTTCTTTGTTAGAGCATACAAAATATCACTTCTGGTGATTACCCTATTAGGAGTAATACAAAATAAGACCTACTAAAGTCTACCTAGTTAAAGGATTTTGCAACACTCATTAAGTGCACACTCTGTTCAGAGGTTTACAATAAAAATCTTGTTAAAGCCTTCCCAATATGTGGGATAAGATAATACAAAAACAATAATGTATTAAAGTAATAACTGATCTATAAATGTGCATCTATATGTATGATAAATTAGATCCTTATTTCTCTTTATAGTATCATTACCTTCCTCTGATTGATTTCACCAAAATTATCAACTTCATCTTCTTGTTAGCCTTAAGTGCTCTTTATCTTCTTTGATTTCACTGCTTCACTATATCCTCTCTCTCAGTCTCTTTCTTTATTCATCCTTATGTAGTAAATCTGTAACTTCCTAATTACTCGACCTAATTAGGATTTAGATCCTTCTAGAAATCTCAGTCAAATAGATCAACGATCCATATTCATTTCCTTTTTTAAGAAAATATCCACTTTATTCTCATTGGTTCAATCTATGCATTGGGATCATTTAAAATTATATTTTTATTCCTAATAAATCTTACCTGATGTTTACCTTAATCTTCATAAACAGATTTCTTTTTTGGGTAGAATCTGATCAAACTTTTATGTTCATCCTGTATCACTCAGTAGTCTTTCCTAATATTCTTAGTTAACATGTTATTCCTACTCATTAATACCTTTTCTTGGCAATCATACTTTCTTGGTATTCTTTCTATTCGGTAACCATTGTGCTCAATCTACACTATTGGATATATGCATATCTTTGTGCTCGGTACAATTGTGCCTTGTCTTACCGACTGTCTTGCTCTTTACCAATTAAATTCTTTTCACTGACTAACTTCTTCACTCATACTGACATGATCTTTTCTTCACTAATGACAACACTAAATGAATTTTAGATCTAACACATCTATCATAATATTTCTATGCAAGTCAATATCATTCTAAAATTTGATTTAAAGAAGTTCAAAGATGTATTGGAAGATGGTGCTGCCTAGAAGTCAGAAAAAGTACTCGCATATAGTTGTACCAATGTTCATAGGAGGGAGAACTACACACAGTTTGACAAGGTCCTCAATCAAATGTAGAATCAACTGACAGGCCTAGTGGAGAGACCTAGAAATGAAAGTACTTCTACCATCTGTGCTAACCCTATTGCTTCTTGGGTTGATGTTATTTTATAAACTTTAGTTATATACAATTCATCCTTTTGTTTTCTGGAATATAATGCATTAATAGCAGTAGGGCATATTTGAACACCATGAGTAATTTTGTATAAGGTGAACTCTCCTCTATGATGGTGCATCACTTATGTAACTATGTTTTTTTATATTATAATCATTAGGAAAAAGATATAATATTATTATGTTAATAATATTTGAATGTATATAATATTATATATTATATATTGTAATATATAGTATTATATTATAATAATATATTATATATCATATATATATTATAACATATATATGCATATAAATGTATACGTAGATATCTGATAGATAGAATACCTATCTAATATCGAATACTTCTGAAATAAATCTGCAACCTAGAGATTTGCCTTGACATTGTGATGGGTTTTGGGTTGGGAATGCCAAACCTGGAAAGTCAACCCAAAAAGCATATTTATGAGATCTCCTCGCATTTCCAAAATTTGACCATGTAGCTAATGACGTTTTTGTCCAAAATTGATGAAATGAAAAGGATTTCGTAAGAAGATTCTCATCCTTCCACCATTATAAATTTTGTCAAGTTTTGTGTTCAATAAATAATAATAATTTTTTTTCTAATTGGATTATGTCTGAAGTCTTAATTGATAGGATGATTGAAAAATGCCTATAAATTTCAAACAATATAACATTTTTCATTTTCGAAACATGTGTCACATCCTATGCTTCACATGTACTATAGGAAAAAAATATTAAGTTTTGACTAAGATAAGGTGGTCAAACACATAAGTTTTTATACTCTAAGAAATTTGTATTAAAAACTCATAATTAATTATTTATAATTTAGAGAAAAAATTGTACAATTTTTCACCAAATAGATTATTTTTTTTCAATAAACAACTAGTAGTTTAGAAACTACATTTAATTTCCAAAAAATATTCTTCTTACATATTTTTGATATAAGGTTGATACCAATTAAAATTTTTACATCAAGTTGCCTAACTCTATTTTTCTAAAATTTCATTACCACTTAAGGGCCTACTTTGGACCCACATGATCCTACACATGCTCACAACATATTTAACATTTAAATAGTAGAAAGAAAGAGACAAACACAACATAATTGACTACATCCACATGAAAGAAGGGAACTACTCCACTAATCATTATCATCAAATACACCAGTACATAGCCTCTACACACCTCTTTATACATTCATAAGCGACTACAAAATGAAGGGTTGGGAGAAGCCAAAGAGTCAAGTGATCGTTGGACTTCACATTCCCAACAAAATAACACATGAATTTAACATGATGAGGGGCAATTTCCAATTGAGGATGATGCAAAAAAATATTTTTTGAGAAAATGGTTGTCCTCTTTAATTAATAGATTGCAAATATACCGAATTGGATTCCACTATACAAGATTTTTCTTAACACATCAGAGTTCTATTGAGCCTTGCTAAACCCAACATCAAATTAGAAGATAAAGTAAACCAAATCATTAAAAAAAAGGTTGTATGTAGGGAAAAATACTCTATTTAGGATAGAAAGTAAGTGTGTGTGTGAATTTTGTACCTGATCTGTAGACACAACACTCAGTAAAACATTAGAGGTTAGTGATAATCAAAATCGTACAAAATTGAAAGCTATCTAACCAAGTGATTTACTGCCTTCTAATAGGTGCGAGATTGATGTTCTCAGATTGTAATCGAGATCAGTGACCTAGATGACACCTAAATGAAGGATTTGAATGCAAAAGATGGATATGAAATTGAATGCAATTAATCTATATTTTTGATATTTTCTATGCAATAAGAATGATAAAAACCAATATGAATCTATGCTAGATGAAATTGATATGCTATGAATTGATCTATCTAACAATGATATGCAAAGCTATGAAATTCTATGCTATGATATGAAAAATATGCAATTGAAATTGATCTCACAAAGCTTTGAATTCGCAAGTTGATTCTTTCAAGCTCCAATTGTGCAAATTCTCCAAATCTAATATGCTATGATTCCTGTAGAGTAAGTTTGCAATTTGCGAGATGATTGAGAGATGTTAGAGATGAGTTATGAAGAGATGAGCCTTGTTTTTATAGAAATCCAAGGCTTTGGAGGTGCATAAAAAAAAGCCATAAATCACTCAAATAACTCAGGTTGATTTTTGAGTTATTTTTAAATAAAGGATAATTAACTCACAAAAACATGCAAAAGCTAAACTTTAACTCAAAATAGAGTTTAGCTTTAATTGATAATTGATAGTTGTTTGCTTTTATGATTGTGCATGTTTTATTTATGAATTAATTTAATAATAAAGTGATTTATTTCCAACTTAACTACTTTTAAAAATAAAACAATTGATTTATGGGTTAATTAATTATTTAATCAAATTTTTATTAAAAACTATATTATTAAATAATGACAACTTGCTTTAATTAATTAAATAAAAATTTAATCAATTATTCATAGGATATTTGGATTTATCGTCAAAATTTAAATAATATAATTAATAATAGATAGAATTAAATTTAATTACACAATTAAGTGGCAAATATTAAATCTAATTAATTAAATATGAAAATATTTAATTAATCAAACTTTAGGATAAATGTGATTTATTGCCAAATAATTATAAAATTAAAGATAATTATGATGATTAGGAATATTCCCCGATGTAGAATTTAAGATAATCAATTATGATTCGATGATGTTTAGATGTGCCTTAGATTAGGACTTTGATGTCGATTTTGTTCGATATGTCGATGTAGGAGATTAATGAACTTATAGCCCATTTTTGGGGTATTACATTTTGCCCCTCTTTGAATTACTGTGCAAAGCGCAGTGGTTCAAAGAAAGCCTGTGTTTGATAGAGATATGAAACTGATTCAAAATTGATAATTGATATGAGATAGAAGCTGATTGATATTGATTTGATATGGAGATAATAGGTCCTGAATGACCAAAGATAATGTTCACTATAATAGCAATGAACCGATGATTGCAAAAAAGTGTCAAAATGCCTGATTCTAAACCTTAGGATTGATAAGAAGTGAGTGACCCATTCTAGACTCGATTGTCTTAGCAGAACTAGCAAGTATCACATCTGAACCCTTCAGTTGTCGAAGAACCAAGGAAATAACACTAATGAACCGATGGTTGTGAAAAGCTGATACAGATTACAAGATTAAGAGAATACCAGATTGATATGGATCGATGAATCTGATATGCCCCAAGTGATGATAGATTTGCCTTGAGCGATGAGGACTTTTGATGAATCAGCGACTAGACGTGATTGTTGTCTTGATCACTGATGAAAGATATTGATAGATTTGATCGATAGAATTTGATTTATAGACTTTGAATTGATGTGCAATACCATGCCCCCTTCGGGATTAAAATTGAAATCTAACAAGAAAAGTTAGCGTTATAGTTTAGAAGTATGTTAATTGATTTGAGAAGTGGTTATATATGTCTGAGAATGCATTCTGCATCGTTTAGAGGTCCTGGAGACCAAGTTTGACTAGGTTTGACCATCAGTTGACCATGGTTGACCAAGTTGAAATTTTGATAGTTTGATGTAAGCTAATCAGTTAAGTTGAATACTGGATTTCTGAGATGATAGAAGGTCGAATATGCAAGCAATTAATAATATGAATGATCTCAGATTTGAATTTTGATCCCGAAAAAGGATTCTACTTGCTATTTCGTTGGAGGAACCTTCGTGTGAGATTCAGCTCTTGTTAGACTTGAAGATGTGATTTGAAGAATCATTTAAGCATTGAAGTTCATTTAATCATTGTGAGATCATGCAAACATGCAAAATGCAAAGAGACATGCAAAATGAAATGCAACCTAAGACCTAGGACCTAGTCACTGATCATGTTTCGATCTGTTATCATCATTGAACTTTTAGGTAACCAGATAAATCAATACAATGCCCACTAGCCATGAAACCATAGACATATGAATATCGATTTGTATGCGCAAGAATCAATACAACACCCACTGGTCCAAAACAACCATGGATATATGAATATTGATTTTATTTTCAGAATGTCGGAGTAGATATAAGCACCAAGGCACAAATGCCAGGATGACCTGAATATCATGTCCATTTTGATATAGCAATTTGTACAAGAATCAAAACATAAATGTCGTGATGACCTGAGTACGCCTTGTGTTGCAAACACATCAAACAGTCAAGAGATCATTCTAAATCCAATGTGAATTACCCGTAGTGACCCTTTATCATTCACATCCTTAGGCAAGATTGCGTTCCACAGTAGGAGAAAGAACTTACTCAAAAAGATAATAGTTAGATCAAACTTCCTTAAATTTTTTGGGTATCAATGGTTGAGGTACACATGGCCATCCAATTCGAGATAGAGGCTCTTACAGTCAGACACCATTTCAATCCAGAATTTCCAAAGTTATTAGATTTCACATACAAGCAGAAAATAAAGAAAAGATTATGCCCCTAGTCATCACTCTCTAAATCCTATAAAGGACATCATTGAAGAGCTCGAAGGGACACAATATGTAAAAATCTCAATGCAAATCAGTAAGCATACAAGGAGATAAAAGCATGTAAAAAGCATAGATTATTTTCAGTTGAGTTTTGATGTTTGATTGCATTGTTATAGATGCAAAATCCTTTCTGGAGACAAAACAGACTGACTGAATCACATGAAGCTTCAAAGGACTCTGACTGGATAGGATACGTCTAAGATACATTGGAGGCCAGAGGATATGACATTGATTGCCCCCAAGTGTTAAGCATTGATAGGATATAGACGCTTGAGCTGATCGGTGTACAGAATGACTTATTGAAACTAGGATATGCAGGAACAAACCGAGAGATATGTACAAACTAAAGCAAGACTAAAAGTTGGGAAAGACCAAGATTGTGCTAATAGATGGAGCATTTTGAACAAGTGGCACCCGTTTGCCAGGTTTTTGCCATCTTGGTAGAGATTTTATTTTTGCTACCAAGGCGCCTGTTTCCAAGTTTTCACCAAGGCACTTTTTCTTTTTTTTTTTTCATTTTTTCAATTTTTTTTTTGGACTTTTGATATTTTCTGATTTTTTTGTGAATCATCAAGGCGCCTATTGCGAGGTTTTCACCAAGATGTTCATTTTTTTAGGACTTTTTCTAATTTTAAAGATTTTTTCAGGACATTTTACCAAGCACTGAATGCCTTAGGCGTAGAATTTCTTCAGATGGAGAATGTTGATTGGTTCTCGGAGCTGTTCTCCTTCAGTCATTGAGAGTTGATAGGCACCAGAGCCAAAAGTAGCAGTGATAACAAAAGGACCCAGCCATTTGGGTTCGAACTTCCCCTTGCGTTCTTGATGGGATTGATTTTTAGGATTTTCTCTCAACACTAGATCACCAACTTGAAATTCTTTGTGTCTGACTTTCTTGTTGTAGCCTCTAGACATTCTCTTCTGATATACTCTAAGATGATCATACGCTACTTGCCTGCGCTCATCTAGTAATTCAAGTTCTTGTAACCTAGACACTCTGTAGTCTTCATCAGTGACAAGTCCATGCATTCTGATTCTTAGTGATGGGATTTCAACCTCAATAGGTAGTACTGTGTCAGACCCATAAACTAAAGCAAATGGAGTAGCCCCAGTAGGTGTTGTGATACTTGTTCTGATATTGATTATGATATTTGTGCTGATATTGGTTCTGATACTTGTTCTGATATGTGTTCTGATACTGATTTTGATACTAGTTCTGATACTCGTTCTGATACTCGTTCTGATACTTGTTCTGATACGTGTTCTAAGACTAATTCTGATACTGGTTCTGATACTGGTTCTGATACGTGTTCTGACACTGATTCTGATACTTATTCTAATACTTGGTATACTTGATAGCATATTTTTCCATTGCAAACTCCCAAGCAAGATCATATCATGTAGTCCCAATGTCTAGCAAGGTGGAGAACAAGAGGGATTGGCAAGCTGGTGGATGAGATGGAAGACAAGAGAATGAAGGAGAATGAAGGGAAGAAATCCTCAAGGGAAAACTCCTCAAGAATACCCAAGCTAGGGAAAAAATTTTATGTAAAGCACATTTGGACAAGCAATGAAAGGCCAGCATAGGATAAGTCACAAAAGCGTAATGCCAAAGAAGGACAGGATGTAATCCAAAGGAGTAGCCATGTCAAGAGGTTTCAAAGCATCGTGTTTTACTCTTTCTTTCTTAGATCAAGACCAAAGGGGAAAAGGATAGCGACAGGTGAAAATGAATGGAGTAAAATAAATATGAAGGCTAAACAGGAAGGGATTGAAAGCAAGATCATCATAAGATAGCTCACAAAATAGCCAAATATTCGTGTATAGATCAACATTGTCAAGATCAAAGAGAGAAGATGGAATGGATGAAATATGTAGAAGAACTACGCATGACGTCTGATTGCCAAGTTTTCATCATGGTACTTATCCAAGGCACCACAAGGAAGTGGTTTTCACCATAGGATGAATTTATTTCTCTTTACTTTTGCTACCAAGGTGCCTGTTTCCAGGTTTTCACCAAGGCATATTTTCAATTTATTTATTTTTTTTAATTTCTTTTTGAATTTTTGGAAGAAGGCAAGCTTTTTAGATAGTGCTCCTTGAAAGGATAAACCATGATATGCCAAGGATTCAAAATGACATGCTCAAAGATGCTAATAGGGAAAGGGAGATGAAAGAGAAAAATGGAGGATAAGGTTTTATATAAAGCGACTGAGGTTGGAAGATAGGAGGAATAGGCAAGTGAGGAAAAATGATAGGAGGTAGAAGGATAATGCATGGAAGGATTGTGAAAGGGTAGATGGAAAAGAAGACAAGTTCAACATCAACACATACCTTGAAGGGTGGTGAGAGAATGGAGGAATTGTGAATGAAGGAATACGTGAAGGAATATGGTGAATGGATAGCAGAGGTTGTGGTTTAGGCACATGAAATGGAAGAATATTTTTGGAGGGAGATGAAGTGGAAGCATTTGGAAGCTTGAATGTCAATTTCACTTTTTACTCAACACCAGACTCTTTCAAGAGAGACTTTAGAATCCATATAGCCGTAGGCTTTTTATTTCCTTTTGATGATCTAGAGAGAATATCTTCAATGATGGATTTTGGAACCCATACTTGTCTTGTAGTTTTTTTCTTAGATATCTCTTTTGACTTTATGTTTCCATGTCTATTAGAGGAGACATGGTGATCTTTTTTTGATGGATTCTTGTATTGCTTCTTTTTCTTGTATTGAACATTCAAGTTACTTTCAAAAGACTTGGGACTTGTGGGAGAAGGAGGATATGACTGGTTTAGATGGGTGGGTGGATGAAAAGGATTCGAGGGTATGCATCTATGTTGATCTTGAGGAAAGATAGGAGATGGAGGTATGTAAGGACCTAAGATAGATGGCAAATTAAGAGAGTTAGGAGGGGAAAGTGAAGGGACATAAGGACCCAAGATGGAAGGCAGACATGAAGCCCTTAGTAGTGGTGGAAGAGGTCCAAGGATGGAAGTGGAAGACGCAAAAGGATAATTAATAAGTTCATCAGCATCTATATGACAACCAAGGATATCAATATTTTTAGAGTGAGCATTAAAATTTTCAATAGAATCATGGACATCTTGAATAGGAGCACCTTCTTTGATAGGATTGTTCAAAGCTTGCAAAGACTCAGGAAGAGTAGAAAGTGGAAATGAACATGGAGTGGTAGAACAAGAAGATGGAAGACTTTAATCTTGACAAGGATCTTTGGATAGCACCGGCGCATAATTTGTCTCTTGATTTTCAATAGTTTTAACATTGGAAGTAACAACACTATTTTTACCAACCTTAATGGAAGTATCATCTTTGGAAAGCGCAAGTGTAGTAAGGTCATTTTGATTGTCAATAAGCTCAACAGTGTGAGTAGTAGCTTGATCTTGCTTAGGAGAAGACTTAAGAAATGGTGGAATGCATGAAAAAGGGGGTGCCAGATCAAAAGAACCCTGAAGCGGATAAGAGACATCATGAAAAGGAGTGGATGACATGGAGGGTTCTTGATCTTGATATTTCTTTATGTTCTTTTCTTCATCATTTTTAGAGTCCTCTTGACATGGAGCCACTTCTAAGGACAAGGAAGCATGTTGGGATTGTATGGATGACTTTGGAAGAGATGGTGGAGGACTAGCTGAAGTAGGGATTATAGCATATGAAGGCTTAGGCTCTTTAGGTTTATCATTATTGAAAGTATTTGCAGCCAAGTGAAGGTTAGCTTGAATTTCTTGAAGAGGTAGCCCTGGAGGATAACTATAGGGAACCACATGAAAAGTATCAAGGCTTGTGTTAGATGAAGGTTCTGTGAAAGATTTGAAAGACTCAAAAGCTTTAGGAAATGTATGGGTATTGGAGGAAGTAGGGGATGGAAGGGAACCATCACTAGACAAAGGTTCAGCATTAACATGATCTTGCTTGAGAAGATAATCTTTATTTTTAGCTGGAGAGTTCTTAGAGGAGATATCCTTATAATATTGACGTTTCAAGCTAGCACGATGTATTTTATAGTCCTCAGCAGTAGTAGATGGATCATCATCAAGGTATTGTCCACAAAAGCTATCAAAATCTCTTTCAAAATTAGAATCATATGGATCACCATCACGATCTATCCAATGTGATGGCCCATTTGTAGTAAGTAGGAATGAACGATGAGGAGGACTCTTAGGAACAGAGGTGTCATAGGTATCATTACATTGTCTGTTATCATAGTCTCCAAAGCTTGATGTGTCACTCTCTGTGGAAGAGCTATCATAAGGGTTGTCACATTGCTCACATTTTGTTAGAGGGCATGGTGACATGTACAAGTCTTTATTAAATGGAAAAGAGCATAGAGATTCCATGGAGAACTCTTTAGATTCCTTCTCTTTCTTAAGATTGTTAAGTTCAACTTGCATAGCTTGCAGTTGCTTCATCATAGCGGCGATCAGAATTTCTTCCTCATGTGTACTGATTTTTTTGAGACATGTGTACTGATTTTCAATAGCTACTGATTTGTTCTTGACACAATGATATTTTTGATAGATTCTGGAACTAGGCTGGAAACATTGGATATCTTGCAATTTGACAATTTCTGACAACTCTCTCAAATTTTTCCAAATGACACTTTGCAGACTCATACGACACTGGGTAGTCTATGAAATGATAGTTGCTAAACTCGTACGACAGTTGGGTAGAAATGAAATGACAGTTGGGTAGCAATGAAACGACAGTTGTAAATATCATACGACAGTTGCTAACAGGATTTTGACTTCCTTGGATTTGCTGGCATGAAAACTCATACGACACTGGGTTCTCAATCATACGACAGATGGGCAATACTGAAATGACATTTGACAAAAAGTCGTATGACTTTTGACTTTCTGAAATGACTTTTGACTCCAGAAAGAATTTTATGTCAATTTTTACAAAATTTAAGGTTTTCAGTTCTGGATTGTTTGCAAATTGTACTGTCCAGATTTTGAAGGTTATACCAGATTTGATCATTTTTAATAGCCAAGTAGATAAACAAGCACGCAGAACAGCAAGCAAGTGATTCCAAGCACGTCTGAAAATAATGAACAAGGGCAAAAGCAACCTTGCGCATGAACAATCAAGTGACCAAATTGTGCTAATCCTTGAGAGTACTAATTGTGTATGTTCTGAAAAGTTTTGCAGTAACACACATATACCTGAGAATGAAAAATTTGCCTCTCTAGGGTTTTTAGTAATGGTTTGACTCTGCAACTTTTATGATTCAAAGGGGTGAACTCCAATCCTGGCGCACCAGGGTTTTGACACAGTCTGAGAACTTAATCTTCAAGAGCTGCTAGGGAGATCTGACAACCCAACAATGAACCATACCCATGGAGATTTCTTCCACAAGGACATTTATATAGCGGCTGTCACTACCATGGCGAAAATAGCTATTACCGCTTGAGGTTCCGTCAACGCAATTTTTTCTGTGAAGGGATTGTCCACTACGGTTAACCCTCTCTAAAGGTGACTCACAGATTTATACCACAAGGGGACTTGGCTCCAGATCCAAGGTTTTTGACACCTTTTCACTTTTAACCCAAACAAAGCAAGCAGATTAATCCGACACGCTAAGACAAAGTTTTTTTCCACCAAGGTCTGTGATATCAACTCCACGTGATCTATCAACCTCTCCAGGGAGAGAATGTATCAATCAATAAGAGAAGACGCACTAACCAATTTTGATTCACCAAAACTCATGATATCAACCCCACGTGATCTATCAACCTCTCCGGAGAGAGAATGTGTCGATCAATAAGAGAAGATGCACTAACCAAGTTGAATGTGAAACACACTAAGTATCCTCCCTACCTACAAGGATTCTGTCGTCAAGAAAGATTTCTCTAGGAATCCAATCTCTCAAGAATCACAAATAGTGTTCATAGGGCCTAATTACTATGTGAGCACATATATATTCCTGAAAGAAAATCTACCAAAAGCATCCAAAAAGTAGAAAGAGGAACACTTAACGTTTAAAGAAAATATGAGATGAGTCCACAAGGTGGAACACTTAACACCTCACACAAGCTGAAAATGAGTCCACAACTTAGAAAACAAGTGAGTTCCTAAAAGCACAAAAGGGTTGCCAAGCGGAACACTTAACGCTTCTGTCATGTTGACCCCTCCCCTTTATGGCGCTGAGATTGCAACCACGGGGTAGAAATGAGGGGCCGACGGATTAGCGAGTCCAATAACCCAAGATAGTAATCAAGATCAATCACACGTATTCTAAGACTACTTAATGAACCCTTAAGGGATCACAACCTAGTATCAAATTATGCAAGTGTGTAGAAATAGATCAAAAGCATGAAAAGATGCACACAAGCTTGACACATAAGAGATTTATTTTAAGTCCCAAATCAAAATGTTATTAGAACAAGGAGAATACCTGGGATCCTTGCAACGTGCTTAGTAGATTTTACCTAATTTTTAGCAATTTTTGTTGAGTTTTTCCATGCAAACAAGCTACGAACTCTCCAACAAGCCAACAAGCAAACAAGATATGCAAGGTATATTCAACTTATGAAAACTCTAGGGTTAGATCTAAAAACCAATTGTTAGAAGTAATAATAAATATAAATTAATCCAAATGACAACTCATATCATGCATTGAATCATATGAAAAATAAGTGCATACCCATCATAAAATTTTAATTTTTTTGCACTACATTTGACCTAGTCAACAAGATCTGATTTTTTTGATATGATTTTGGGCATAAAAATAGAAATTCAAAATAAAGACCCCTACTAAAAAATAGAGAGTTTTCCAAAAATGAAAATTTTTTAGAAAAATCTCTTCATTTGTGCCCTAGAGACCTGTTTTATCAAAATAGACCAATTTTTGCAAATTGACTATTTGAGCTATTAAATTGCATCCAAATTTAAAACACAAATAATAGACCCCCTGTAAAATTTGAAGAGCTTTCCGAAAATGTAAAAGTTTTAGAAAAATATATTGATTTGTGTCAGATATTAATTTTTTATGAAAAATAAAAAAAATTATTAAAAATTCAAAATAATTCAGAAAATTCTGAATTTTTTTTTTAAGCTTCCCTGATATGTCTCCAACTTGCAAAAAAAATTTTAGACTAAAAATCCAAGCCGTTCGAGAGATAAAATTAAATCTTTAAAACTTTAGGGTTTTAGCTCCAAGAATCAAAATCAGCATGCAAAGGTGGGTTCCCCACGGTGGGCGCCAGAAATGTATGTGTGAATTTTGTACCTGATCTATAGACACAACACTCAGTAAAATATTAGAGGTTAGTGATAATCAAAATCATGCAAAATTGAAAGCTATCTAACCAAGCGATTTACTACCTTCTAATAGGTGCGAGATTGATGTTCTCAGATTGTAATCGAGATCAGTGACCTAGACGACACCTAAATGAAGGATTTGAATGCAAAAGATGGATATAAAATTGAATGCAATTAATCTATATTTTTTATATTTTCTATGCAATAAGAATGATAAAAACTGATATGAATCTATGCTAGATGAAATTGATATGCTATGAATTGATCTATCTAACAATGATATGCAAAGCTATGAAATTCTATGCTATGATATGAAAAATATGCAATTGAAATTGATCTCACAAAGCTTTGAATTCGCAAGTTGATTCTTTCAAGCTCCAATTGTGCAAATTCTCCAATCTGATATGCTATGATTTCTGTAGAGTAAGTTTGCAATTTGTGAGATGATTGAGAGATGTTAGAGATGAGCCTTGTTTTTATAGAAATCCAAGGCTTTGGAGGTGCATGAAAAAAAGCCATAAATCACTCAAATAACTCAGGTTGATTTTTGAGTTATTTTTAAATAAAGGATAATTAACTCACAAAAACATGCAAAAGTTAAGCTTTAACTCAAAATAGAGTTTAGCTTTAATTGATAATTAACAGTTGTTTGTTTTTATGATTGTGCATGTTTTATTTATGAATTAATTTAATAATAAAGTGATTTATTTCCAACTTAACTGCTTTTAAAAATAAAACAATTGATTTATGGGTTAATTAATTATTTAATCAAATTTTTATTAAAAACTATATTATTAAATAATGACAACTTGCTTTAATTAATTAAATAAAAAATTAATCAATTATTCATAGGATATTTGGATTTATTGTCAAAATTTAAATAATATAATTAATAATAGATAGAATTAAATTTAATTACACAATTAAGTGGCAAATATTAAATCTAATTAATTAAATATGAAAATATGCAATTAATCAAACTTTAGGATAAATGTGATTTATTGCCAAATAATTATAAAATTAAAGATAATTATGATGATTAGGAATATTACTAGGAATATTCCCCGATGCAGAATTTAAGATAATCAATTATGATTCGATGATGTTTAGATGTGCCTTAGATTAGGACTTTGATGTCGATTTCGTTCGATATGTCAATGTAGGAGATTAATGAACTTATACCCCATTTTTGGGGTATTACAGTAAGCACAAAATAATTTATTTAGTCATTAAATTAATAGAGTCATCATTTGTATATCACATGCATAGGTAAAAAGTAAATAGTGAAATAGTAAACTTAAGTTCTTGGATTTGTATTCTTCAATATTGGCAACTAAACCACCCTACCATAATCCCTCTTACACTTAGAAACTTCTACTCATCTCATTGTGGAAGTTGAAAAGAAATGACAAGATTGACAAAAGGAAAGAGATTTTAAACTTAGGTGTTGAAGCTTAAAAGGAAAGAGCTAAAGTATGTCTCATTACAAAAGATAGGTTGATGTTTTTAGCAATGGGTGGATTAGGGTGGATTAACGAGTAGATATAAGATTTTGAAATAAGTTGCTTATGTTTTTCTAATCAATGTTTAAGAAAATCTTGTGTTGTTTAATCCAAAATCTTGTATCTACTCATTCATTTATGATATGTAAAAAACTAATACCATCAATTGATAGATTATGAGAGAGATTTTGAAATCTACTTTATTAGCATACGTAAGTCAACATTAGAACACTACAATAGATTACCATGCATCAAAAAGTCTCATCTCCATTATTAATTAATTGTTTCTTTTTCTTTAAACAAATTAAACCATCATATTTTGATATGGTTTCATTAAAAAGATATTAATTGATTTTTTTAATGACCATGTTAGTTATTTGTTATGGAGCAAAGCGGATAGCATAGAGATAAGATATCCCTGCACATGGGTATATTGCCCTCCCCTAGCACGGACATGTTAGCTTCTAACTAGGTTAGTGTAGGCTTGTGAACAGACTCGCGGATATATTCGTTATTTTCCTTTCAACTTTAGCCTCTCTATAATATGATGTGTATAATAAATCTGTGGTTAATACAATTGAATTTCTAGTATGATCTATAAAGCAAAGTTGGGAAGACACGGGTCTTTGGCAGCTATGTCTTGAAAATAAGTCTTACGGCCTCAGAATCTAGAAAATAGAACATGGTAATGAGTTGTTGACCTGTGCATATATTGTAGGACCCTTGAATCCTCCTTGGCTCTCAGGATGAGGCAGAACAAAATTTTCAGTGTTAATATTTCTGTAATAGTCTATCAAACCGTGACATATGATACAGTTTTTCAGAACATTGACTTATAATATATATATTGATTCTCATGCCAACAAAACATATGTTCTCGTAACTATTCAATACACTTTGATGTTTGACTCATCACAGATTCATACATCTCAAATTCAAGCACGTAGCAGCTATTATAATAACCACCTAACCTGGTAAACGTATACAAAATTTCTTGACTCCCTGGGCTTTGAAATGGTCCTTAATATTTGGGTGTGCTATGACTACCTGATCTTTTGTATCAAATATTTGGAACTGCTACACTTATTCGGTTCTTTTATTGTCACATCCTTTGATATTATAATAGCCAATAATCATCTATCTGTTGCCTTATAACAGTCAACTTAAAGTTGTAAACAGCATCCATTAATATTATAATACATAATAATCATCTATTTAATAGTCAATTTAAAGTTGTAAACAGAGAACAAACATTTGACTCCTTGGAAAGATGTTGGTAATTTGATTTCTATAATGGGTATTTAAGTATCCTTAATGTTTTGATTTTAAGCACCACTGGATCATATATAATATTCTTTCTCTCGATTGTAACAGTTGATACTGAAAAGGTTAACTAACCAGGTACACACATTTACTCAGTCTGTACTTAGTCATAGAGTAGAACAATGAACTTATATTGGCATATAAACAATGAACCTATTAAGCATTTCAGAACTATCATCTTGATCTTTGAACTTTGTGTTGATTAATAAATTATTGTGTAGTCCTACAAATGAGCAAGCTAGTAACTGAGACAAAACATAATGCTAGTGGAAGATGTTCATTTGTCTATTCTTGCCCTATTGGATACATAAAGACTGCGAACAATGAGGAAAATGTGACTAATAGGACCTTCCTTATCCGGTTCATTTATATCCATCTTACATACAATTAGAATTATTATGCCTTGCGTTCATATAGAAGAGGGTAGAATTATTATATCTTGTGTTTATATAGAATAGGGTTGGTGTTTGGAAACATTCTATAGCATTTGCATGTGCCTTTTATCTCATATAGGTACTTAATAGTGTCATATATTCTTGAGTAAATATAATTATATTATGGTAAGGAGTTTCAGTGGTTTGGGCTATATAATTATTAATAGATTAGGATATAGTTATATCTTTTTATTAGTTCTTTAGTTAATATTTTGATATTGATGTTGTTAAGTAAATTGGTTGCTGGTTATTCAAGTTTAGACACTTCAATTTATGTTTGTTTATAATTTCATATATGAAGGATTGAGTCTAATGTCATTTCATTAAGATCTTTGATTAAAACAAGAGTGCTTGATTAAATATTTTGTATATGATAGGCTGAATAAAAATTCATATTGATATGACCATAGAATTTTCAACCATGAATAAAATTGTATTTATAGAAATCTTATTCTATATTACTCTACATGAGAAATGGCAGGTCACAAAATGAAGAACATTTCAACAAGTCTTTCTTTTGTTGGGTAAGAAAGTGCAAGCACGTAACTAAGAGTAAAAGTGCCTAAAAGTATTATAAAATAACTAAGAGGAACATATGTGTGAATTTGTAGTCTTATCAACCAAATTATCACATAAATATTATTTTTTGTCAAAATCATTTTCTATAATGCTTGATTGGCAAGACTATTTATTTATGTATCTATTAGTCATCTAATAATACTTTCAAGTGTTATACAAGTTTAGTTTCCTAAATTTATTAAAAAATAGATACAAATGTTTTATTAAGAAACTATAATATATTATTAAAATATCATTACTATAACAAAATATTAAGAAACTAAATATTCTATTTTAGATATTTTTTTCCTATAACTTTCAACACATTAAAAAATGATCAATTTTAAATGAAAACGTTATTATTATTAAACTACATTTTCACATTCATCCAAAAAAACATCTCAATAAAACTTACTACCCTAGGGTGAGCTATGATAATAGAATACAAGAATCTATAAGAAATAGACTATAGTGGAAAAAATAAAAATATTTTGTATATAATAGAATAAATAAAAATTCATATTAATATGACCATAGAATTTTCAACCATGAATAAAATTGTATTTATATAAATCTTATTCTATATTACTCTACATGAGAAATGGCAGGTCACAAAATGAAGAACATTTCAACAAGTGTTTCTTTTGTTGGGTAAGAGAGTGCAAGTAGGTAACTAATAATAGAAGTGCCTAAAAGTATTATAAAATAATTAATAGGCACATATGTGTGAATTTGTAGTCTTATCAACCAAATTATCACATAAATATTTTTTTTTGTCAAAGTCATTTTCTATAATATTTGATTGGCAAGACTATTTATTTATGTATATATTAGTCATCTAATAATACTTTCAAATGTTTTTGATAGATAAAAGAAGCAAGAGGGTGCTAGCCTGAGGTACAAAGGGACTAGAGGCGCATTAACAACATATTAATGGCACTAGTCATAAGAAATTCAAGAGCAGTTTAACAACAGAAGAAACTAGGTCTAATCTACCTCTATAAAAAATAAACACCAGGGTACTTTTCAAAAAGATTAAACCAAAGTATCTGAAGTGAATAGTAGAAATTAAAATAATAGTAATAAGCCTCGCAGGGCTATACCAAGGACTAGGCAAAATAACCTTAAAACCAGAATCAAAACAAGGGAACTAAGGGCCATGCCCAGACAAAAATAAAAACCTCGTGAGCACCAACAACTAGTTCTTTCCACCCAGATATTTCTAGACATTAGGGTCCTGGCCCACCCCTCCTGTAGGAATAGGAAAAGATCCTTATTGTCCTCATCCACCTCCAGACTGTCGCTCACCAATTTTTCCTGCATAGTGTAGAGGGTCATAGCCGAAGCATGCATGACCTTCAGCGCAAATTTGTTAGTCATCATACAGTGAAGCTTTAGTTCCTGCAAGTCCTTCTTGATGTCAGCATTCTCTTTGTCCAAATCAGAAAACCTCACCTTGAGGGTGCCTTTAAGACTATCTTTTCCAGCCAGAACCTTGGGATTGTGCTCAGTAGTGGGGGTCTTGTTCTATTGATCATGGGGTAAAGTCAGAGGCGGAGTAGGGTGGGGAGTCTCCATGGTTTGCTGAGAGTTGGGAGGGGGAGTGTTACCAATCCTAATTGGACTTATGTGATCATCATAAGAGCCCTTCATGGACTCAGTGGAGTGAGAATCTTTTTCAGATAGGGACTACTCTCTAGAGACTGCTTCCAAGATTCTTGTTTTACACTGCTCCTTCACAATTCTATTAGACCTTCGGCAACCCGAGCCACCTAAGTCCACCTCTAGCTTGACCTTTCTCTTCAACAACCTCCAATTTTTGGGCTTCTGTTCAATCTCAGGAGTACTGTTAGACTCCTTCTGATATTTAGTCTCTAAAGACTCAGAGACATGAGACTCCTCCTACTCTTCCCTCCTACTGAAGGGATTTTCAACACATTTTTTGTGGGTTCTACCCTCTTTAGGAACAAGATCAGACTCTTGGAAAACCTGGATGGAATGGGAGGTGGAGCGAGCGGGATTTTTAGTTTTGGATGGGGAATCCTCTTGGCCAATCTCTTGGATAATCGAGGGGGTTAGGGCGTGGGGCAGATAGCTTTGTGGAAGTGGTAAATATAGAGAAGGAGGCCCTGATGGAGAATAGGGATTGATTTATCAGGGTTCTCTTTAATATCCAAAATATTACTTTCTATGGAATGCATGAGGTAGAAGGGAATGGAAATTAAGTCCTTAATTCTAATGTGATTCAGAAAAGGTAAGTGGTATTAGTAGAACACCATAAACTTACCTTCGAGGGTTAAATATTTCATCAAAATGAGACAAAGCTTCGGCTAGAATTCCAGAAGCTCTTCATGGCTGAAACCCCCTTGCTTCTTGATAGGATTCTCTCCCTCTCTAATGAACTAGTTGACACTGGTAGGGTCAGGTGTCCGACTAGTCTTTTTATACTTTCTCCCTTCCATAGATAGGCCTGTCGCCTTAGCAATGACCTCCTCATTGATCTAGAAATGGATGCCACCAACCGAGACACTCCTATTATTCCAAGATGAGATGAATTGTTTGGATATCTGCTCATTGTGCCCACCTTTCATGTGCTCCATAAAACCCCAAATATCGCTCTCTCTACAATAGTGGGTCACCAAAGTGTCAGAGGTGAAGGTCTCATTGATCTTGTCCGGTTTGATACAAAGGTTGTTGCCTCCCATGTCAAAACACTGCATCACCTGTGTTAGAATATCCAGAGAACCAAAGGGTCAAGCTTCTTGATAGATAGTTAAAAATTAGTTGTTTTGGTCTAGCCATTTCAAGAGAAGGTTATACTCAAACAGCTGGCCTTGGGTGAATTTTTGGGTGTTGGGCTCTGTACAACAATATCTAATGGATCTCTAGGTGCCATTATTAGCAATAATGCCAGGGTTGCACTTAATGTCCTTTTTAGCCAAGTAAGCCTACTGATTCAGACAACTATTTCTCCACACGCTAGAAAGGTAATTATGATTCTTTATGGGGCTTAGGGTATTCCTTTTCATAATTACAAAAATCACCAGATTATGCCAGCACATGATCTGAGAAGGATTCGTAATAAATATGATAGCATGGCTCATTTAAATATCAGTGATAATCATTTCCCCTCCGATGAGTTGTTGAGTCACCTTAGGTAGTTCGCTGATCGTCCTCCAATTGTTAAGTTTGGTTTGCTTTAGGCCAATAGTTGCCATCGAGTCAACCACCGAATTCCCCTCTCTATACATGTGGCTAATTGTCATGCATTGGAAGTTGTTGAAAAGCTCATAGATCTCTAGCAAAATGGAGCTAACCTGTCATCCCGGATTAGCTCCTCTTTTGATGGCCTCCACCACATGTATAAGAGCCATTCCCCCTCGATTTCTATCAATCTAATGTTCATTTGGGTTGCAAAATTAATCCGCAATAGAAGAGCCATTCCCTTCGCTTGGTTAACAGTGCAATTATTGAGCGGCCCAGCATAAGCCAAAATGAAAGTGTCTTTATGGTCTCTCAGCACACCTCCCCCACCCTGAGCAATGTTATTAGCTGCCCCATCAAAGTTTAATTTGGTCCATCCTCTGAGAGGGGCAACCCATCTGGTAGATTTTCTAGCCATCAGCTTAGCATCGTCGAACCTGGAGAACCCAGCCAGCAGGTTCCAATTTTCAGCTATTTTGACTTCCTAAGAAGAGGGGGGTATAGAGGGAAGCTTCCACTTAGCCGCATTGATGTTCTCACAAAGGATCTTGGTACCAATATAGAGACAACTCTCGAACTAATTACTAGCCTTCTTGAATATCCTGTTGTTCCTTTCCTTCCAAATAGTCTAGCAGATGTGTGGGGGCAGCATTCGCCAAAGGATTTGGAGAAGGGGGTGATTGGAGGGAGATCTCTAGTTAGTAAATTGATACCATGAGATATCCAACTTGTCGATGACCTCTTGCCAGATGCTAGTAGCATAGTCATAGTGTATAAATAGGTGGTTCACCGTTTCCTCCTTTTTACATAGGACACACCTATTTGCCATGGAGAAACCCCTCTTTATAAGATTATCTTGGGTTAGGACTTTACCATGCAAAAGGGTCCACCAGAAGAAATTGATTTTTGGCTTGAGCTAAGGGATCCACACCTTCTTATAGTCCCCCGAGTTATTCTCTTCCTTCAGAAGTAGGTTGTAAGCAGATTTTACCGAGAAGGTACCCGCTTGGGTAGGGGACCAGATAATGGAGTCTTGGCCACCTAGCCCTAGGATTCTAACATCAGTCAGGGTTTCCATGACCTCCTTGGCCAAATATTGCAGGTCTAGTATGTCTCTTACCAGATTAGATATATCTTTCCAGTTCCTGCCCGTGATATAGTTGGAGGTTCTGTTACCAAGGATAGGTCTGAGGTAGTCCATAAGAGGTTTGAATCTAAAGCCCAGGTTAGGGTAGTTTAGGATCCAATAGTCATTCTAGAATCTAATGGATCTCCCATTTCCAAGCTGCCAGAGAGCTCCTTTAGACAGCAAGGTCTTGCATTTATAGATGTTCGCCCAGAGTTTGGATCCACTAGGGAGGTCACTATCATGGTACATTCTCTTGTAGGGATGTCCTTGGAGGTACTTATCTTCCATTATTTTGCACCAATCTGATTTTCCTTCTATGAGTTTCCAGGCCACTTTCATGGTAAGGGCTCTATTCATCAAGCCAATTCTCCTTAGGTCCAGGCCACCCAGTCTTTTCGGGAGGTAAACAGTGTCCTAACTGACCAGAGACATCCTCTTTTTTTTCTTTAGAACCATCCCACAAGAAAGTTCTCTGAATTCTTTCAAGTTTGTCTGCCATCTTGCTTTTGATCTTGAAGAGGGACAAGAAATAAACAGGGATTCCTTGGAGAGTGGAGGCCACCATCTAAATTTTACCAGCACTGCTTAGAATCTTCCCTTTCCATCCAATGAGTTTCCTTTGGGTTCTTTCTAGGATAGAGTTCCAGAAGTCCTGGGGCACCTCCTTAACTGTGAGGGGGAGGCCAAGGTAGGTAGAAGGGAGAGAAGTTGACAGACAACCCAGAATTTGAAGTACCCTATTTTGTATCTCCATGGGGGTATTGAAGAAGAACAACCGGATTTTTTGATAGTTAATACACTATCTAGAAGCCTAGGCATAATTTTCTAGGATTTGTTTCAAATGTCTAGCCTCAATCACTGAAGAATACCCAAAGAGGAAGGTGTCATCCACAAACTGCTCCAACACAACCTGATGAAGAGTAGAAGCAGGTTTGATGTCTTTTATTCTTCCCATGGAGGAAAGCATAGTCAGATTCCTGCTAAGAACATCAGCCACCATAATAAAAAGGTAGGGGGAGAGAGGGTCTCCCTGTCTAAGACCCTTTTCAGGTTTAAAGAGGCCACCAGGGGTGCCATTGACAGGCATAGAGAAGCTAACAGTTTGGGTACATTGTTGTATAATCTGAACAATCTTCTCATTAAAGCCCATTTTAGTGATAATTTTAAGCAGGAATGACCAATTAACTTTTTCATAAGCTTTAGAGATATCCAGTTTAAAGGCCATACCTGAGACCTTGCTCCTATCCATAGAGTGGATGATTTCATGAGTGGCTATGGCCACATCGAGGATATGTCTTCCCGGCACAAAACCTTTTTGAGTAGTGCTGATAATCTTATCCAAAAGTGGCTTCATTCTACCGACCAGGATCTTAGTAAGGATCTTGTAGAAAGTGTTGCAGAGGCTGATTGGCCTGAAATCCAGCATAGAGGTGGGGTTGTCATGCTTTGGGACAAGCACTATAAAGGTTTTATTATGTTGTCTGAGGAGACACCCCGTCCTGAAGAAATCTCTGGTAGCACGGATAACATCAGTCCCCACGATGTCCCAATATTCCTGAAAGAACGTTGGGGGAAAGTCGTCAGGACCCGGGGATTTGTAATCTCCCATAGCGAAGACCGCATTCTTGACCTCCTCATCAGAAACATGCTTAGTCAGCTGGTCATTATCACTGTGAGTTATAGCACTTTGGATGTGGTCGAGGAGTTGATTTTGGATACTGTTCAGGCATATTTGTCCCTCATTTGAGTACAACCCTTTAAAGTAATTTTCCGCAATCTAATTGATTTTGTCCTTCTCTATGACTTCATTACCTCCCTCATCCATAATAACAGTGATCTTACTTTCAAATGTTATATAAGTTTAGTTTCCTAAATTTATTAAAAAATAGATACAAATATTTTTATTAAGAAACTATAATGATATTATTAAAATATCATTACTATAACAAAATATTAAAAAACTAAATATTCTATTTTAGCTTTTTTTTCCAATAACTTTCAACACATTAAAAAATGATCAATTTTAAATGAAAACATTATTACTATTAAACTACATTTTCACATTCATCCAAAATTAGTCATATACTTGCATAAATGCACCATCCATTATTGGATTCAATTTCCAATAACTGAATTTACTTCAGAACATCTCCCATTGAATATACCATTCTTATTTGCTAAAATTACACTATTTCCATTTTCATGTGCCCTTGGTTACATATTACAAAACAAGTAAAATATATACAAATTAAACAAAAAGCTGACAGAACCCACAAATAAAAATAGTCAGTGAAGATGTCAAAAACCACCACCTGAATACTAGAGCATGCATTGAAGACTAAGAGTTGATGGCCACAATGTCGGCCCTTTTTAACATGTTTAAATTCTAGTTAATAGCTTCTCAATGCAAAAGTGACAGTAACCAACATTTCCATAAGGAAAACATGGAAGAGCACATATGATAAATGCAGTTCAAGAAGAAAGCAATGTCATTTGCATGCATGTTCTACACTCCCCATTTTGAGGCACCTGATTTTAGATTTTACTGAGCTTTGATACCCCTCCATATTCACATTTTCTAATTGAGTAGATTCTGCAGACAATCTGTACAGGCAGGATCAGAGTGATTCGACAATTTTCAAATATTATGTGATAAAAGGAAGACTCTAAAGTATTGTATAAATAATTTTAGACCTAACATTGTACATTTTTCAAATATCATGTATGAAAAAGAAGAATTTAAAAATATTGTACGAATGAATCCTTAACATTGTCTTATGATCAGTTGGTTGATATTCTACTTGTGAAGTCGTAAGAACTTTTCTTTTAAATGTCTCATTTGTTCATAATCTTGTTTGAGTCATTGATTAAGAAATTTTAAGCTGAGAAGACATTTTAAAAAATGATTATTTATAATATTACATAATAAAATATTAACCTTTTAATTATTATATGGATTAAAGTTTCTAAAGATAAAATTTCAATTGTTATTTTAAATGGGAAGTTCTTTAATATTGTGATGATGGATTCCAAAATATTAATGTTCAAAATTTTACACAATCAAATTTAGAAACAACAACACTAGACCTTTCCATATGAATTTTTAAATTTAGTAATTTGAAAAGAGTTACATATTATATTTAGAAGAGACATGCAATTTTATGATTGAGCTATGTTTGTCTATTTCTATATTTGTTTTGTATATAGAGACACATCATTCTATTTTGCGATTTTCTCACATTATATTTTCTTAAGGTATATAGACAAATAGACACTTCGAATAATATTAAATGCATTCACAAATCCAATCAAGATAGAAAGTTTGCATGTTTCAGCGAATCTATGGGCCTCTGAACCCGTAGCAAATGGTTGATTGTCACAACCATGTTTTCCACTTTCGTAATTAATGGTAAAAATTAATATCTTTTATGATTTGTTCTGGAATTAATAAAAAGAGTGGACTGTTTTGTTATCGGAAATATTTAATTTGCTATATGACTCTTTTTTTTTTTTTCTAAGTTTTCATTAATGTAATAATAAGAGTGGGCTTAATAGATTGGTAATTCAGTTAAAGAGAATATGCCATTCTCTTCTAGCACGTATGATATCTGCTTTAGTGGAGCAGAAATGGAGGCATGAAGGGAGGGTGTAAAGCTTTATCAGTTAGCTTATCTTGTTTTTTTTAAGGGGATCACAGTCATAGAGTGAGATATCGTGAGCTGTATTTTGGGAGCTGTCTGGAGAGAATGAGACTCTCATTTCTTTATTCTTGCAAAAACACTGTGTTTTTATTAGAGTAGAAGCTTATGCTAGTTGTAGTTGTCAAACTTTCAAAGAGCAGAACCAGTTACAAAGAGGTTTTCATTTAAACAAAGACTGGAGGAGCTTATCGAAAAATGCCATTCTTAACAGGTTCCAATTTTTTTTTAAAAAACTTGCAAGTTGGAATAGTATCAAATGTTTTTTTTGTCTGCTACATTTTTCTTGCTTCTGCATATTACCAAAACAAGAAATCACTTTACGTGAGTTGTTACTACTAAAATTATCTTGTTCACTGGAATAAAACCTTCCTGTGCATACATTACTCAATTGATTCACATATAGGCTTCCTTTAGGACTACCAGTTACTTATGTAAAAGGATGCCATTAATTATTTTATGCAGCTGACATTGTTTGCCGTTGTTTTTTGGTCTTGAAGTCGTTAGTAGCTCTGTGAAGCACAAATATGTGATTATGTTCAAATTTGTAGAATATGTTTCTGCTTGAAAGACTGGATAGTGTATGTCCTTAGCTTTACAATAGTAAACTGAAACATAGATCTCACAAGTTTTTTTGCAACCAAATTAAGAAATTGATGCATATTTTACTCATGGATTTCTAGGAAGCCATTGGACGGCGGTAGTACCTAAACCTTAGGATGCCGATGGCCTCCATCATTTCTCCTCCTCCTACTGCCAATACTCATCCGCAGTGTTAAGATTGTTTGTTACACAAACAGGGTTGTTATGATAGAGGATACATTCTGTGTATATACGCTCTGGTTCTTCTCCTTAAGCTGAAGATTATGTTCTCTTTAATGTGTTGTCGTTGAAGTGTAGGAGCCAATAAGTGATGGCAGTTCAACGGGTCAATTAGATGTTGTTTGTTATACATGTTTTTTTCAAAGCTGTTAGGTAGCACTCAAGACACCTAAATTACTGCTAGACATTTCAACAGTTGATGGGATTTTACCTTGAGATTACAAACGTATAGCCTTAATCCCTATAGATGTTCCATCGAAGAGCTCTCTGGGTACCCCACCAGGATGCAGAAGTCTATTTGAGGGAATCTTTGTTAGATAGATTGTAATAATGAATTTAGTTTCTGTTAAAAAATGACGTCTTTGAGTATATTTGAGACACTTCAAATTTCAAGAGTGACTACTACTCTACAGAAGAAATTGTCTTGTTCTTGAAAAGATATAATGAAGTTTATAACATAGATCAATTCCTAGATGTATATAGATTTCAATTGTTTAGTCTCTGACAGGATAGTAAAATTATCAAACTTGAACTTGAAATCAAAGAATGGATTTTATAACTCGATTTAGTTCCTTGTATGGAATTCTATTATGTCAAACAATGCATCCAGTACAGAGCAAGGCCCAAACAGAAATTTGTTTTTATTTCTACATAGCAATTGTTAGAATCCACCTCTGTGCAGCTTAAACATATGTTATTAAGTCAGGTCTGCCATTTCCTCCATTTCCCTGGAAATAGTATTTCATTACATGTGAAATCACAGGTCACTTGTGTAAGATTTAGTGACCAAATTATGTCTTTTATTCTTCTTTCTACAGAAAGTACTTCTGTTGATCGGAAACAATGTGTTTATTAATATTCTTGTGTATATATAACCTCTGAATTTAATGAATGCTGAGTATACAGTATGGAAGGTTACCAGAGATATGTGAAATCATTGAACTTTGGTATTAAATATTACAGTAACTTTTCTAATTTTATGATTACGATTCATACTTCAAACCTACTGTGTTGTTTGTGTACATTCATGTTTTCATGTTGGAATAAGATATCCTAGGAAAGGGTGTCGAATATGGAATTACAAAGAAGGGTAAAATGTAGTTTATTTTACTTGCCAGTTGGATTCTAGTATTTTTATGCTTAGGCCTAAGCTTGTAAACACATAAATGAACTTGTTTTGGTTAATGTCTTATCTCTCTGCCATATATGTGTTTGATTTACTTTATGTGAGACGAAGTAGGCAATCACAGCTTGCACCAGATTCCTTTTCGATCCACTTGTGTCATTTTGATAAGTCACTCGTGTAGGGTCGGTGAGCTCTTCATTTTAGGATGAGCCCCTGGGGAACTAACCACTCCATGGTTGGGTGGATAAAATGCCTGAATCACATTTTCGTCTAAAACTATGCAGATGAACGACAGGTTGTTCGATGACATAGGAGACTTGAACATGCAGATGGACAACTGACTGGACGATGGTGTGTATTGGATATCTTATACTTCTTCGACCTTCGGGTCTTATGATTATTGTATGTAATCTATTTTGTAATCATTTTATGATCGACAGTATGGTTGACATATCTCTTGTAATATTTTATCTATGATTTGTACTTCGACAGTTGGTCAAATTTTCATATATCTTGACAAGAAAGGTCGATTCTATATGATTTGTGATGTAATTTTCTGAATTTGTGAATTTATGAAATTGAAATTAATCTATGTTGTAAAGTCTTGTAGTTTTTAGACTTGATCTAAATTCGACTCTGTGAATTTCTCGTGGTTATAGCTTTTATGTCTCTTGTCAATTTTCTGATCTTTACATGTGGTATTAGAGCCGTGTTTAAATACTCAGACCTTGGTCCTCTATCGCTAAGTTGTGTACTTATGCTTGGTGCAAGAATTGATTTGACACCATGAAAATACGAAACAATAATAGGGGAGGATCCAGCAGTGAGAGACAAGATCCTAGAATGGATGAGATTCTTAACCTCTTAACTGAATAGAGAAATCTCTTGTAGCAACAGAACACCCATATGGATCAATTAGAACAAGATGCAAGAGTTAGGTAGGAAGAAGAGGGAAGAAGGAAGAGGGAAGAAGATCAGAGAATTGAAGCTAGGTAGAAACAAGATGAGGATCAGCTAAATCATAATGCAGATCCGAGGCATAATAGGAAAAGAATAGCATAGGAGTTGAGCAAGGATCTCAAGAAGGTCACCCCTCCTACTTTTGATGGTAACACCATTGGTGATGCTACAGAGGCATGGATAGTTTCCATGGAGAAATACTTTCATGTCTGTAACCTTTCACCTAAATCCCGAGCTATGTGGGGTGCTTTCCACTTAGTTGGTGAGGCTGGTACATGGTGGGATAATGAGATGGTTGAAAAGAGAATATAGCCTGGCGAGATCTCATGGGATGAGTTCCTGGTTTTGTTCTGTAAGAGGTGGTTACCTCAACTCTTTTATGATAGGAAGGTGGCAGAGTTTCAGAACTTGATACAGGGAGTTTTGAGTGTCACAGAATATCATGAGAGATTTTACCACCTGGTAAAATATGTGCCTCAGTACTAGCAGGATGAGTGCTTTAGAACCTGCAAGTTCATTCTTGGACTATGTCTAGAGATAGGATCGGAGGTAGATATGCATGAGCCCGATACTATGGATTCTGCTTTCAGGTGAGCCTTGAGGCAAGAGCAGAAGCTTAAGCAGGCACCTTCAATTTGGGTAAATCAAAAAAATAATGCACCACAGGGATTCAAGAGGAAGTTTCAAGATAGCAAGCCAAAGGACACTGATCGGAAATAGGTGCAGAACATGAGAGGTAAAGGCAAAGGTAATGCTAGAAAGAATAACAACAATGGGAATCAAAACAAGGGTAACAATAGGAATGGTAACAAGAAAGGTAAATCTGATGGTAGACAGGGACCTAGAGATGGTTTCTATACTTGTGGAGGTGATCATTATGCTAGTGTATGTCCTTAGAGATTAGCTCGTAGAGATGGGAAAGGACCTCAGACACAGAATCAGATACATGCTGCAGTGAACAATAGGCAAGCTGATTTCCAAGGAACACCCATCCAGATGGTCGATAAGCTTTTTGGTCATGATATTACTATTTTAATTGATACTGGAGCCACAGAATGTTTCATAGATCCTAGAGTTGCTTCTAGATTACCAGTTAGAGTAGGATATATGAGTGAACCATGGATGGTAGAATATGGGAACAAAGCAGAGCATAAGGTTGAGCAATGTTTGTCTTGTAGCGAGATTGAACTTCCAAATTTTCAAACGCAAGTAAACTTGTATCTTGCACCTTTAGGTTCTTATGATGTCATTTTGGGCATCAACTGGTTAACAGAACACAAGGCCATAGTGAACTGTAGGGATAAAATAGTGGAATGCCTTGATGATGCAGGTAATACTGTAACACTTTATGGTGTAAAAAGGCCTCTTGAACTTAGACAGGTTTCTGCCATGCAATTGAAAAAGGTGAAAAGAAAGGGGTGTATGCTATATATGGCTTATGTCAAAGATTTGGACACACCCCCTAGCCTAGAAGATTTCCCTATTTTGTAGGAATTCAGGGATGTATTTCTTGAAGAATTACCTGAGTTACCTCCAAAGAGGGAGTTTGATTTCTTAATAGATATTATGCCTAGAGTAGAACCTCAATCCAAGGCACCGTATCGTATGACCACCACTGAAATGAATGAGCTGAAGATATAGTTGCAAGAACTCTTGGATAAAGGGTTTATTCACCCTAGTGTTTCACCATGGGGAGCTCCAGTAATCTTTGTAAAGAAGAAGGATGGTACCTTGCGACTGTGCATAGATTACAAAATGCTAAATAAGGTCACCATTAAAAACAGATATCCTCTTCCTCGGATAGATGAACTTTTTTATCAAATGAGGGGAGCAACTCTGTTCTCCAAAATTGATTTGAGATCTAGATACCATCAACTCTGGATCAAGGAGGAGGATATATCTAAAACAACTTTCAGGACAAGATATGGACATTATGAATTTGTAGTCTTACCTTTTGGTTTGACAAATGCACCTGCAGCATTTATGCATCTTATGAATAGCGTGTTCAGGGATTGTCTTGACAAGTTTGTTGAGATATATATTTATTGATGACATTTTGATTTATTCTAAGAATATGGAGGAGCATGAGGAACATTTGCGGATAGTTTTGCAGTGCCTGCGAGATAGGAAGTTGTATGCTAAACTATCAAAGTGCTCTTTCTACAAGAAGGAGATTCATAATTTGGGCCATATCATTTCTGCAGGTTGAATTGCAGTAGATCCAGCAAATATCAAGGCTATTCTTGAATGGCCAACTCCTCAAAGTGTGAGTGAGGTGAGAAGTTTTATGGGGCTTGCAAGTTATTATAGGAAATTTGTGGAGGGATTCTCCAAGATTGTAGCACCTATCACATCTCTTCAGAGAAAAGGGAAAAGATATGAGTGGATGGATGAATGTGAGAGAGCATTTCAGTTATTGAAACAAAAGCTCACATTCGCTCCTATCCTGGTTATACCAGATCCAGATCCTAATGGACACTTCATAGTTATCACCAATTCTTTAGGAGGTCTTGGTGGTGTTCTTATGCAAGATGGTAAGGTAGTGGCTTATGAGTCATGGAAACTGAAATAGTATGAGGTTAATTATGCACCTCATGACTTGGAACTAGCAGCAATTGTTCATGCTCTAGTGATGTGGAGACATTACCTTTTAGGTAAACCTTTTGAGTTAAAGATAGATCACATGGGACTTAGATACATCTTCACTCAACCTAATCTCAATGCCAGATAGAGACGATGGTTGCAGTTTCTAAGTGAGTACAATTTTGATATCAAGTATATCAAGGGAAAAGAGAATAGAGTAGCAGATGCTCTTAGTAGGAGAAGGCATATTTCTACTATATCTACTTCTAGAACATAGTTAAGAGAACATGTGTTAGAGAATCTTGTAGGGGATGACCATTATGAGATGGTTAAGACAGCCCTACTTGTAGATCCATCAGATCACCATTTTGATGGATACACCTTTGAGGGTGATGGTATCATGAGATACCAAGGCAGGATGTACATTACTGACCGAGCAAGGTTGAGGAAAGTGGTTATGGAGGAAATGCATTGTACTCCTTTTTCAGGACATCTTGGGGTAAACAAGATGATTGTTGATGTGAGGCCATTGTATTTTTGGCCAGGGCTTAAGCGAGATGTAACAGCTTTTGTAGCCCAGTGTTTGGAATGTCAGCGAGTTAAGGCTAAACATGTCCATCCAGCGGGACTTTTGTACCCACATGATATACCAGAGTATAAATGGCAAGTCATCAGTATGGATTTTATCCAGGGTTTACCCATGACACAATGCAGGCATGATGTAATCTTGGTTGTAGTTGACAAACTAACCAAGGTAGCTCATTTTATTCTAGGGAGCTTGAAAGATGGATCATTGGCTTTGGCCAAAAAGTTTGTCCAAGAAATTTTCAGGTTGCATGGGGTACCTGAGACTATCATATCTGACAGGGATACTAGAATGACATCAAGGTTTTGGACAACCTTGAATGCATCTTTGGGAACTAGACTAAATTTCAGTACCGCTTATCATCCTCAGACAGACGGATAGACTGAGAGAGTAAATCAAGTGATTGAAGATTTGCTCTGGATGTACTGTATGGACCAGCAGTATAAGTGGGAAGAGTATCTTCCATTGGTAGAGTTTGCCTACAACAACTCTTACCATGCTTCTTTGGGAATGGCACCATTTGAGGCACTTTATGGACGTAAGTATCATACTCCTATCAGTTGGGATAGAGTAGAGGATAGGATAGTTATTGGTCCTGATATGTTGAGAGAAATGGAAGAATAGATGACTCTGATACGTGCTCGGCTGAAGGAAGCAGCTGATAGATAAAAGACTTATGCTGATAGGAACCGCACTTTTAGATAGTTTCAGGAAGGGGATAAGGTGTTTTTGCATGTGAGACCACATAAAAGCTCAATCTCTTCTGGCAAGGCTTCAAAGCTTGCACTGAGATATGTGGGACCATTTGATGTTTTGGAAGTCATCAACCCTGTTGCCTATAGACTTGCTCTACCGCCTGCTCTTGCCAAAATCCATGATGTTTTTCATGTTTCTTTGTTGAAACCTTATCACCCAGATTCATCTCACATTCTTGATTGGCATGCATTACAGGTTCAGGATCTGAGGGTGGTGTTGGTGAAGCCTACCCACCTCATTGATCAATGTACCATCAAGGTGCGTGATATAGAAATTTTGTAGTATAAGGTCCAATGGGACCAATTCTCTTTTGACAGTGCTACTTGGGAAGATGCGGAAGACATGCATAGGTCTTTTCCTCAATTGTTTGCTTAGTTTTACTTTTTGATATGAACTTTAAGCTTTGAACTATTGTTTTTTTTTTCATATGACATCGGGTCCATGATGTAACCCGATTTGATACTCTCTGTGTGCTTTGATGATCTTAGTCATAGAACTATCAGTGTGATTTGATGTTTTTAGATAAAAATTATCTGAGTGACTATTTTACTTATAGTTTTAGACTTATGGTTTACTTGGTCAACAGTTTGATGACCTAAGCAGTACTGAATGTATGAATTGGACATACTTTCGATATGTTTATCTTTTGGATATATGATGAAATGTTTAAATGAAATGAAAGTATGAAGTAGTATGTGGAAGTTTTAATTTCATTATGTATCATTGCTTATGATGAAATGAAATGGTGTAAATGATTGTGCAATTCAAATTTGATTATGGGTTTAATGGAACTAACCTACTGATGATCTTTTGAGTTTGAGCATGCATGACACGAGATGAAGGCAGAAATGTGATTGAGGTAGAGTGTACTTATCTTGATGACAGGGGTGAGATCGGAATAATGGGTGCAAGCACACACCACTTAGATTTGCTTAAAAGCTTATAAGTTTATAGATGTGTTTTCATAAGTGAATGTTTAGCTAGTATAGACTTCTTTACTGTCTTGTGTGAGTGAATATTTTTGAATATGTTTGAATGTTCACATCATCTTTAAGCATCAGAGACGATGCATTCTCTAAGAGGGGAAGGATGTCACAACCAAGTTTTCCACTTCCGTAATTAATGGTAAAAATTAATATCTTTTATGACTTGTTCTGGAATTAATAAAAAGAGTGGACTATTTTGTTATCGGAAATATTTAATTTGCTATATGACTCTTTTTTTTTTTCTAAGTTTTGATTAATGTAATAATAAGAGTGGGCTTAATAGATTGGTAATTCAGTTAAAGAGAATATGCCATTCTCTTATGGCACGTATGATATCTACTTTAGTGGAGCGCAAATGGAGGCATGAAGAGGGGGTGTAAAGCTTTATCAATTAGCTTATCTTGTTTTTTTTAAGGGGATCACAGTCATAGAGTGAGATATCGTGAGCTGTATTTTGGGAGCTGTCTGGAGAGAATGAGACTCTCATTTCTTTATTCTTGCAAAAACACTGTGTTTTTATTAGAGTAGAAGCTTATGCCAGTTGTAGTTGTCAAACTTTGAAAGAGAAAAACCAGTTACAGAGAGGTTTTCACTTGAGTAGAGACTGGAGGAGCTTATCGAAAAATGCCATTCTTAACAGGTTCCAATTTTTTTTTTAAAAACTTGCAAGTTGGAATAGTATCAAATGTTTTTTTTGTCTGCTACATTTTTCTTGCTTCTGCATATTACCAAAACAAGAAATTGCTTTACGTTAGTTGTTACTGCTAAAATTATCTTGTTCACTGGAATAAAACCTTCCTGTGCATACATTACTCAGTTGATTCACATATAGGCTTCCTTTAGGACTGCCAGTTACTTATGTAAAAGGATGCCATTAATTGTTTTATGTAGCTGACATTGTTTGCCATTGTGTTTTGGTCTTGAAGTCGTTAGTAGCTCTGTGAAGCACAAATATGTGATTGTGTTCAAATTTGTAGAATATGTTTCTGCTTGAAAGACTGGATAGTGTATGTCCTTAGCTTTACAATAGTAAACTGAAACATAGATCTCACAAGTTTTTTTGCAACCAAATTAAGAAATTGATGCATATTTTACTCATGGATTTCTAGGAAGCCATTGGACGGCGGTAGTACCTAAACCTTAGGATGTCGGCGGCCTCCATCATTTCTCCTCCTCCTACTGCCAATACTCATCCGCAGTGTTAAGATTGTTTGTTACACAAATGGGGTTGTTATGATAGAGGATACATTCTGTGTATATACGCTTTGGTTCTTCTCCTTAAGCTGAAGATTATATTCTCTTTAATGTGTTGTTGTTGAAGTGTAGGAGCCAATAAGTGATGGCAGTTCAATGGGTCAATTAGATGCTGTTTGTTATACATGTTTTTTTCAAAGCTGTTAGGTAGCACTCAAGACACCTAAATTACTGCTAGACATTTCAACAGTTGATGGGATTTTACCTTGAGATTACAAATGTATAGCCTTAATCCCTATAAATGTTCCATCGAAGAGCTCTCTGGGTACCTCACCAAGACGTAGAAGTCTATTTGAGGGCATCTTTGTTAGATAGATTGTAATAATGAATTTAGTTTCTGTTAAAAAATGATGTCTTTGAGTATATTTGAGACACTTCAAATTTCAAGAGTGACTACTACTCTACAAAAGAAATTGTCTTGTTCTTGAAAAGATATAATGAAGTTTATAACACAGATCAGTTCCTAGATGTATATAGATTTCAATTGTTTAGTCTCTGACAGGATAGTAAAATTATCAAACTTGAACTTGAAATCAAAGAATGGATTTTATAACTTGATTTAGTTCCTTGTATGGAATTCTGTTATGTCAGACAATGCATCTAGTACAGAGCAAGGCCCAAATAGAAATTTGTTATTATTTCTACATAGAAATTGTTAGAATCCACTTCTGTGCAGCTTAAACATATGTTATTAAGTCAGGTCTTCCATTTCCTCCATTTCCCTGGAAACAGTATTTCATTACATATGAAATCATAGGTCACTCGTGTAAGATTTAGTGACCAAATTATGTCTTTTATTCTTCTTTCTACAGAAAGTACTTATGTTGATCGGAAACAATGTGTTTATTAATCTTCTTGTGTATATATAACATCTGAATTTAATGAATGTTGAGTATACAATATGGAAGGTTACCAGAGATATGTGAAATCATTGAACTTTGGTATTAAATACTACAGTAACTTTTTTGATTTTATGAGTACGATTCATACTTCAAAACTACTGTGTTGTTTGTGTACATTCATGTTTTCATGTTAGAATAAGATATCCTGGGAAAGGGTGTTGAATATGGAATTACAGAGAAGGGTAAAATGTAGTTTATTTTACCTGCCAGTTGGATTCTGGTATTTTTATGTTTAGGCCTAAGCTTGTAAACACATAAATGAACTTGTGTTGGTTATTGTATTATCTCTCTGCCATATCTGTGTTTGATTTACTTTATGTGAGACGAAGTAGGCAATCACAGCTTGCACCAGATTCCTTTTCAATCCACTTGTGTCATTTTGATAAGTCACTCGCGTAAGGGTTGACGAGCTCTTCATTTCAGGATGAGCCCCGAGGGAGCTAACCACTCCGTGGTTGGGTGGATAAAATGCCTAAATCACATTTCCATCTCAAACTATGCAGATGAACAACAAGTTGTTCGATGGCATAGGAGACTTGAACATGCAGATGGACGACTGACTGTCTAATGGTGTGTATTGGATATATTATACTTCTTCGACCTTCGGGTCTTGTGATTATTGTATGTAATCTATTTTTTAATCATTTTATGATCGACAGTATGGTCAACATATCTCTTGTAATATTTGATCTATGATGTGTACTTCGACAGTTGGTCAAATTTTCATATATCTTGACAAGAAAGGTCGATTCTATATGATTTGTGATGTAATTTTCTGAATTTGTGAATTTATGAAATTGAAATTAATCTATGTTGTAAAGTCTTGTAGTTTTTAGACTTGATCTAAATTCGACTATGCGAATTTCTCGTGGTTATAGCTTTTATGTCTCTTGTCAATTTTTCGGTCTTTACATTGATAGTGTTGGCCTTTCCTTTTCTCTTGTAAGGTGTTTAACAACTATGAGAATATTAGGAAAGGTGTATCAAATTTCTATCATAATATCCTAATATAAAAAATACGAAAATATAATTTGTGGACTCTAGAGTTCAAATAGTAGCTCTAAAATTGTAGAAACGGACCTTAACTAAATAAATGGATTATGACATGGAACTCTCTATGATCTTAAATTTTAATTTTTCTTACCTTAATCAACTTCCCAAAGAAAAATTTATGACCCCTAGAAGCTTGACATCCCACATTATGAATGTGGGAGCATCTATGACAAAATTATGGAGATGTAAAAGATGGCTATATTTGTTGACCAGCTTCTGACACATCCTATGGCATGTAATGTCCTAAGACATCATTGATTGGAGATAATCAAAACAAAATAGAGCATCTAATTTGGTCAATGGATTATGAAAATTTTATTACAAGTGTAAGGAATATGTTATTGTTGGTTTATGGGCTAATCTTGAGATATAGACATTGGATTTGATAAGAGATTTGGTTACCACTTCTTAAGTATTTGTAGCTCATTCTTTTCTAATTAAGTAGTTTGTAGGATTTTTTCTTAAAACTGTTCTTCTCACATAAATCACTATATCATGGTATCTTAATTTTTTTTTTATTTCCTTGAAATTTTATGATTATTTTTTTTGTGCAGTCATCCTCTAGTAGGTTGGTGTACAAAGCTTATTATGCATTTTTACTTCCTCTCAAAGAACATTTATATCATGATAGTGAATGGTGCAATAATAGTAGCAACTAAACCAACTAGCATAATCCCTCATATACTTACAAACTTCTATTGATCTTATTGTCGAAGCTGAAAAGCAATGTCAAAGATTGATAAAAGGAAAGGGAATTAAAACTTAGGTGTTGAAGGTTAATGAAATTGTAACAGAAGAACTAAAGTATGTCTTATTGAAAGAAAGAGGTTGAAGGTTTTAACAATTGGTAAAGTATTGATTGCAAGAGAAGAGACCTAGTTGGTGAGTAGGCAAAAGCTAAACTTGGAATGCTACAATAGATTACAAGAAATGAAAATATCTTATCTCCATCACTAATTGTTTATACTGTTCAAACATATATAATTCTTATATTTTGATTTGATTTTTTTAATAAGATGTTGATTAATATTTACTTATCAACATATTAATTATTGTTATAGATCAAAGTAGAACATATAGAGATAAGATAGTCGCATTGGTTGGCTTAAATAACACACACTAACAGTTGACTCCAGACTAAAACTATTAAATAGTCAAAGTTGACTAACTTTTTCCAGACTTAATTTGTTCCTTAATGTATTAAATTTAAAGATGGCCTAGCCCTATACATAGATATATCCTCAACTACCATGACCATATTATCTATTAACCATATTAATACAAGGGTTGCAGGGCAGTATAGTTCGTGCCAAGTGTGGGCAGGGCGGGTTTGGGTTGAAGGAAGGAGCTACAAAGTGGTTCTGGGCTGGAGAATGTGTTGTGACAATAAATAATGCAAGTTCTCCAATATATTACCTTTTACACTCTATGCAACGCTATGTTGTTGATGTATGTGTCTTGGGATACAGGGCACTGTAAATTGGGTAGTTTGAAGGACAATACAATAGTTGTACATCATATGCAATTCAAAAAGAATTTGTCAAATAACAAGAGAAATCAAAGTTATATAAAAATAAAAATTCACAAGGGTAAAAACATCTTAGATACATGTTCAGAACTGACATAATTAGAACCCAATGCACAAATAGTGACATGCATGGTGCCAATAAATGAAGAAAATCTAGTCAGGAGGAAATAGTGAAATGACTAATATAATCATACAATCTCAGTGTTGCCATCAAGTCAAGAGGAGAGTCATATACTATCAAAGGTGTAGCGATCCAAGAGAAGCTTTATAATCAACATTGAAGATCCAGAATTCATAGTGATATAGGGCCTTTACACCAGTCCGAGTATAGTCATTTATGACTACCTCTTGTTCCCACAACTATAGATGAATATGTCTATGTTTGTTGCGTTCATTCAACTTAAAGAAACATGAATCCCAGCTTTGAGGTGATTAACCACAGTTTAAAGATAGATTCCAAAATAATATCAATGAATTGTAAGATTATCTTTCCCTAGACCTTTAGGGCCAAACAGGAGAATATGAGAACTAAGAGGATGTCATCTAACAAATCCCTTCAAGACATAATTACTTAGAAGTTGAAGATTCAAAAGTATGTAGAGGGTAGGTTCTTTTCTTCAGCTTTATGTATCCGAAAGAAACCAACACAACATCTGGGTGAGAAGGACTAAAGCCCTAAAATTTTTCTCATAAATGGTAACATTTTAATAGTTGTGCTTCAAGTCGAGTTGAAATTTTCTCAAAGTTTCCCTCACAAATTGGGGTGTGAGAGGGGTGGAGAGGAGGGGAGAGTGGGGAGAGAGATTATAGTGAAGAAATACAAATATTTGGATATTTTATTATAAATGCCACCTTGAAGTGTAGCTTGGTGTGAACACATTTTAAGGCATTGACACAAAGAAGCACAACACATTCACCCAAAGCATCTTAGTGATCTCAAATTTTCACAATACAACCTTTTCCATTAAGTGAAAAGCCTAAGATGAAAGGAAACACATGATTCAATTGGCCTAGATGACATCAATGCTTGTTTGAATGGAAATAAATAGAATGAGCTACATATAGAGAAGCACAAGTACAAGAAGACATGAAGGCATCGAGAGAGGCTTGAATGGATAATGTTCATTATATACTGGAGGATGATAGAGGGAGGAATATTTACTAGTCAATTCAACAATTCTGTGAATAGAGAGCTGTAATTATAGGTGATATTTGTAAAACATTTTTTTATGGATATGCAATAGTATATGCTAATTGTAGCTAATCAAACATCATACTACATGTGACACTATGAATTGCACAAGCAAAGGCCTTTAAAAATCCTTCTTAATAAATCACAACAATAATCAATCAAGAAGAGGAGCATTGTGTAGAAAATAATAATTTGGAAGATGTTTAACAAATAAACTAAAGAAATCAAATAGTTGATATAATACAATAGCAACTGAATAATGAACAACACAAGTCCGCAATATCTTACTTGCCCCAATTTATACAATTGCTACCTTGAATTCTCTATGTGTTACGCTTTGTGTAGGAAGCCTGTAAAATAGAGACAATGAAGATAATATAGAACCTACAAATCAAATATAGCAGGAAGTGAGAGACAAGAGACTAGTTAGTATCTTAACAATTATATACAAACTTGCATGATATGGAAACCCTCTGTGTCTAGTGCACATACCACCATACCTAATATAGGCAGATAACATATACAACACTGATACGGCTTTAAAACATATCCCAGCATTTCCTTAAAAAATGAGGATACCGATCAAACTCCAATCAGTACATAAAATAAACTTATCTAGTAGCTCAAACTAAAATGCATTTGGTTCACGAGTGGTAAAAGAAACAAAAACATGAGTCTAAACTAAATCTTAAGACGATAAGATAAATTACAGAAAAGAGGAAAAAAACTGCTAAATTTAATCCCCAAATAACCATAAATAACACATTTAGACATTAAATCCCTCTTTAGAGAAACAACAAAAGACGAACCAAAGTTTCCTCCAACAGAAACATGTTGAACTGAGAAAATAGTTAGCAAGAAACCCAAATTATGGGCCCAAAAATAGATAGCATGAAAAAAAAAGAGCCCTGAGAAAAATTGAAACAATAGCATAACTTCAAAGAAAATATGAGCAACTCCTAGTATAATGGTGATTTTCTGTAGTATAGATGTATTTATCTAAGAGTGTGTGACATTGGAATTTGAATAGAAGAATTTGTACTCTGCAATAAGAACAAGCATAAGGCCAATTTACACCATCTGTGCCTCCATGTTAGGCATGTTTGCAAATTGTGGAAGCATTGACAAGGTATGTAAACTGTTTAACAGAATGCATCAAAGAAGCTATTGAATTCAAGGATTTAAACTATGTTTTGCATAGGCTCTACTATTAAGACAATTTAGTGGTTACATTAGACCTTGACAAAAAATCATATAGATTTACAGATTACATATAAATGAAGCATACATATTAGCTACAGAAGACTGAAGGCATCCAGCAATCATGGTGACTTTAACTTATTGGTTTTTCTTGTGTGCATTGTAGCTTGTTGACATGTGTAGTTTTACCTTCTACTACATGTCAGATTATTGGATTCAAACACTCCCACGTACTATTCATATGAAATATAGTTGTCTTAACCAGGTTTAAATATTGGAAGACTCATTATTTTGCATGTTTGAGCACCCCAAGACTTGTTTTGTAGGCCCTGGCCTTGAAGGTCGTGTGTTCTCTTATCTTGATATGTGAGGAAGTAGCTTCCCACTATCTGCAATGCCAATCATTAGTCACCAAAATGACTTGCATAAAAATTTTTGTCTAAAAAATATGCAAGTTCTCGATATGGCCTAAGGGAAAATAAATGTATACAACAGTTTCTTGCAAATTGATTGGATGAAAGAAAAGAGGTTAATGACTATTTAATCGCTTTGCCTCCGCTATAGTTTCTTTTCCTTGCAGGAACTAATAAGAACATAGTGGTGGATATATTCGTTATTTTCCATTCTGTAATACCCCAAAAATGGGCTATAGGTTCATTAACCTCCTACATCTTTAATTCGAATGAAATTGACATTGAAGTCCTAACCTAAGGCACATCTACACATTATCGAAATCCTAATTGATTTTATCATAAATTCTGCATCAAGGAATATTCCTAGCAATATTCCTATTTATTCTAATTATCTTTAATTTAATTATTATTTGGCGATGAATCCTATTTATCCTAAAGTTTGATTGATTGAATATTCTGAATATTTAATTAATTAGATTAATACTGTCACTTAATTATTTAATTAGATTTAATTCTATTTATTCCTAATTATATTATTTAATTTTGACAATAAATCAAATCTCCTACGAATAATTGATTAAATATTTATTTAATTGATTAAATCCAAGTTGTCAATATTTAATAATATAGTTTTGAATAAAAGTTTTCAATTAAAATAATTGATTAAACCACAAATCAGTTATTTTTAAATTTAAAATCAGTTAAGTTGAAGATAAATCACTTTATTTATTTAATTAATTCATGATTATTTGTGCACATTCAAAGAGCAGTTAAACTTTAAATCAGAAAATCAATTCAAGTTGTTATCTTTTCAAAACTCAACATCTATTTTGAGTTCAAAGTTGATCTAAACTTCTGATTTGAGTTAAAAAGTTGTTCTTGCATGATTTTGCATGATTTTATGAGTTATCTATTTCTAATTTCTTGTTAACTCAAAAATCAACCTGAGTTCATCAAGAGTGATTTATGACTTTTTCCATGCACCCTCAAGCCCTGGATTTCTATAAAATCAAGGCTCAGCTCTTTACAAATCATCCACAGAATTTGCATACTTACTCTGGTGAATTGACATCAGAGGAATCATCAACCTTCTTGTGAATCAACATTTTGTGAGATCAATCTTGTTTTCAATTCATTCTAATTTTATATTTCATATCATTGTTAGCTTAATCTGCATATCATTTCAATCCATTTAGATTAATTTATTATCAGTTTTTCTCATCTTATTACATTAAAAAAATTTTAAAATAGATAAAATTTGGATTCATATTTCATTGTTTTCATCATTTAAATCCTTCGTTTAGGTATTGCATTGTCACTGATCTCGGTCTAATCTAAGAATACCATACTCGCACCTACTAGAAGGCAGTAAATCGCCTGGTTAGCTATATTGTTCTTATTTGCATATTTTGATTTTTGCTAACCTCTAATATTTTACTGAAGTGTTATGTTCATAGCTAGGTACAAAATTCACACACATTTCTGGCACCCACCATGGGGCAACCCACCTTTACATGTTGGTTTTGATTTTTTTTTTAGCTAAAACCCTAAAGTTTTAAAGATTTAATTTTATCTCCCAAATGGCTTGGATTTTTGCTCTGAAATTTTTTTGACTAGTTCAACACATATCAAGAAAGCTTCAATAAAAAATTTAGAATTTTCTAAGATGTTTTGAATTTTTAATAATGTTTTCTTGATTTTTTGGAAAAAATTAATTTCTGATGAAAATCAGCATATTTTTTTAAAAAATTTATATTTTTGAAAAGCTCTTTAAATTATACAGGGGTTCCATTCTTTGTGTTTTAAATTTGGATGTAATATAATAGCTCCAATAGTCAATTTACAAAAACTAGTCTATTTTGGTAAAATAGGTCTCTAGGGCACAAATGAAGAGATTTTTCTAAAAATTTTACATTTTTGGAAATCTCTCTATTTTTTAGTAGGGGTCTTTGTTTTTCATTTCTATTTTTGTGGCTGAAATCATATCAAAAAAATTAGATCTTGTTGACTAGGTCAAATGCAACAAAAAAATAAAATTTTATGATGGGTATGCACTTATTTTTCACATGGTTCAATGAATAATATGAGTTGTCATTTGGATTAGTTGCTAGTTATTATTGCTCCTAATAATTGATTTTTAGATCTAACCCTAGGGTTTTCATAAGTTGAATATACGTTTCATATCTTGTTTGCTTGTTTTCTTGTCGAAGAGTTTGTGGCTTGCTTGCGCGGGATTGCTTAACAAAGCTAAAAATCAAGTAAAATCTACTAAGTGCATTGCGAGGGAATTCAGGTATTCTACTACATCTGAAAAAATTTCAATTTGGACATAAAACAAACATCTCACGTGTCTAGCTTGAGTGCCTTTCCTGCTTTCATAAATCAAACTTCAATTTTTGGGCTATAAAACGAACATAGATTTTCTTTTTGCATATTTATTACACATAGTAAATAGGCCCTATAAACACTATTTTTGGATGATCTTGAGAGATTGGGCTTCTTTCATTTGTTTATTCATGTGAAGCTCCTCTTGACGAAGGATCCCCTTGTAGGTAGGGAAGGTACTGAGAAAGTCTCATGTTCTACTAGATTCATATGTCTTCAACTTTTGATTGATACATTCTCTCTCTGGAGAGGTTGATAGATCATAAGCAGTTGACATCATAGATCTTTGTGAGATAATCTTGGTCTTAGTGTGTCAGATTTATCTGTCTGCTTTGTTTGGGTAAAAGTGATAAGGCTAGGGGATTATGCTCTACTTCCTTTTTGGATAGTATCAGAAACCCAAATCCTTGGATTTGGATCCAATCTCCATGTGGTATATCTTGTGAGTCACCTTTAGCGAGGGTTAACCATAGTGGACATTTCCTTAATTGGGTCAACCACATGGATGAAACCTCAAGCGGTAATAGCCATTTTCACCATGGTAGCAACAACCGCTATATAAATGTCCTTGTGGAGGAAATCTTCATAGGTGTGATCTCTTGTTGGGTTGTTAGATCTCCCTAGTAGCTCTTGATGTATTAAATACTTAGACTATGTCAAAACCTCGGTGCGCCTGGATTGGATTTCGCCCTCTTGAGATCAAAAAATTTGTAGAGTCAGACCCATACTACAAACCCTAGCGAGGCCAAAAATTTTCATTTTCTAGGATGATGTGCTTCATTGAAAAACTTTTTGAATATACACAAACTAGCATTTCTAGGGATTAGCAAAATAAGCAACTATTAATTGCTCATGCACAAGGTTGCTTTTTCCCTTGTTCACTATTTTTGAGATGATTGCATGCTACCCCTTTTGTTTGTTGTTTTATGTTTTCTATCTACTTGGTCCTTGAAAATGAACTATCACATGAATTTGCAAACTAGAACAGAAAAATTTGCAAATAATCTAAAATTGGAAATTAAAAAATTGCAAATCTGAGAAAAATCCTTTCTAGTGTAAAAATTAAGTATTTTGTTAGAGAACAACCAGTGCTATGCCTTGAAGTCTGTGTCTAAATGAACTTAAATGGTATAACGTTGCTCAAAATGACTCTTGGTCTTCTTTCTTCCACATCTCCCATGTCTTCCTAGTCTCCCATTTCCATCCTTTCTCTTCTTCCTAAACTCTTCATGTCTTCTTGATTATTTTCCTCTTATTATCTAGTCTTCTTTCTTCTATTCATCTCTTCTATCACTTCCATGCTTGATTCCTCTTCTGCCAAAACCATGAATTTCTGCTATCTTGTTATGGAACTGGATGATCTTGAACTCATTTCTCAATTTGAAGAGTATTATTCCAAAAAACTCACGAGTAATGAATTTATGATAAAAATAGAGGAAAAATTGATTGAATCAGATGCCTTTTCTAGGATCATACGCATGGTCATTTCACGACCTTCTTCTTCCAAACATCTTTCATATTCTAAGTCTTCTCATTATTCCTCATCATCCAAGTCTTCTTCCTCTGCTATGTCTTCACCTTCCTCTTCTCCATGATCTCATTCCTCTTCTAATTCTCCCAAGAGACTTAATCCTCTTCTCAAGACATACCATGTTGAGCAATGTGATAACCCTTATGATCCTTCTTCCATGAAGAGTGACACACCCATCTTTGAAGACTATGATGACTATGATAATGGACAATATAATGATACCTATGACACCTCTATTTCTAAGAGTCCTCCTCATGATGGTGATCCATATGATTCTGATTTTGAAAGAGACTTTGATGATTTCTATGCACAATACCTAGATGATCCATCTATTTCACTTAAAGAAGAGAAAGCTTACTACGCTGATTATAAACATGCATACTATAAAGCTCTCTCCTCTAAGAACTCTCATGCTAAAAATAAAGATTATACTCTCAAGAAAGATCATGTTAATGCTGAACATTTTCCTTGTGATGGTTCCCTTCCATCCCCTACTTCCTCCAATACCCATACATTTCCTAAAGCTTCCAAGCCTATCAAATATTTCACAAGTCCTTCATCCACCAAAGGTCCTAATACTTTTCATGCGGTTTCCTATAGTTATCCTCAAGGGCTACCTCTTAAAGATACTCAAGCTAACCTTCACTTGGCTACAAATACTTTCAATAATGCTAAACCTAAAGAGCCTAATCCTTTATATGCTATAATACCTACCCCAGCTAGTCCTTCACCATCTCTTCCAAAGTCTTCCATACAATTGCAGCATAATCCCTTGTCCTTAAAAGTGGCTCCATGTCAAGAGGACTCTAAAAATGATAAAGAAAAGAACATAAAGAAAGATCAAGATCAAGAACCCTCCATGTCATCCAATCCTTTTCACAATGCCTCTTATCCATTTCAGGGTTCTTTTGATCCTGCACACCGTTTCTCATTCATTCCACCCTATCTTAAGTCTTCTCCTAAGCAAGATCAAGTTACTACTTACACCATTGAGCTTATTGAAAATCAAAATAACCTTACCCCACTTCCAATTTCCAAAGATGATACTTCCATTAAGGTTGGTAAAAATGGTGTTGTTACTTCCAATGTTAAGCCTATTGAAAATCAAGAGAAAAATTGTGCGCTTGTGTTATCCAAAGATCCTTGTCAAGATAAAAGTCTTCCATCTTCTTATTCTACCACTCCATATTCATTTCCACTTTCTACTCTTCCTAATTCTTTGCAAGCTTTGAATAATCCTATCAAAGAAGGTGCTCATATTCAAGATGTCCATGATTCTATTGAAAATCCTAACCCTCACTCTAAAGATATTGATGTCCTTGGTTGTCATATAAATGTTGATGAACTTGTTGATTATCCTTTTGCATCTTCCACTTCCATCCTTGGACCTCTTCCACCACTACAACGGGATTCACATTTTCCTTCCATCTTGGGTCCTTATGTCCCTTCACTTTCCCCTCCTAACTCTCCTAATTCATCATCCATCTTGCGTCTTTACGTCCCTCCATCTCCTATCTTTCCTCAAGATCAACATAGATGCATACCCTTGTATCCTTTTCATCCACCCACCCATCTAAACCAGTCATATCCTCCTTCTTCCACAAGTCCCAAGTCTTTTGGAAGTAACTTGAATGTTCAATACAAGAAAAAGAAGTAATACAAGAATCCATCAAAAAAAAAATATCACCATGTCTCCTCTGATCAACATGGAGGCATAAAGTCAAAAGAGATATCTAAGAAAAAAACTACAAGACAACTATGGGTTCCAAAATCCATCATTAAAGATATTCTCTCTAGATCGTCAAAAAGAAATGAAAATCCTATGGCTATATGGATTCCAAAGTCTCTCTTGAAAGATTCTGGTGTTGAAAAAAAAGTGAAGTTGACTTTCAAGCTTCCAAAGACTTCCACTTCATCTTCTTCCAAAAACATTCTTCCATTCTATGTGCCTAAACCACAACTTCTACTATTTATTCACCATATTCCTTCATGTATTCCTTCATTCACATTTCCTCCATCTTCTCCCCACCCTTCAAGGTGTGTTTTGATGTTGATCTTTTCTTCCTTGCCATCTACCCTTTCACAATCCTTTCATTCATTACCCTTCTACCTTCTATCCTTTTTCTTCATTTGCCTATTCCTCCTATCTTCCAACCTCACTCACTTTACATAAAGCCTTATCCTCCATTTTTATTTTCTATCTTCCTTTCCCCATCAACATCTTTGAGCATATCATTTTGAATCCTTGGCATATCACAGTTTTATCCTTTCAAGGAGCATTATCTAAAAATCTTGCCTTCTTCCAAAAGAAATTTTTTTTTTTGAAAATGTGCCTTGGTGAAAACCTGGAAACAAGCACTGTGGTAGCAAAAGTAAATAGAAATAAATTTGTCCTATGGTGAAAACCACTTCTTTGTGGTGCCTTGGATAAGTATCGTGATGAAAACCTAGCAATCAGGCATCATGCATAGTTCTTCTACATATCTCATCCATTCCATCTTTGATCTTGACAATGTTGGCCTATACATGAACATTTGGCTATCTTGTGAGCTATCTTACAGTGATCTTGCTTTCATTCCATTCATGTTTAGCCTTCATATTCATTTTTTTCCATTTATTCTAGCCTTTCGCTATCCTTTTCCCTTTTGGTCTTGATCTAATAAAAAAAAAAAAAAAATACGATGCTATGAAGCCTCTTGACATGTCTACTCCTTTGGACTACATCCTATCCTTTGCATTACACTTTTGTGACTTATCCTATGCTGACCTTTCATTTCTTGACCAAATATGCTTTACATGACAAATGTTTCCCTAGCTTGGGTACTCTTAAGGAGTTTGCCTTTGAGGATTTCTTCCCTTCATTCTCCTTCATTCGCTTGTCTTCCATCTCTTCCATGAGTTTGCTAATCCCTCTTGTTCTCCACCTTGCTGGACATTGAGACTACAGGATGTGATCTTTCTTGAGATTTTGATGCTCGTTCTATCTACAGGCAGTTCCTTTGACAAGCTACTAGAAAATAGATCTCTATGTTCATACTAAATTTCATCATTTGCAGATATGGTATTCCACATTCTATAGTCACAGACAATGGTGGTCAATTCAAGAACAAAGACTTAGATGATTTGTGTGCCGAATTCAAGATTACACAACATTGGTCATCTATTTACTATCCTCAAGGGAATAGACAAGCAGAGGCTTCTAACAAGAATCTATTGAAAATCTTAAATCGAACAATCAATAAAATAGGAAGGGACTATCATCTCATGATCAATCCAACTCTTGGGGCCTACAAAATAAGTATCAGAATGCCCATTGGGGCTACACCTTTCACTTTAGTTTATGGGTCTGAAGCAGTACTACCTATTGAGGTTGAAATCCCATCACTAAGAATCAAAATGCATGGTCTAGTAACTGATGATGACTACAGAGTGTCTAGGCTGCAAGAACTTGAACTACTAGATGAGCACAGACAAGCAGTGTATGATCATCTCAGAGTATATCAAAAGAGAATGTCTAGACGTTACAACAAGAAAGTCAAACACAGAGAATTTCAGGTTGGCGATCTAGTCTTGAGAGAGAATCATAAAAATGAATCACATAGAGAGCGCAAGGGGAAGTTTGAACCCAATTGGCTAGGTCCCTTTGTTATCACTGCTACTTTTGGCTTTGGTGCCTATCAACTCTCAATGACTAAAGGAGAATAGCTGCAAGAACCAATCAATGTTCTCCATCTGAAGAAATTATATGCCTAAGGCATTCAGTGTATGGTAAAATATCTTTAAAAAATCTTAAAAATTGGAAAAAGTCCTGAAAAAATGAACATCTTGGTGAAAACCTAGCAATAGGCGCTTTGATGATTCACAAAAAAAGTAAAAAATATCAAAAGTACAAAAAAAATTAGGAAAAATAAAAATACAAAAAAATGAGAAAAAGAAAAAGTGGCTTGGTGAAAACCTAGAAACAGGCACCTTGGTAGCAAAAATAGAATCTTTGCCAAGATGGTGAAAACTTGGCAAATGGGTGCCACTTGTTTTAAAATGCTCCATCTATCAACATAATCTTGGTCATTCCCATCTTTCAATTTGCTTTAGTATGTATATATCCTTATTTCAATAAAGTCAGTCTGTACACCAATCAGCTCGAGCGTTTGTATCCTATCAATGTTTCAAACTTGGGGGCAATCAATGTCATATCCTATGGTCTCTTGTATACTTTAGATGTGTCATATCTAGTTAGAGTCCTTTGAAGCTTCATCCAAGTCAGTCAGTCAATCTCTTCTCCAGAAAGGATTTTGCATCTACAACAACACAATCAAACATCAACACAAAATGAAAACAATCTGTGCTTCATGTTTTTATCTGCTTGTATGCTTACTAATTCACATTGAGATTTTTGCATATTATGTTCCCTCGAGCTCTTCGATGATGTCCTTTATAGGATTTAGAGAGTGATGACTGGGGGCATAATCTTTTCTTTGTCTTCTACTTGTATGTGAAAATCTAACAACTTTGGAAATTTTGGATTGAAATGGTGTTCTTCCGTAAGAGCCTCTATCTCGAATTGGATGGCCATGCATACCTCGACCATTGATACCCAGAAAATTCAATGAAGTTTGATCTAACTACTATATTTTTTAGTATGTTCTTTCTCCTACTATGAAATGTGATCTTACCTAAGGATGTGAATGATAAAGATTTACTATGGGTAATTCACATTGGATTTAGAATGATCTCTTGACTATTTGATGTGTTTGTACGCAAGGCTTATTCTGGTCATCATGATGTCTATGTTTTGATGCGTATACAAATTGCTATATCAAAATGGACATGATATTCAGGTCATCCTGGTGTTTGTGCCTTGGTGCTTATATCTAATCCGACATTCCGAAAATAAAATCAATATTCATATGTCCACGGTTGCCTAACCAGTGGGTGTTATATTGATTCCTATGCATACAAATCAATATTCATATGTCTATGGTTTCATAACTAGTGGGCATTGTATTGATTTATCCGGTTACCTAAAAAGTTCAATGATGATAACAAATCGACACATGATCATTGACTAGGTCCTAGGTCCTAGGTTTGCATTTCATTATGCATTTCATTTTGCACTTTGCATGATGGCATGATCTCACAAATTATTGAATTAAACTTAAATGCTTAAATGATTCTTCAAAAATGCTAAAAACATATCATAAGAGCTGAATGTCACATGAAGGTTACTCCAACAAAACAGCAAGTAGAATCCTTCTTTGGGATCAAAATTGAAATTTGAGATCATTTATATTATTCACTACTTGCATAATCAACCTTCAATCATCCAAGAAATCCAGAATTCAACTTAACTGATTATCTTACATCAAACTATCAAAATTTCAACTTGGTTAACCATGGTCAACTCATGGTCAAACCTAGTCAAACTTGGTCTCCAAAACCTCTAAACGATGCAGAACGTGTTCCCGAACATGTATAACCACTTCTCAAATCAATTAACATGCTTCTAAACTATAAACGCTGACTTTTCTTATCAGATTTCAATTTTAATCATGAAGGGGGCATGGCATTGCACATCATTCAAAGTCTGTAACTCAATTTTGTCAATCAATCTTCCCTCAGTAACCAAGACAACAACCATGTCTAGTTGTTGATTCATCTAAAGTCCTCATCACTTGGGGCAAATCTATCATCTCTTGGGGCATATCAAATTCATCTAGTATCCAAATCTATCTTGTAAACTGTATCAGCTTTTCGTAACTATCACTTCATTAGTGTTATTTTCTTGGTTCTTCATAACTAATTAGTTCAGGATGTGATACCAATATGATTCATACAAGGACATTAAGGTCTGGAATCGGTCACTCACTTCTTCGCAATCATAAGGTTCAGAATCAGGCATTTTGGCACTTTTTCGTAATCACTAGTTCATTGTTGATATAGCTAGCATCATCTCGATTCCTGGTCATTCTGGGCCTGGGTCGATATCTTTCAATCTTTAATCTTTCAAATCAATTTCACATGTATATCAAAACATAAACTATTCTTTGAACCACTACGCTTTGCACAGTGATTCAAAGAGGGGCAAAATGTAATACCCCAAAAATGGGCTATAGGTTCATTAACCTCCTACATCTTCAATTCGAATGAAATCGACATCGAAGTCCTAACCTAAGGCACATTTGCACATGTTATCAAATTTAATTGATTTTACCATAAATTTTGCATCGGGGAATATTCCTAACAATATTCCTATTTATTCTAATTATCTTTAATTTAATTATTATTTGGCGATGAATTCTATTTATCCTAAAGTTTGATTAATTGAATATTCTGAATATTTAATTAATTAGATTAATATTGCCACTTAATTATTTAATTAGATTTAATTCTATTTATTCCTAATTATATTATTTAATTTTGACAATAAATCAAATCTCCTACGAATAATTGATTAAATATTTATTTAATTGATTAAATTCAAGTTGTCAATATTTAATAATATAGTTTTGAATAAAAGTTTGATTAAAATAATTGATTAACCCACAAATCAGTTATTTTTAAATTTAAAATCAATTAAGTTGAAGATAAATCACTTTTATTTATTTAATTAATTCATGATTATTTGTGCACATTCAAAGAGCAGTTAAACTTTAAATTAGAAAATCAATTCAAGTTGTTATCTTTTTGAAACTCAACATCTATTTTGAGTTCAAAGTTGATCTAAACTTCTGATTTGAGTTAAAAAGTTGTTCTTGCATGATTTTGCATGATTTTATGAGTTATCTATTTCTAATTTCTTGTTAACTCAAAAATCAACCTAAGTTCATCAAGAGTGATTTATGACTTTTTCCATGCACACTCAAGCCCTAGATTTCTATAAAACCAAGGCTCGGCTCTTTACAAATCATTCACAGAATTTGCATACTTACTCTAGTGAATTGACATCAAAGGAATCATCAAGCTTCTTGCAAATCAGCATTTTGTGAGATCAATCTTGTTTTCAATTCATTCTAATTTCATATTTCATATCATTGTTAGCTTAATCTACTTATCATTTCAATCCATTTAGATTAATTTATTATCATTTTTTTTAATTTTATTGCATCAAAAATAAAAAAAATATAGATTAAATTTGCATTCATATTTCAATGCTTTCATCATTTAAATCCTTCGTTTAGGTGTTGCATTGTCACTGATCTTGGTCTAATTTGAGAATACCATGCTCCCACCGACTAGAAGGCAGTAAATCGCTTGGTTAGCTATATTTTTCTTATTTGCATATTTTGATTTTTGCTAACCTCTACTGTTTTACTAAAGTGTTGTGTTCTTAGCTAGGTACAAAATTCACACACACATATTTCTTTCCCAGCTTTCAGTCTTGCTTTAGTTTGTACATATTTCCTAGTTTGTTTCTGCATTCCTATTTTCAATAAGTTGGTCTGTACACCAATTGGTTCAAGCGTCTGTATCCTATCAATGTTAACACTTGGGGGCAATCAAAGTCATATCCTATGGCCTCCAATGTATCTTAGATGTGTCATATCTAATTAGAGTCCTTTGAAACTTCATTTTAGTCAGTCAGTCAGTCTCGTCTCCAGAAAAGATTTTACATCTACAACAACACAATCAAACACAAACTGAAAACAATCCATGATTTTTACATGCTTTTATCTCCTTGTATGCTTACTGATTCACATTGAAATTTTTGCATATTTTTTTCCCACGAGCTCTTCGATGATGTCCTTTACAGGATTTAGAGAGTGATAATTGGGGGCATAATATTTTCTTTGTTTTCTTCTTGTATGTGAAAATTTGCAACCCACCTTTACATGTTGGTTTTGATTTTTTTTTGGAGATAAAACCCTAAAGTTTCAAAGATTTAATTTTATCTCCCAAACTGCTTGGAGTTTTGGTCTAAAATTTGTTTTGTGGGTTGGAGACATATCAGGAAAGCTTCAATAAAAAATTCAAAATTTTCTGAGATGTTTCAAATTTTTAATAATTTTTTCTTGATTTTCTAGAAAAAATTAATTTCTGACGCAAATCAGTATATTTTTCAAAAATTTTACATTTTCAAAAAGATCTTTAAATTATACAGGGGGTCAATTCTTTTGGTGTTTTAAATTTGGATGCAATATAATAGCTCCAATAGTCAATTTACACAAACTAGTTTGTTTTGGTAAAATGGGTCTCTAGGGAACAAATGAAGAGATTTTTCTGAAAATTTTATATTTTTGGATAGCTCTCTATTTTTTAGCAGGGTTCTCTATTTTGTATTTCTATTTTTGTGGTTGAAATCAGATCTTATTGACAAGGTCAAATGCAACAAAAAAATAAAATTTTGTGATAGGTATGCACTTATTTTTCACATGGTTCAATGAATGATATGAGTTGTCATTTGGATTAGTTGCTGGTTATTATTGCTCCTAATAATTGATTTTCAGATCTAACCCTAGGGTTTTCATAAGTTAAATATACTTTGCATATCTTGTTTGTTTGTTTTCTTGTCAGAGAGTTTGTGGCTTGCTTGCGCGAGATTGCTTAACAAAGCTAAAAATCAAGTAAAATCTACTAAGCGCATTGCAAGGGAATTCAAGTATTCTACTACATCTAAAAACATTTCAATTTGGACATAAAATGAATATCTCACGTGTCTAGCTTGAGTGCCTTTCCTGCTTTCATAAATCAGACTTCAATTTTTGGGCTATAAAACGAACATAGATTTGCTTTTTGCATATCTGTTACACATAGTAAATAGGCCCTATGAACACTATTTGTGGATGATCTTGAGAGATTGATCTTATTTCTCTTGTTTATTCATGTGAAGCTCCTCTTGACGAAGGATTCCCTTATAGGTAGGGAAGGTACTGAGAAAGTCTCACGTTCTACTAGATTTGTGTGTCTTCAACTTTTGATTGATACATTCTCTCTCCGGAGAGGTTGATAGATCATAAGCAGTTGACGTCATAGATCTTTGTGAGATAATCTTGGTCTTAGCATGTCAGATTAATCTTTCTGCTTTGTCTTGGTGAAGTGAAGAGGTTTGGGGATTATGCTCTACTTGCTTTTTGGATAGTTCCAGAAACCCAGATCCTTGAATCTGATCTAGTCCCCCTGTGATATCTTTTGTGAGTCACCTTTAGAGAGGGTTAATCATAGTGGACATTCCCTTAATTGGGTCAACCATGTGGATGAAACCTCAAGCGGTAATAGCCATTTTCATCATGGTAGTAGCAGCCTCTATATAAATGTCCATGTGGAGGAAATCTTCATAGGTGTGGTCTCTTGTTGGGCTATCAAATCTCCCTAGCAGGTCTCGATTGATTAATTTCTTGGACTGTGTCAAAACCCTAGTGCGCCTAGATTGGAGTTCGCCCTCTTGAGATCAAAAAAGTTGTAGAGTCAGACCAATACTACAAACCCTAGTGAGGCCAAAAAATTTTTATTTTTCTAGGAATATGTGCATTATTGAAAAACCTTTTGGAACATACATAATTAACACTTGTAGGGATTAGCACAATAAGTCACTATTGCTTGTTCATGTGCAAGGTTACTTTTTCCCTTGTTCATTATTTTTAGATGATTTCTTGCTTCCCTTGCTTGCTATTTTGCATGCTTGATATCTTCTTGGTTACTTGAGACAAACTTTTACACATATCTTCAAAAACTGGACAGAAAAATTGTAAACAAACTGGTACTAAAAACTGAAAAATTGCAAATCTGAAGCAAAAATCCTTTCTGGTGTCAAAAGTCATCCTAAAATTTCAAAACTCGTATCAAAGCCAAAGTCAAAGTTGTCAGAGATTGGTCAAATTTGTCAGAAATCCAATTTTACAACCTATTTCTAGAATCTTTCAAACAAATCATTGTGTTAGGAACAGAGTAGAACCTATAACGAATACATTCATTTTCCTAAAGTGGTCACTTGAGTCTGATTTAGCCTTATGATTTATCGATTTGAGTCTTTTTCATCTTGTGTCAAAACCTTGTCAAAATTATCTTCAAAATTTAATCTTTTTACTAAACGGCTAAGTGTTGTGAGCTCATGCCCACCATCTATTGGGTGTCTACCCACACTATTTTGGCACAATATCCTTCATTTACATCTGATCTATTCTTTAATCACTTCAATCTTGACAAGGTTGTGTCATTTGATCTTCTAGAATCAATTCATTCTTCAGTTGTCTTCATCTTATTCTTTGTCTTCACCCAAGGTTAATGGTGGAAACCAAAGCTTCATCACACAAGAAATCTGGAGAGGTATCCCATACAATACCTTTGAATAATCTCCAGGCCCCAACTCTTGAACAACTCTACAATTCTGATCTTTACGAAGATGGCGGTCTTGGCAATTTTTGATTCAAAACTGGTTACGTACCCCCTCCATCAACTCATGGAGGTAATCAACAAATCCCACCTCAATCTAATCCAGGGAGCCCTAAAACTCCTAACATGTCTTAGGGAGGGACACATCACGGGTCTCAAGGACACCAATCTCAACACAATATGGATCAAGAACCTACACCTTCTGAAATTGTTCGATATCAAAATGATGATGACTTCAAAAGAATGATGAAACATTTCTTGAAGAAAGATAGAGAAGCATACTTTCTAGAGTTAGCTCATCATTATCTAGTCTTCTTTCTTCTATTCATCTCTTCTATCACTTCCATGCTTGATTCCTCCTCTTCCAGAACCATGAATTTCAGCTATCTTATTATGGAACCTCTCTTGAAAATGGATGATCTCAAACTCATTGCTCAATTCAAAGAGTATTATTCCAAAAAGCCCATGAGTGATAAATTTATGATGAAAATAAAGGAAAAATTGATTGAATCAGACGCCTTTGCTAGGATCATATTCATGGTCATGTCACGACCTTCTTCTTCCAAACATCTTTCATATTCTAAGTCTTCTCATCATTCATCATCATCCACGTCTTCTTCCTCCACTGGGTCTTCATCTTCCTCTTCTCCACGATCTCGTTCCTCTTCTACTTTTCCCAAGAGTCTTACTCCTCATCTCAAGACATACAATGTTGAGCAACGTGATAACCCTTATGATACCTCTTCCACAGAGAGTGACACACTCATCTTTGAAGAATATGATGATGGACAATATAATGATACCTATGACACCTCTATTCCTAAGAGTCCTCATCATCATGTTCTTGTGCTTATTGGAAATGGGATGTGACATTGGAAAGATCATGATGGTGATCCATATGATTCTAATTTTGAAAGAGACTTTGATTATTTATGTGCACAATACCTAGATGATCCATCTATTTCACTTGAAGAATAGAAAGCTTTCCGTGCTAATTATAAATGTCAATACTATAAGGATCTCTCCTCTAAGAACTCTCATGCTGAAAATAAAGATTACACTCTTAAGAAAGATCATGTTAATGCTGAACCTTTGGCTTGTGATTGTTCCCTTCCATCCTCTACTTCCTCCAATACCCATACATTTCCTAAAGCTTCCAAGCCTATCAAATCATTCACAATTCCTTCATCCACCAAAGGTCCTAATACTTTTCATGCGGTTTCCTATAGTTATCCTCAAGGGCTACCTCTTAAAGAAACTCAAGCTAACCTTCACTTGGTTGTAAATACTTTCAATAATGCTAAACCTAAAGAGCCTAAGCCTTTATATACTATAATTCCTACTTTAGCTAGTCCTTCACCATCTCTTCCAAAGTCTTCCATACAATTGCAGCATGATCCCTTGTCCTTAGAAGTGGCTCCATGTCAAGAGGACTCCAAAAATGATAAAAAAATAGAACATAAAGAAAGATCAAGATCAAGAAGCCTCCATGACATCTAATCCTTTTCATGATGTCTCTTATCCATTTCATGCTTCTTTTGATCCCGTACACCCTTTCTCATTCATCCCACCATGTCTTAAGTCTTCTCCTAAGCAAGATCAAGCTACCAGTTACATCGTTGAGCTTATTGACAATCAAAATAACCTTACCCCACTTCTAATTTCCAAAGGTGATAATTCCATTAAGGTTGGTAAAAATGGTGTTGTTACTTCCAATGTTAAGCCTATTGAAAATCAAGAGAAAAATTATGCACTTATGCTATCCAAAGATCTTTGTCAAGATCAAATTCTTCCATCTTCTTATTCTACCACTCCATGTTCGTTTCCACTTTCTACTCTTCCTAAGTCCTTGCAAGCTTTGAACAATCCTATCAAAGAAAGTGCTCATATTCAAGATGTCCATGATTCGAATGAAAATCCTAATGCTCACTCTAAAGATGTTGATGTCCTTGGTTGTCATATAAATGTTGATGAACTTGTTGATTATCCTTTTGCATCTTCCACTTCCATCCTTGGCCCTCTTCCACCACTACTAAGGGCTTCATGTTTGCCTTCCATATTGGGTCCTTATGTCCCTTCAATTTCCCCTCCTAACTATCCTAATTTTTCATCCATCTTGGGTCCTTACGTCCTTCCATCTCCTATCCTTCCTCAAGATCAACATAGATGCATACCCTTGAATCCTTTTCATCCACCCACCCATCTAAACCAGTCATATCCTCCTTCTTCTTCCATAAGTCCCAAGTCTTTTGGAAGTAACTTGAGTGTTCAATACAAGAAAAATAAGTAATATAAGAATCCATAAAAAAAAAAATATCACCATGTCTCCTCTAATAGACATGGAAGCATAAAGTCAAAAGAGATATCTAAGAAAAAAACTACAAGACAAGTATGGGTTCCAAAATCCATCATTAAAGATATTCTCTCTAGATCATCAAAAGGAAATAAAAATCCTACGCCTATATGGAATCCAAGTCTCTCTTGAAAGAGTCTGGTGTTGAGAAAAAAGTGAAATTGACATTCAAGCTTCGAAAGGCTTCCACTTCATCTCCTTCCAAAAATATTATTTCATTCCATGCACCTAAATCACAACCTCTGCTATCCATTCACTATATTGCTTCACATATTCCTTCATTCACATTTCATCCATCCTCTCACCACCCTCCAAGGTGTGTTTCAATGTTGATCTTGCCTTTCTTTCCATCTACCCTTTCACAATCCTTCCATTCATTAGCCTTCTACCTTCTATCCTTTTTCTTCATTTTCCTATTCCTCCTATCTTCCAACCTCACTCGCTTTACATAAAACCTTATCCTCCATTTTTATTTTCCATCTTCCTTTCCCTATCAGCATCTTTGAGCATATCATTTTTAATCTTTGGCATATCATGGTTTTATCCTTTCAAGGACCATTATCTAAAAAGCTTGCCTTCTTCCAAAAAAAAAATGAAAAAAAATAAAATTGAAAATTGAAAATGTGCCTTGGTGAAAACCTGGAAATAGGTGCCATGGTAGAAAAAGTAAAGAGAAATAAATTCATCCTATGGTGAAAACCATTTCCTTGTGGTGCCTTGGATAAGTACCATGATGAAAACCTAGAAATCAAGCATCATGCATAGTTCTTCTACTTATCTCATCCATTCCATCTTTGATCTTGACAATGTTGGCCTATACACGAACATTTGGTTGTCTTGTGAGCTATCTTACGATGATGTTGCTTTCATTCCATTCACGTTTAGCTTTCATATTCATTTTTTTCCATTTATTCTAGCCTTTCCCTATCATTTTCCCATTTGGTCTTGATCTAATAAAATAAATAAATAAATAAAATATGATGCTATGAAGCCTCTTGACATGTAATTTCCTTTGGACTACATCCTTTCCTTCCTTTGCATTACGCTTTTGTGACTTATCCTATGCTGACCTTTCATTGCTTGACCAAATATGCTTTACATGACAAATTTTTCCCTAGCTTAGGTACTATTAAGGAGTTTGTCTTTGAGGATTTCTTCCCTTCATTCTCCTTCATTCACTTGTCTTCCATCTCTTCCATGAGTTTGCTAATCCCTCTTGTCCTTCACCTTGCTAGACATTGGGACTACACGATGTGATCTTGCTCGAGAGTTTGATGTCCATTCTATCTGCAGGTAGTTCCTTTGACACAAGCTACGAGAAAACATATCTCTATGTTCATACTAAATTATATCATTTGCAAATATGGTATTCCACATTCTATAGTCACAGACAATGGTGGTCAATTCAAGAACAAAGACTTAGATGATTTGTGTGCCAAATTCAAGATTACACAACATTGGTCATCTATTTACTATCGTCAAGGGAATGGACAAGAAGAGGCTTCTAACAAAAATCTATTGAAAATCTTGCATCGAACAGTCAATAAAATAGGAAGGGACTGTCATCTCATGATCAATCTAGCTCTCTAGGCTTATAGAACAAGTATCAAAATGCCCACTGGGGATACACCTTTCACTTTATTTTATGGGTCTGAAGCAGTACCATCTATTGAGGTTGAAATCCCATCACTAAGAATCAGAATACATGGTCTAGTAACTGATGATGACTACAAAGTGTCTAGGTTGCAAGAACTTGAACTACTAGATGAGCGCAGACAAGTAGCATATGATTATCTTAGAGTATATCAAAAGAGAATGTCTAGAGGTTACAAAAAGAAAGTCAAACACAGAGAATTTTAGGTTGGCAATCTAGTCTTGAGAGAGAATCCTAAAAATCAATCACATAGAGAGCACAAGGGGAAGTTTGAACCCAACTGGCTGGGTCCCTTTGTTATCACTACTACTTTTGGCTCTGGTGCCTATCAACTCTCAACAACTGAAGGAGAATAGCTCTGAGAACCAATCACCATTCTCCATCTGAAAAAATTATGTGCCTAAGGCATTCAGTGTATGGTAAAATGTCTTGAAAAAATCTTAAAAATTGGAAAATGTCCTGAAAAAGTGAACATCTTGGTGAAAACCTAGCAATAGGTGCCTTGATGATTCACAAAAAAAGTAAAAAATATCAAAAGTATAAGAAAATTGGGAAAAATAAAAATACAAAAAAATGAGAAAAAGAAAAAGTGCCTTGGTGAAAACTTAGAAATAGGCGCCTTGGTAGCAAAAATAGAATCTCTGCCAAGATGGTGAAAACCTGGCAAACGGGCACCACTTGTTTCAAAATGCTCCATCTATCAGTGCAATCTTGGTCTTTCCCAACTTTTAGTCTTGCTTTAATTTGTACATATCTCTTGGTTTGTTCCTACATTCCTATTTTCAATAAATCAGTTTGTACACCAATCAGCTAAAACGTCTGTATCCTATCAACGTTCAAACTTGGGGGCAATCAAAGTCATATCCTATGGCCTCCAATGTATGTTAGATGTATCATATCTAGTCAGAGTCCTTTGAAGCTTCATCCAAGTCAGTCAGTCAGTCTCCTCTCCAGAAAGGATTTTGCATCTACAGCAATGCAATCAAACATCAAACACAAACTGAAAACAATCTATGCTTTTTATATGTTTTTATCTCCTTGTATTCTTACTGATTAACATTGAGATTTTTGCATATTTTGTTCCCATGAGCTCTTCAATGATGTCCTTTATAGCATTTAGAGAGTGATGACTGGGGGCATAATCTTTTGTTTGTTTTCTTCTTGTATGTGAAAATCTAACAGCTTTGGAAATTTTTTATTGAAATGGTGTCCGACTGTAAGAGCCTCTATCTCAAATTGGATGGCCATGCGTACCTCAACCATTGACACCCAGGAAATTCAAGGAAGTTGATCTAACTATTGGCTTTTTTGAGTGAGTTCTTTCTCCTATTGTGAAATGCGATCTTACCTAAGGATGTGAATGATAAAGGGTCACTACGAGTAATTCACATTGGATTTAGAATGATCTCTTGACTGTTTGATGTGTTTGTATGCAAGGTGTATTCTAGTCATCACGACGTCTATGTTTTGATGCTTATACAAATTTCTATATCAAAATGGACATGATATTCAGGTCATCCTAGCGCTTATGCCCTGGTGCTTATATCTAATCTGACATTCTGAAAAAAAAATCAATATTCATATGTCTATGGTTGTCTAGCCAGTGGGCGTTGTATTGATTCTTGAGCAACAAAATCAATATTCATATGTCTATGGTTTCATAACTAGTGGACATTGTATTGATTTATCCAATTACCTAAAAATTCAATGATGAGAATGACCGACACATGATCAGTGACTAGGTCCTAGGTCTTAGGTTTGCATTTCATTTTGCATATCTCTTTGCATTCTGCATGTTTGCATGGTCTCACAGATTGCTTGAACACTTAAATAATTTTTGTTTTTTCAATCACATCTTTGAATCTAAAAAGATTTGAATCCTACAAGAAGGTCCATCCAATGAAATAGAAAGTACAATCCATTTTCAGGATCAAAATCAAAATCTGAGATCATATTATTCACTACTTGCATAATCAACCTTCAATCATCAAACAAATCCAGAATTCAACTTAACTAATTATCATACATCAAACTATCAAAATTTCAACTCGGTCAACCATGGTCAACTCATGGTTTAACCTAGTCAAACTTGGTCTCTAGGACCTCTAAACAATGAAGAACGTGTTCTCGAATGTGTACAACCACTTCTCAAATCAATTAACATGCTTCTAAACTATAAACGCTGACTTTTCTTGTCAGATTTCAATTTTAATCCCGAAGGGGGCATTGTATTGCACATCATTCAAAGTCTATAACTCAATTTTGTCAATCAAATCTTTCCTCAGTAATCAAGACAACAACCACATCTAGTTGCTGACTCATCAAAAGTCCTCGTCGCTTGGGGCAAATCTATTATCTCTTGGGGCATATCAGATTCATCAAGATCCATATCAATCTGGTATCCTAAATCTATCTTGTAAACTGTATCAGCTTTCGTAACTATCAGTTCATTAGTGTTTTTTCCTTGGTTCTTTGTAACTGATGGATTCAGGATGTGATACCAATATGATTCGTACAAGGACATTGAGGTCTGGAATTGGTCACTCACTTCTTCACAATCATAAGGTTCAGAATCAGGCATTTTGGCACTTCTTCATAATCACCAGTTCATTGTTGATATAGCACCATCATCTCGATTCGTGGTCATTCTGGTCCTGGGTCGATATCTTTCAATCTTTAATCTTTCAAATCAGTTTCATACATATATCAAGACATGGACTATTCTTTAAACCACTGCGCTTTGCATAGTGATTCAAAGAGGGGCAAAATGTAATACCCCAAAAATGGGCTATAGGTTCATTAACCTCCTACATCTTCAATTCGAATGAAATCGACATCGAAGTCCTAACCTAAGGCACATCTGCACATTATCAAATTTAATTGATTTTATCATAAATTCTTCATTGGGGAATATTCCTAGCAATATTCCTATTTATTCTAATTATCTTTAACTTAATTATTATTTGGCGATGAATCCTATTTATCCTAAAGTTTGATTAATTGAATATTCTGAATATTTAATTAATTAGATTAATACTGCCACTTAATTATTTAATTCAATTTAATTCTATTTATTCCTAATTATATTATTTAATTTTGACAATAAATCAAATCTCCTACGAATAATTGATTAAATATTTATTTAATTGATTAAATCCAAGTTGTCAATATTTAATAATATAGTTTTGAATAAGAGTTTGATTAAAATAATTGATTAACCCACAAATCAATTATTTTTAAATTTAAAATCAGTTAAGTTGAAGATAAATCACTTTATTTATTTAATTAATTCATGATTATTTGTGCACATTCAAAGAGCAGTTAAACTTTAAATCAAAAAATCAATTCAAGTTGTTATCTTTTCGAAACTCAACATCTATTTTCAGTTCAAAGTTGATCTAAACTTCTAATTTGAGTTAAAAAGTTGTTCTTGCATGATTTTATGAGTTATCTATTTCTAATTTCTTGTTAACTCAAAATTCAACCTGAGTTCATCAAGAGTGATTTATGACTTTTTTCATACACCCTCAAGCCCTAGATTTCTATAAAATCAAGGCTCGACTCTTTACAAATCATCCACAGAATTTGCATACTTACTCTGGCGAATTGACCTCAGAGGAATCATCAAGCTTCTTGGGAATCGGCATTTTGTGAGATCAATCTTGTTTTCAATTCATTCTAATTTCATATTTCATATCATTGTTAGCTTAATCTTCATATCATTTCAATCCATTTAGATTAAAACCAGCAATGTGGTCGCGAGAAATGTGTGTGAATTTTGTTCAGAAATGTGTCTTATATTATTGAATAAATCTAGTTATATTGGCATCTCCATGTAAAATATTTGTATATACACCTTTGGCATTCTTGTCAAAAAAGGGGAGAACGTATATAAGATATATGAGATATTGATCGATAAAGATATATATATATATATATATATATATATATATATATATATATATATATATATATATATATATATATATATATATATATATATATATATATATATATATAGGATCGCCTCTTTCATATCATTGTACCTGATTATATATTGCTTTAATGTTGATGTTCATGTTTTATGAGATGTTTCCTATATGCTTAGATGTATGGATTAGATATGTATGAGATGCACATGCTTTATTTTATGGTATGAATGTGCACATGTTTTATTTTATGATGGTATATGAATATGCAATGTGAAATGTGATGATAAATGATAGATAAGTGAATGCAATGTATGATTTTGTTTATGCTTATAATGGATGCACATGCAAATGAAAATGTAGATGCGGAATGTATGCATATGGATTTCATGGATGCAAATGGAAATGCAATGTATGTGGAAATGTGGTATTAATCATCTCATGAGGATGTAGCAATATATGACAAGTACTAAAGAAAAGAATGTTTCAAAGATCAAGAGTGAGGACCGGACACTTGTGTAGCCAAGATGAACTTGAGACAAAAAGATGAGAACCTTTGATGAATAGATCCAGAAGAAGACAATCAAGAGATCACTAAAACACTATCTCAATGCAAGCCTAGAATGAAAATGCAAGCCTAAGCTAGATGCAAACCCTAGGACTTGGTTGTTGGACTCATCGTATTATCATCATAGAGGTTTTAGGTATGGGACAATCACAAGATGCCATACAATCCTCACTAACATTGCAATCATGAGAATATGAATATGACATAAGTCTTAGATTTGTCGAAATGAGGTGTAAGCATTAAGGCACAAGAAGCCAGAATGACTTGAACACCTATTCCTTTTGATTTAGCAAGTTAACATAAGCATCAAAACATAGCTGCTAGAATGTCCAGAATGTTGCTTGCATACAAACACACTAGACACACGAGAGTTCCTTCTTTTGCCAAATAATGCTAGCAATGACCCCTACATTCACTTAGCAGGATGAGCATTAGCAATTTTACTTGTAGCAAAAAGAAGTCACTCAAAATAGACAAGGAGAAGAACCAACCTCACCAAAGCATCCATATAAAAGGATTCGAGGTACACATGGCCATCCAATACATGATGAAGGCTCTTACAGATGGACACCCCTCTTATGTGAATTCCTTGGATCATTGGAACTAAACCAGAAAATAAAAAGTAAGAAAAGATCATGCCCCCAGTCTTCACGTCTCTCGGTCAAGAAGATGTCTTAGAGTTGCTCGAGGAGGAATGATAAAATGAAAGAACAACACACAAAAGAGAAAATCTCAACATGCTTTAGAGAATCACAAATTTAGTTTTAGTTTTAGTTTAAGTTTTTGTTCAATTGGATTGAAGTTGAATCAGAATAATACGATGTGAGAAGTCATCTCAAAGAGAAAATCAGAGTGCTAAATGAAGTATCTGCAGGCAGACACAACAAGAAATGTTGGTGATCGATACAAGAGAGATCCTCAAGGAGAGAGATATCAAAGATACTAGTGAAACATCAGTAGGCTGACATAGTGAGAACCACTAGTGACTGATGTACAAGGGATCCTCAAAGAGAGAGATCCAAGCAATAGCTAGGTATCAGCAAGCAAACACAGTGAGAACCACTGGTGACTGATATGAGAAAGCATCTCTAAAAGTGATAGGACAATGCCCCCTAGACTAGGAAGGTGCCCCCAAGCGTGACCAATTCCAATCCATGTAGAGTCGAGGAAAATCTTGAAGATAGGTGAAAGAGAATGCATGAGCTTAGCAAGCTAAAGCAGGAAACAAAGTCAAGTAGGAAACTAGGAAAGCAAACTAAAGAAGGAAAGCAAGAGCCAAATGGTGCTAAGATGAGATATATCTTCAGGAAACAAGAGGTGCTTGTTTACCAGGTTTTCACCATCTTGGTAGAGATTCTATTTTTTCTACCATGACACCTATTTACTAGGTTTTCACTAAGATGATCATTTTTTTAGGACATTTTGCAATTTTTTGGATTTTTTACAATATACCATTTTTTGGATTTTTTCAAGATCAATAAATATGTACATGAGCACACAGAGAATGCCTTGGCTATAGAATATTTTCAAGTGAAGAGTGTTAATAGACTCTTTGAGTTGTTCTCCTTTAGTGGTGGAGAGCTGATAAGCACCAGACCCAAATGTTGTAGTAATAATGTATGGACCAAGCCAGTTTAGTTCAAATTTCCCTTTCTAGACCTGCGGCTACTGATTTTTGGAGTTTTCTCTCAGGATGAGATCACCCACTTGGAATTCCCTTTGTCTAAATTTCTTATTGTAGGCTTTAGACATTCTCTTTTAGTATGCTCAAAGATGATCAAATGCCACCTTTCGACGTTCATCTAGTAACTCTAGCTCTTGAAGTCGGGATATTCTATTTTCTTCATCAGTGATGGGGCCCCTCAGAGAGACTCGTAATGTAGGAATCTCGACCTCAATAGCAAATACTACATCTGCTCCATAAACCAAGGCAAAGGGTGTGGCCCCCATTGGTTTTCAAATACTTGTTCTATAGGCCCATAATGTTGGATTAGTCTAGAGGTGCCAATCTCTACCAAATTTATGAACTGTTCTGTGCAAGATTTTGAGAATTGTCTTATTAGAAGCTTCTTCTTGTCCATTACCCTAGGGATAATAGATAGATGACCAATGTTGAATGATCCTAAATTTGGTGCATAACTCTTTTAGGTCCTTGTTCTTGAATTGTCCCCCATTGTCAGTGATAATGGATTAGGGTACACCATATCTACAGATGATATAGTTTAGTATAAACATAGCCAAAGACTTGCCATCAGCTATAGTAAGAGAGACTACCTCAACCCACTTAATAAAATAGTCTATAGCTATGATGATAAATTTATGTCCTCTTGAAGAAGAAGGATGTATCTTACCCACCAACTCAAAGGCCCATTGCTGGAATGGCCAGAAACTGATGAAAGGAATAAGCTCTTTAGCAAGAGCATGGATCAAATTTATGTGAAATTGGCACTGTTTACAAGCCTTGGCATATTGAACAGCTTCTTTCTCCATATCTAGCTGGTAGTAACCATCTCTAATAATTTTATGAGCTAACATCAGACCACTCGAATGAGATCCACAAATACCTTCATGTACCTCAGCTAACACATGTTTGGACTCATCAGGTTCTAGACACCTAAGGAGGGTATCGTCTACACCTTGTCTATACAAGTCATTTTCTATGATGACATATTGTGAAGCATTATGAATTAGGTGATGCTTTTCATTCCAGGTATAGGTATCGAGAATGATTTGGTCATGAAGGTAGGAATAGATATGGTACTAGCAGGATGAATCATGTCCAATGACTGAATAGATCATCCTAGATTCAAGAATGTCACAGGCTAGGTAGTGTAATGTCTCCACCAAAAATTTGTGTCTGAAGTCATTTTATGGCATCTGTAATAGAGAGGTGAGAGTAGCCATGGAATCTACTACTTTTTTATCTATCCTCAGAATTTTCTAAAAAGAAATGTGTGCAAAATACTGTTTGAGATCATCCACCATTCATTTGTAAGGCACTAGCTTATCATCTTTTGTTTGATAGATACCATTAACTTGGTTGATCATGACTAACTGAGAGTCTCCAAAGACCTTGAGCTCATCCACACGCCATTCAATGGATATCTTCATACCGTTGATGAGAGATTCATATTCAGCAATTTTGTTTGTGCAGGGATACAACATTTTATAAGCTTTGGGCAATGAGTATCTTTGAGGTGTTATAAATAGAATGCCTACATCTGATCCTTGCTGAGTGAATGATCCATCAAATAACATGCTCCAAGCTTGATGTGTGAGAAGCATGATGGATTCATCTAGGAATTCAATGTTCAAAGGTTGGTGATCATTCAGAGGAGCTTCCACCAACTGATCAGCAATTGTTTGTCCCTTAATAGCTTTTCTTTCCACATACTCAATGTCAAATTAACTGAGTATCATAACCCATTTTGCTAGTCTACCCATGAGGGTAGCCTTGCTTAGTAAGTACTTTAGTGGATCAATTTTTGCAATGAGCCTTTTAGTGTGAGTGAGCATATAATGCCGCAACTTCTGTGAAGCAAACATTACTACTAGACAAACTTTCTCAATGATAGAATAGTTAATTTCATAAGAAACCAATGTTCTGCTGATATAATAAATGGCTCTGTCTTTGTTTTTATGATCTTCTTGAGCTAGGAGAGCACCCAAAGATGTGTTCGTTGTTGAGATGTATAGTATGAGTGGCTTCCCATGAATATGAGGCATCAATATAAGTGGATTGGCAAGATGCTATTTAATTTGAGTGAGTCCTCTGTCACATTCTTCATTCCATTCATAAGTCACACCCTTATGCAAAGTTTTAGTGAATGGTTGTGACTTGTCAGCCAACTATGAAATAAAGCGCTGAATAGATTGTAGCCTTCCCTGAAGTCCTCTCATCTGACTGATGTTCTTGGGTGGAGGAATTTCCATAATAGCTTGAAATTTTTAAGGATCAACCTCTATACCTTTAGCTGAAATGATGTAACCCAAGAGTTTCCCAAAACTGACACCGAATGCACATTTTTTGGGATTAAATCTGAGACTAAACTATTCCATGCGGTCAAGTATGGGACCCAAATCTGTAAGATGATTTTTTCACTGCATGATTTTGGCCAAAGTTTTGTCCACATAATCTTCCATTTTTTTATGCATCATATCATGGAAAATGGTAGTGACAACTCTCTGATATGTTGCTCCAGCATTCTTAAGCCCAAAGGGCATGACATTCCAGCAAAAGGTTCCCTAGGCACACATGATAGCAGTCTTTTCTTGATCTTCTAGTGCAATTTTTATTTGATTATAGCCAGAAAATCCATCCATCAAGGAATACATCTCGTATCTTGTTGTCATATCCACTATCATGTCAATATTGGGTAGTGGGAAGTCATCTTTTGGACATGCCGTATTTAGATCCTAGAAGTCTGTGCACACACGAATGGATTTATCATGTTTGGTGACTGGAACAATATTTGAAATCCACTTTGCATAGTCAATAGTCCTTATGAAACTAGCCTTAAGAAGCTTCTCTAGCTCTACTTTGATTAAAAGTTCCACATGTGGATGCATCTTTCAGAGCTTTTGTTTGACAGGTTTAATACCTGGTGCAATGGATAGATGGTGCATGATTAGATTGGGGTCTAATCCAAGCATATCAGATTAAGTCCATGCAAATTTTATTTTCTTTCTTTGAAAGAACCTAGTGAACTCTTCCTTTTCTTTCACAGATAATGATTGTGCTAGATGAATAATTTGTGGAGCAGCCTCTTTACCCAAATTCACTGGTTGTGTTGGCTCAATCAATATTGATGATCTCTCTTGAAAGTGGCTCGGGTGTGTATCAAGTATCTCATCCTTGGGTGCCTCAGAGAGGTTTTCACCCTCGAATACATCTTTTATTTTTACTATTTTTGGCTCTGATAGTACCACAATGTGGTTTTCACCATCAGAGCATCTATTTTTTCTTCTTTTAATTTTTTAACTAAGATACTTGATATCTACCTCTGTCACGCTGACACTATCTTTGTTGGTTGAGGAAATTACAAGTTTAATAGCATGGAGGTAATAGGCTAGAGTGTAATCATTTTGGAATGTTAGGAATTCATTGGATGAGGAGGGAGAGTTCTAGTTTATGAGCTAGGGATTTTTGAGTGAGGGAGAAGTAGTGGCTAGTTCAATTGCATTCATGGTATAATTATCAAAAGTCCAGACGAGCAAGTCAAGACCTAGAGTGATCTCATCTGAAGGAGCATTTGAATCCCTACAAGACCTCATGTTAGAAGTAGAGGACAAGTTAATACTGATGGCATCTAATTCATGCATCCTAACACTAGATCTTTCACCTACTTTGAGAAGGTTTTCATAGGTATGCACCATGTCTATATCTTTATCATAAGTAGCATCAGACAAAGAGTCAAACTCATACTTATTTGAGTTAGTACTTGATGTGGGAATTCCATTAGCACTGGATGTATCATCTAACTCATCTTCATCTCTTGTAGCGTTAATGGCTTGCTAAAGTTGGTCTTGGTCAAACCACTCTTGGAAATGTGGTGGTATGTACCATTCACCTTGAGAATCAGAATTAGCCATTTGTATTTCTCTCCATTGGTCATTCATGAGTTGATGCAGTGAAGCGGTCTCATTGGAATCACTATCAATCCCTACTAAGTGGACAGGTATAATAGCTTCATCTAGTTCTGCAAAGAGTGCAGAAAATTCCAGAGAAATAGGATATGGAAAGGTGTCTTCATCAGAGCCGGCCTCTGGATTTACCTCTGGAATAGTATCTTCAAATTTTGGCTCAGGTTCAAGTTTAGGTTTTGGCACAAATTTGTTTATCCCTAAATGAAAGGGGATCTTTTTGAAGCCTAAGACAGTAGTATCCTTTGTGCAGTGACTTGGAGCTTCAATGGGTTTCAGCAAACCATTGTCATTCATTCCTATAGGACCACTCCCTTTGTAGCCAAAGTGCTTCATGATTTTGAAGGCTTCACTACATGGCTCTTGGTCTAAGTTTGGAGGTTGAGTAGTCATTTCAAATGTTTCTTTCCCTTTATAGATCCAAGATGTGATAGCTCTTTCTTCATCCTCATCTTCTAAAGGTGTAGAGGCCCATACAAAGGTGCCATCATAGACTGTTTGAGGAGAGTCATCAAAAGCTTTTTTACTCTCATAAGGTCTCCCTTAAGAACATGGATATGGAGGGAGAGCAACCAATGATAACATAGGTTCAATTAGATATCCTCCCATGCCTATATCCTTAATTTTCAAAGTCTATTCCATATCTTTGAGCTTAGCATCATAGAACTCAATGGACTCTCTATTTGTTGGAACAAAGCTATTTGCAGATTGTGCAAGGGTATTGCAAGAATAATTGGTATTAGCAGGCACAATGACTTCCACTCCATGGAATGGAAACTTGATGCATTGATGGTATGTAGATAGAATGGCCTACATCTCATGAATCCATGGTCTACCCAACAAGATATTGTATGTGAGGGGAATGTCTAGAACTTGAAAGGTAACATCTCTCTCAACAGGTCCTACGTGGATAGGTAGCACAACTAAACCTTGGGATTTTTGTTCCTCTTCATCATAAGCTTTAATAGTAATCTTCTTACGGGAATCTATACAATCCTCATCATAACCTAGCTGGGTAAGAAACTTAGCAGTTTAGATATTGAGACCAACACCATTTTCTATGAGCACTCGACAGACACGCTTAGGACCTATCATGACCTCTATATGCAAGGGAGCATTATGTGGATGGCTCAGAGAGTGATCATATTCTTCAGAGAAGGACAAATAATGAGGCAAGGTCAAATGACCAACCATAGATTGGAACTGGTCGAGGTCAATATCCTTGGGGATGTTTGCCTCGGTGAGGGCTTTATCCAGAATCTTCCTGTGAGCAGGTGAGATCTTCAACAACTCAAAAATGGTAATCTGAGCATTGGTTTGCTGGAGCTGATCTAAGATGCTATAACTAGTCATGCTAGGTGTAGGGACTGATTTCATGTTCTTTTTGGCAGGGCCAACAACAGTCTTATCCACAGTTTGTTTCAGAGAAGATACAGGAGGATCAGGACCTTTCAAAACAATCCTTCCTCGTGATCAAGTAACAACATTGGCACAATCTTGAGGTTGTTCAGATTTAGATGAATGAGACATGAAACTACGCAAGATGAAAGGAGTCTCAAGTTTGGGAGCATTACTGCTCCCCTTAATAGTAATCATGTCACAATACTCAACCTCAATAGGTTCGATCATACCAATGAAATTGTCATCATTGGTGTACATGTAATTGACCTTAGCATTGGTATTCTTAGTCTTTGAAGATTCACCTTTCTTGTGAGGAGGGAAGGGATCCTTAAATGCCTGATGGAAGGAATTCTTGTTATGGCCATCCACAAAAATATCACCGTTGTCAATAAAATCTTGGACTTTATGTTTTAGCTAAAGACAAGTAGAAGTCTTATGACCAATGTTTTGGTGATAGTCACAGTATGCATTGTCATTCCACTAATGAGGTCCTGGTTGTGGGTCATAGAGACGCTTTTCCAAAGGAGAAATTATTTGATTTTGCACAAGATTTTTATAGAACACATCAAGTAGTTCTCCCAACCAAGTGAATTCATGCTTGGGTCGAGATGCCCAAGGTTTGTTCCTAGAAAACCTTGAAGATTGTTGGTTTTCTATCACAGGCTTTTCAGTAGCTTTGATCGCTTGTATGCTAGAAGAGAGATTGAAAATAGACTTAGCAGGCTTTAGGGTCACATTTTCAACCACTCCATCATTCACAACATCTTTATTCTTGTTGACAAACTTCCCTTTATCCTTGTTCGAGGTTGAAGATCCTTGTTTATTGTCTTTGTTCAAAGTCAATTCCCCTTTCTTGATCATAAAGGCCTCTATTCACACTGCTTGTTTATGTTGGAAATATTCAGGAATTAACCGAGTTACTAAGAGGGGAGGGGTGAATCAGTAACTCCAAATTTTCTTACAATTTTAACATGAAATTTACCTTTTAACCTTTGCATACAGAAGGCATGAAACTTAAAAGCATTCACAGTAATGACACATAGATTTGGTTACCCAGAAACCTTCCAAAAGAAAGTAAAACTGGGGTGGGGATGAAACCCACAAAGCTTTAATACTGCAGAATAAAGTTTGCCGGTTAAGGCTTACAATTTGATCACTTCTGATGATCTGCCCTGTTAGGAGCAATAAGGATTGCTAAATCCACCCTGTTAAAGGATTTACAAACATACAGTGAAGTATGCACTCGGTAAAGAGATTTTTACAAAGACTGTTAAGTCTACCCGGTTAAAGGATTTAGTACTGATTCACCTGTTAGAATGAAACAGTAGATCTCTGCTTTGCAACTGGATTGCTGATTGAGATTCTCTGATGTGCTGATCACCTTCTGTGATGAATTTGTCTTTGTTGTACCTTATACTTCTGAAGCCTTCTGCAATTCGCTTATTTCTGCCTTTCTTTTTCTTTCACATATATTCTCCTTCATACATTTCATCTTTTTACAACATTGCTTATATACAGGTCTTAAACAATTAATTAGAATTACAATTACACAGTCGGCTTGACAAATAAACATGAGTGCTGCTAAGTCGGCCCAAGTAGTTACTCGGTTCCTTCAAACTGACTCGGTGACTTTCTGATACTCGGCGTCCACTGCATTACTCGGCATCGTCATGCACTCGGTAAAAGTGAAGGCACGGTTCATACTGATCACTCGATAGGTTTTGAACTCGGTAAGTACTGGTGACTCAGTAGACAAGATGTTACTCGGTTTACATTGTCCTGATCAGTTTGTACTAACTTGCTCAGTTTCCACTATCTGCTCGGTTTGCACTGTCTGCTCGGTTTGCACTGTCTGCTCGGTTTGCACTGTCTGCTCGGTTTGCACTGTCTTCTCGGTTTGTACTGTCTGCTCAGTTTGCACTGTCTGCTCGGTTTGCACTGTCTGCTTGGTTTGCACTGTCTGCTCGATTTGCACTGTCTGCTCGGTTTATATCCAGAATGCAAATAAGTGTTGTCACTAGTGGCAATTCTGCTTAATGCCAACAATCTCCCCCTTTGGCATTAGTGACAAAAACACTTATTGGCCAAAATTTATATACACGAATCATGCTGAGTTTTATTTTGATTTTTCAAAATTTGTCTTTGTTATAGGGCTTTATATATTGTCTCCCCCTTTCAATGTGCTAACTATTCCTTATACAAATCTATAACTGTATACATATCTCTCCTTCTATACATATCTCCCCCTTTTTGATGATAATGCCAAAGGTGCATATACAAGTTATTTACAGAGAGAATCCAAAATTTGATAAGAAATCAGAATGTACCTTCATTATTAGTGCCAGGGTTCTGTCCCAACTTTCTTGCAGGATCTTACATGTTTGTATAGCAATTTGGACTTCTGCAGAGAGTTCAATCATGTGATCTGCTATAGAGAACTGATTGTCATGAATCAATGTTCTAGAATGTTCAATGTGCTTATACATTGTATTCATGATGGGAAGGATCATGTGTTGGATGTCTAGCAGTGTGGACCGGATCCTTGAGTCTTCTTTCAGTAGATCAGACTGCATATTAGATAGGTGTGAAATTTTCATGTGATGAGCAGAGCTTGAACTTGGTTCAAGTTGCAGCTTCTGTATGCTAATCTTCATATCCTCATCCATTTTATTCATTTTATCTTTAACATCCTTTGTGAACTCAGCAAAATTGCATAGTCTGGCCAAAAGAGAGGTAGCATTCGAATAGATAGATTCTATGTTAGACAAAACTGAAGACAATTCCACTTGGTTAATAGCTATGTGCTGAGCAATGTGCTCAAGCACTTTATTGTTGAATCTCTTCTCGGCTCTTTCAACTAACTTTTCTGTCCCGGATGAGTCCTCATTGTATTTCTCAACTGCTTCTGCTAATTGTAACAAAACATGCTGGGAGGAGTCTACTTTAATGCCTAATGCATCAGACAAAATGTCCTTAGCATCCTTGATGATTTGATACTCCTTGTCTCTCTCCCCTTTAAGCTTCTTTTGTTTTGCTTTCCTTTGGAGGATCTCACCTATATTCTGCATTTGGTCCGCTGAGAGATTTGCAAAATCTAATGTAGGAATCTCTATCTCTTCATCTAGGTCTATATCCTCAACTACATTTTTACCCAAAAATTTTATACTCGGTAGAGCTTTAGGCTTATCTGTACTTAATGCTTTTGTAGTAGTGACAGTAGATAAAGTAGGGCTGGCTATTGATACTGGTATACTTTCTACTGGAGAACTTAAAATATTTACACTTGAAGATTCAAAAGCTGGAAAACTTACTGCTGGAAAACTTGATGGTACAGGAGACTGCAGCTCGGTAGAAGAAATGATGGCTGCCTTTGATGTTGCTAGAGATGATTGGACAAATGTGGAAGTTGTCACAACCATGCTTGAAGGTGTCTCTGGGCTGGATGTAGAGACTTTCACTGGAGAGGTAGGAAGGGATGCAATGACTTCTGCTGCTATCCTTACAGTATCATCTACCTCAGTGTCTTCTTCTTGTTCATCGCTGTCATCTTCAATATCTTTTATTATTACAGTTTCAATGCTCGGTTGGTGAAGGTGGTATATGTTCTTCCATGTGGCTTTTGCAGCCTTCACAACCGATTCAATATTGTTGATCAAAATCAAACAAGTATTGAACTTCAATGTCATCTTATTTTCATTTTCTTTTAATGCCTTCTTTACTTCATCATTATTCAAGCTCGGTATCAACTGTCTCAGGTTTTGATCAAATATGTCTATCACAGTTTGCCTTGCATTGCTCCATCTCATTTTTATTGGATTCAATAGAACTGCTGGAACCTGTGGGGTAATTTCTTCAGGAGAGTATTTCCACTGTCCCATCTTCTCAACAACAGCATCTTCTATTTCCTTCTATTCTACTTCCGATCTGGTTTCATATCTCAAGGATTTTATGTTACTTACTCCAGATCCTGATCCATCTCTAAAGAGTTTGAGCTTTTCTTGAAGGCTTAGAGGAGGCCTTTTGAATACTATGTCTTTATCTGCCTTTTCTGCCTTGTCTGCCTTGCCTCTTGTATTTCTCCTTGTAAACACAGCAGTGGGAGGCACAGGTGCCTTAGTGATGAAAACTTTTCCTTTCTTCTTTGCAGGTTCTGGTTCCTCTGTTTTCTCATCCTTTTCCTCTTCTTTTTCATCTATTTCTTCTTTGTCCTCGGTTATCATTTGCATTTTGGCTATCCTCTTCTTTCCTTTGTTTACCGCCTGTGGAAGCTTTATGCTTAGTTCAATTCTCACCTTAGCTTCATCATATGTTCCAAAATATGGAGCTTTGGGATTGATAGGTTGATTTAGAAGAGCTTCAATGATATTCTTGGTTTCATCAATATTTACCTCATAAGGAAGAGGTTTTACATATACAGTTCTTGGTTTAACTGCTTGAATATACACATTATCACAATCTACCATAAAACAGATGTCATCTTTGTAATCTTCCACCAACTTTTGTGGAATCCGAAATCTGTCATTCATTTTCTCTTTGAAAGACTCAAAATAATTATCCATGATGCTTTCAAAGTTTTCACCCATTTCTGCGATGTATTCATTTATTTCATAGAGTACTGGCACATCTTTTCTCCATACAACTTTTCCTTTAGAAGGGAAGAATTTCTGAACATAGAAGAATAAACAAACCAACAAGGATCCAAACTTACATGGATTGTTTTTGGAAGTTTTGATGCTTTCCATGTTCTTGTTAAACTATTTCAACAATAAGTCTGCTAGGTCAAATGTTAAGTTGTTTTTGACCACTTTGTATGCTAGGTCAATAGCTTCACAGGAGACACTGTTCTGTCGACTAGAACTGTAAATCTTGTGGGCAATGATATGTGTACCAAACTTCAGTTCAGCATCGGTAATGCTGCTAACTTTCATGCCTCTACCATCCCACTTGGCTAGGGTTTTCTTCTCTAGTTCCGTCCGACCTAGGGTTTTGGTAGTTTTAGCTTTGTTCAACATGGGAAGACCGGTGACTTGTTGAATCATTTTCTTTGTGATCTCAATAGGTTGCTCAAGCCAAATCTTGCCATCGTGTACTCGGCTGAGAATGTACCTAACCCATTTATCTTGAAAGTTTCGAGGAAGATGTGCGATGTGAACTAAACCCTTATCTTCCAGATGTTTGTGCTTGGGTTTCAAAATACCATCCACACATAGTTCCTCACGCACAATGTCTAGTTCTAGGTTTCCCATTTCATGAATTGAACAATTAAAATGATTGCGGATATCGTTAATAAGCAGTACCTTAGGAGGAATCTGAGATTGAGCTCCGTTCGGATCTAGGGCTGCTACAATTGCGGGCACGATCTTAAAATCTGGTGCTTTCCACTCCCCTTGGACTAACATATCAGATCCTTTCTTCACTGAAGTGCTGGATGATGCCATGGTAGCTCACAGAAAATTCCTTTTGCAAAAGTATTGAATCACCGGGTTGCCCTTGAAATTTTCTGCTCTCAAAGTGCTAAAGATTCGCGGTGAAGAATGAGTTCGATTACTTGCTTTTTGTTTACAATTCTGTCATTAATGCTCATTTCAAATTAGGGTAGGAATTCTGACAGACTGTCACCCACTAAGAATTAATTGCTCGGAAAAGACTTCGCAGCTCGGTGAACTCGAGAATTCATACTGCTCTGACCTTGCTTAGTAAAGACAGGTACCGACCTTGCTCGGTGAAGACTATACCGACCTCCCTGTGATCTCACTGCATCTTGCATGCTGATTTAGACTTTTCTTTTAATTTCAGTTCTAGAACTGCTTGAGATTGATCTATGAGAATACAGTTCCAGTGCTTCCTTGGAAATTTAGTTTGAGTCGGTAGAGCCATCCATTCCATTACTTGGACTGGATTGCTCGGTAGCTTTAGGAATCCATTTTTGTCTCACCTGTTTCCTGACCTTAGTTGCTTCATTCTTCTTTCCTTCTTCAATTTCACTAGCATTCATGCAGTTTCTGGCTATGTGACCGAGTTTAGTGCATTTGAAACATCTTATGGTAGTATCTCTTTTCCTTAGATGATGTTTTATGCAATTCATGCCAATGTGTCCATATTCTCCATAGTAATGACATCTACACCAGGTGTTGTAGTCCCATCCAAACATTGCTTTCACAATTTGTTCTGCTGGATTAAATGTCTTGGATCTGCACTCGGATGCCTTGTGACCTTGTTTGTTGCACTTGTGACAATTACCTCTGAATCTAGGTTTTTCCCTGCATTCATTTGCTTTGTGACCGGGTTGATTGCAGCTATAACATTTTCCATTGAATTCTGCTTTTTCATTGTTCCAACATTTATTTGAAGTATGTCCTATTTTACCACAATGATTACAAGTAGGTTTTTGATTTCTTTGAGTACCTTGCTTAGAGGATTCGCCTTCTTCTTTGTATCCAAGTCCTGCTTTTCCTTTTTGCCTATGAAGATTTCGTTCATACAGCTGATTCAAGTCTTCTTGACTTTTCAGCATTCCTTCATTGATTTGTTTTTCAGCGTTTAGGTTGTCCATCAATCTTAGATTGGTTTCCTTTTCAGATCTTAGTTCTTCTCTTGTGTTTTCTATTTCTGATCTTAGATTTAGAATTTCTTCATTTGTATGAGAGATCTGATCAATTAGATTTTCTAGCTGAAGGGTTTTGTTTTGGACTTCAATGTTTCTTCCATCTAATTCATCTTTCAACTTGTTTCTTTGTTCCAAGATCTCACAGAATCTTGTAGAGTGTAGTTCTTGTTCTCTTTTCAATTTTCTCACTTCTTCCTGCAGAGACCCATTCTTTTCTAGGAGTTCTTTGATAGCATTGTTTGCTTCATCTGAGTTATTTGAGGGAAGAAGATCTTCAATCTTTTCTTCAATGTAATTCTGATCATTCATCTGATTTGCAAGTTCCTTCCTTCTCCTTAGGAATTGGGAAAGATGTTCTTTTGTTTCTTTGAGTTTAGCTATGGCCATTTCCAGATCTAGCTTTTCATTTTCAATCACCTTGTTCAGTTTGAATACCTCCATTGTCCTAGGTCTTTGCTCAAGCTAGTTAAGCTTTGTCTTGAGAACCAATGCAGCTCTGATACCAATTGTTGGAAATATTCAGGAATTAACCGAGTTACTGAGAGGGGAGGGGTGAATCAGTAACTCCAAATTTTCTTACAATTTTAACATGAAATTTACCTTTTAACCTTTGCATACAGAAAGCATGAAACTTAAAAGAATTCACAATAATGACACATAGATTTGGTTACCCAGAAACCTTCCAAAAGAAAGTAAAACTGGGGTGGGGATGAAACCCACAAAGCTTTAATACTGCAAAATAAAGTTGGCTGGTTAAGGCTTACAATTTGATCACTTCTGATGATCTACCCTGTTAGGAGCAATAAGGATTGCTAAATCCACCCTGTTAAAGGATTTACAAACATACAGTGAAGTATGCACTCGGTAAAGAGATTTTTACAAAGACTGTTAAGTCTACCCGGTTAAAGGATTTAGTACTGATTCACCTGTTAGAATGAAACAGTAGATCTCTACTTTGCAACTGGATTGCTGATTGAGATTCTCTGATGTACTGATCACCTTCTGTGATGAATTTGTCTTTGCTGTACCTTATACTTCTGAAGCCTTCTGCAATTCGCTTATTTCTGCCTTTCTTTTTCTTTCACATATATTCTCCTTCATACATTTCATCTTTTTACAACATTGCTTATATACAGGTCTTAAACAATTAATTACAATTACAATTACACAGTCGGCTTGACAAATAAACATGAGTGCTGCTAAGTCAGCCCAAGTAGTTACTCGGTTCCTTCAAACTGACTCGGTGACTTTCTGATACTCGGCGTCCACTGCATTACTCGGCATCGTCATGCACTTGGTAAAAGTGAAGGCACGGTTCATACTGATCACTCGGTAGGTTTTGAACTCGGTAAGTACTGGTGACTCGGTAGACAAGATGTTACTCGGTTTACATTGTCCTGATCGGTTTGTACTAACTTGCTCGGTTTCCACTGTCTGCTCAGTTTGCATTGTCTGCTCGGTTTGCACTGTCTGCTCGATTTGCACTGTCTGCTCGGTTTGCACTGTCTGCTCGGTTTGCACTGTCTGCTCGGTTTGCACTGTCTGCTCGGTTTGCACTGTCTACTCGGTTTGCACTGTCTGCTCGGTTTGCACTGTCTGCTCGGTTTATATCCAGAATGCAAATAAGTGTTGTCACTAGTGGCAATTCTGCTTAATGCCAACAGTTTAATCATGATATCAAAGGTTAGGGGACCTTTTAATTGCACTTGGTATCCTAAGTCTGGGACAATATTGCCCAAAAAAATGTCAAGTATCTCGAACTTCGGTAGCTTGTGAGGACACCTTGTACATAATTGCCTCCACCTTTGGAGAAACGTTAGAAAAGATTCCCCTTGTTGTTTCAAATTGCAAAGATCCTGGATGTTGATCGGATGTTGAATATTATGCAAGTAATGTTGGAGAAACATATTATCCATTTCATCAAAATTCTTAATTCCAGTGGGCAATCGAGAAAACCACTCCATAGTTGGTCTACCCAAGATATGAGGAAATAGATGCATAAGGTATGTTTTATCATATATGAATTCCATGGATAAAGCACCAAACTCTCTTAAGTGATCTTGGGGATCGGTAGTACCCAAGTATTTCTCATATTTAGGGAGCTCTACACCTTTGGGAAAAGGTGGCATGTGAAGAATCCTATCAAAGGGGAAAGGACAAATGCTTTCCATTTTGAATTATTGTGCAGGTTTGTCCTTATTCTTTGCAAGTTGGCTAATCTGATCTTGCATGTCTCAAACCATTTTTTGCAACTTAGCGGTCTTAGTTTCTTCTTCTTTGGCCACAAGCATTTCAACTTGATAATCTAAGGGTAATTTAGCCCATTGTTTGGCCAACTCAAGAAAGTATTTTTCCTTCGATCTCTATCATCTTGATAAGACCCTTGTTTTCTTTCACAGTGTCTATGTCATTTTGAGTTATTGTGTCATCACCATCATTGCCAAGAATCTCATAAATGCTTGGGACTTGATCTTGACTCTAATCATAGGGAGTAGGATGATACTGATATGTTGGTTGACCACCTTGAGCTTTGTTTTGAGCTTGGTGTTGATTCTGATCATTCTGGGATTGATCATAACATTGCTCATTTTGAGGTTGAGCATGATGTTGGTCATTGGAAGATTGACCATGATGCTGGTTGTTTTGAGATTGATCATAATTTTAGTTGTATTTTCCTTGTTGGAAGTCGAATGGATCTCCCATCTTGTCATAGGGTTGTGTAGAAAATGAAGACTCGGTAAAATGATATGAACAATGCCGAAAGGGTGTAGCTAAGGTAACTTTTGGTGCGTGAACAAGATCAAGAGGATCAATAGGTTCAAATGAGTCAATATCATCAACAGGATCGATAGGTTCAATGATAGGACTAGTCCGAGGAATTGGTCTTCCAAAGTTATGAAATAATGAGTTTTTTTGGAAGAATGAGTTGTCTTGCTCTTGAAATGAGAAACCAGGTTACGCTTGAAACAACAGATTAAAACACTCTTGGAAAACTAGAGGTGATGATTGAGATGGGCTATCTTTCAAAGTACTCAACGAAGAACTTGAGGATCCCTCACAACATTTAGGTTGCACAATAGGTTTGGGATGATCTATTTCTTGATTACAAGGTTTACCTCTACCTTGACCAGTATTACGAATGGGATAAGTGTTGCCACTTCTAGTCGTGACAGTCATAGAAAAAGATTGAAATGAGAGAGGACTTGGGATAATGCTAAAACTATGTCTCTAGGAATAATGAAAAGGAGATAAAGGCTAGAACAGCCAAGATGTGAGATGCACCCGACATGAATCATCAAGAGTATGGCTAGAACAGTCGAGATAAGACTATCATGATGTGAGGTACAAAAGGACAAAGAGATAAGATAAACAAAGGAGAGACAAAATGATTCAAAGTAGTAATCAATTAGTTCTCAACTCGAGACACTCAGTTTTTGATAGTGAACGACAAGAAAATAGACAAATAGACCTCAGATAAAAACTAGATCAGGAAAAAGTTTGACCAGTTCACAGGAAATAGCTCACTATTTTTAAAAATAGGGTACAGGTTCGTGCAAGAAAGTGCAGGGTCATGCGAGAAAGTGCCAAGCTTCGCGCGAGAGAATGAAATCTTGCACGAGAAAATGCCCAATTTTTTAAACTTCACTTGGGAAAATACCAGTGTTCGACAGTTCAAAACAATTTTTGAGGTAAAAAGTCAAGTTCTGAAACACATCCTGAACTGATAGAAAATCTAGTTTCCAGATAGTTTAAAGGATAGTTTAATCAACAATCTCAGTTTCAAGGTTTCAAGCATTCGTTTACAAGCATGAAGGTTTAGAACAAACAATGGTGACATAAGAAGTAGTCGCAAACAGACCTACCAATGACAAAACAACTTGGCAGCATCGTGGGAGTCTTTGTTTAATCATGATGGACAAGTTTAAGACTTGATAACAAACACATAGTTATCCCTACAAAAAAATGGTGAGAAGACAAAACTTTTGCCTCACTGCTTATGCGCATGCATTCACCTCACATAATCCTGTCACCCGCTAGAGGGTGCCCATATTTTGGGTGTTTCCAAGGACTCAATAGTATATGTTAAAAGGTTACCCTTGAAGTAGGGGCCAGTGTCATATACCACCTTCAAGCATCTAGGTGCATGCCTATGGTGAGAATCTATGAGAGAGATTCTTCCCCCTCCCTGCACAAAGATTATGTCTCCTTTCGAAGGTGATCTAAGTAGGAAACTAACTAGGAAAATTTTTTAGTGGGCTTCTATTCACACTAACCTTTGGTGCCCCCAATATAGGGCTAGGGCCTCATAGCCACACCAACACTCGAAATTCATACACCCCCACAAGTAGGGCTAGGAGCGGCACCGCTCAGTACAACAAACGGAGCCTTCTCAAGATGATAGTTGAAATCAAGAGAAGGAAGTTAACATGGTTTTGGAGTCTTTAGACTCAACAAAACATTCTTTATTATAGTGAGGTGGAATCACCGGTGATAGGTGCATACTCACTTGGTTCGTTTCTGGAGGTTCAACTTCCGATAAGCCCTCTAAAGGTGACACAACTTGGCTTGGATTCGAGGGTCAAATTTTCTAATTCTCTCAAAGAGAGAAGAGCATACTTCTCTACCTCTTCACCTTACCAAAACACATCAAGAATATTCATCACCGAGCTAGTTTCACTCCACCAAATCCACAAGCTTTTGAGTAGAGGTGCTAAAGATTGACTACCTTTCTTTCCTTCCCAGGTATCCATCATTCTAGCAACATTTGGGTCTCAGTTTCATTAATGGACCTGACTTCCATGTAATGAAGAGCCTATTCCCCTACTTTGCTATCAGGACCCTTAATAAATCTTAACAAAGCCCTAGCTATACTATGTGAATGAAAGCAATAAAAATAAGCACAACGTTTTAAATAATCTTCGACAACCATCCTGCAAGAAAACTATTAGCAAGTTTTATATGTCTTCAATGAGTGACCTGTAGACCACTATTACGCTGTAGTAGAAATCAAAAATATGAAAGCAACAACAAAAAGTAAATGTTAGGAAAAAGTAACAGTAAATTGCAGAATCTAGAAAATTTAATGGCTAACAGTAAAACTTCATGTGAGAAAGTACAAGGACCTACATGAGAAAGTGTTTCTTCATGCGACAGAATGCTACAGGGAGAAAATCTTCACACGACACACTCTAAAATCTCAAGTGAAATTTTGTACATAGTGAAGTATGGACGCATGACAGAATTCAAATTTCATGTCAAAAATTTTTTGAGAGTGAGGTCAGAAATGATTTTTCTACCCCACGGCGGGTGCCAGAATGTCTATAGCTAAACACGGACCTCTAATCTAGCCATATACATAACATAGTCATTGCTCAATCATCAAAATTATGAAGGTGAGTATGAATTATTCAATTCACAATATCTATCGATTCGACCTGTTGCCTCCTAATTAGTTGGGATGTTTGAATTACTCTCAGAACGAGAGCCAAAAACCAAAAAACCAAACTAAGATGGAGGATTTTTGAAAGCTTGAAAGATAAACAATTGCAATTACTCTAAGATGAATATGCCATTAATTTAGGAATGAAATGCATATTTTAATCTAAGAACTTGAAAGAGATATGAGAATTAAGCTAATAAACAATAAGCAAACTAGTTTAATATGAGAATGCAATTACACTAAATGAGAATTAAACTAATGAGCAATAAAAAGCTTGGAAATATGAAGTAATTGAGACTAAATTTTGCTATAGTTTTGATACTCTCACAATTTCCTTTTTTCAAATGAGGAAGAAGGTTCATAATATAGACAAGCCTAGAGAGAGGATGAAGAGTTTCTTGAAATGAAACGGTTGAATCTTCATTCTCAATTGAGACAAATATTGAGGAATTACTTAATTAAAAGAATGAATTATTGCCACATATGGTGACCCTTCGAATAATTTGAATTATTAAATCCAAATAAGATAATCCATTCAAATAACCAAATAATATTAATTCTTTTTATGTGTATTAGCTAAATGGGGTGTGTTTAATTTAATTTAAAGCACTTAGGACTTTAGAATTAAATCAATTTATCATAGGGATTATTTAGCTAATAAAGTTGAATACTTAGGAATTAATTATAGTGTAAGATTAATGCAATTTAGGGTTTTTGCAATTGACACCAAGTCAAATAAAGTCAGGTAGGAGAGAGAAAATTGCCTAGTAAAATAGGACTTTAATGATGTAAAATTGAAGAAAATGCACCAAAATTGATTGAAATTATAAGGTGCCAATTTTGGGGTATTACAAAAGTGATAGTGACACTTCTAATGAGGAACTAGAGGATCTTGAAGCACTCATAGCTACAAGATTGAAGAGAGGAAAATGCAAATACAAAGGTAAACTTCCTATAATCTTGTTTTCATGTAACAAAGTTGGCCATATTGTTGCCAGCTATCCTGACAAGAATGACAAGGATGAGGATAGAGAAAGAAAGCAAAAAGATAAGAGAGATAATAGAGATCACTAAAGATACATAGATTACAAGGAAAAAGGTAAGAAATCCTGTTACATTACAGAAGAGGAAACTGACAGTGACAGTGATAATTTTGATATTGAAGCAGTTTATGTTGCTATGAAAGATGATTCTGATGAGGATGAGAAAATTGCACTTATTTCTTATGTGAGTAAAGGTGATAAATGGATTATTGATAGTGGTTCATCACATCACATGACATGTGATAAAAGAAAATTTGAAACCCTAGATCATTACAAAGGTAGAAGTGTTAAGTTTGGTAATGATGCACCATGTCCTGTGAGAGGTAAAGGATCAATTAAGCTAACTGATAAGATCAATTTTGAAAATACCTATTTTGTTGAAGGTCTTAACTATAATTTTCTAAGTGTTGCACAACTTAATAGCACTGGTTACTGAGTGGAATTTCATCACAGAAAGGCTAAAATATTTGATGCTACTAGTGAACTAATTGGAAGTGGTGAATAGACTAGAGGTAATTTGTTCTATCTAGATCTATCTGAAGAGACATGTTTGTTTTCACAATTTGATGATGTATGGTTATGGCATAAGAGGCTATGTCATGTTAACTTTGACAATCTGGTATGTATTAGTAAAAAGAATAAAGCTAGAGGTTTGTCGAGATTGAAGAAACCTGATAATGTGATGTGTAAACAATGTCAGTTAAAAAATGAGAAAGTCTAGTTTCAAGAGCAAGACATTTACAATTGAGTACATTTTGGATCTATTTCATATTGACCTTTTTGGACCTATGGGAATACAAATCTATTGTGGTGCTAAGTATTTTATTCTTTCTGTTGATGATTACACTAGAATGTTGACTGTGATGTTTTTGAAAGAAAAATCTGATGCATTTTAGTTGTTTAAGTGGTATTTGGCTAAGGTTGAAAAAGAGATAGGTAGAAGCCTAAAATGTCTGAGATCTGACCAAGGTGGAGAGTTTATATCAAATGAGTTCAATATGTTCTACAATGATAGAGGAATCAAGAGACAGATGTCTGTACCTAGAACACCTCCACATAATAGTATATCTAAGAGAAGAAATAGATCTATTATGGATTGTGCGAGGACACTGATGATTGAGAAGAATGTTGCACAAAAATACTTGAGAGAAGTTGTAAGTACAACTTTTTATACCTTGAACCGAGTAAAAATCAAGAAAGGTACAAATGTTACACCCTATGAATTATGGCATGGATATGCACCTAATGTGAAATATTTTAGAATCTTTGTGAGTAAATGCTATATACTTAGGGATAATATAAATGGAAAATTTGATGCTAAAAGTGATGAAGGCATATTCCTAGGCTATTCCACTAAGAGTAAAGCTTATAAGTGTTTGAATTCTAACACTATCAAAATTATGGAAAGTACAAATGTGAGAGTTGATGAATATGAAGAGAAAAATGAACAAGAAAGCAATAAAGAACCTAAAGACTATAGATATTTTGTCTATATGGAAGAAGGAGAGGAAAGTAACACACCTGCATCAGATGCAGAGTCCTAGATAAGCAATGTCGAGCATCAGGAGGATGCTTTCGAGCATTAGGAGGATGTTGTCGAGCAATCAGAAGTAGAATCTGATAATTTTCATGATGAACCTGAGAATAGATCTGAACCTACATTGGCATAGTATGTGAGAAGACATCATAGGCTTGAACAAATCATTGGAGATAAAGAATCTGGAGTCTTGACCGGAAGTAAGTTGAAAGACCCTACATGTTTATTGTGTGAGTTTGAGCCTAAGATAGTAAAAGATGCTTTGGATAAAGAAGTGAGAATGGAATATGTGAACACAATGGAACAACTAGCAGACATATTCACAAAAGCTTTACCTAAGGATGCTCATGAATATCTAAGAGGTAAATTAGGGGTGCTTCCCCTAACTGAGGCTGCCTAGTCAAGCTAGGAGCACTACATCAAATGTGCTACATAGAATATCTAAAAAATTGATGCAGGAAAGGTCACACTTTAGGAGATGCCTAGAGTTGTGAAAAGAATAGCAAAGCTGACAATCATTCATAAGAAAGATGACAGAGGGAAAAATCATGTTACTGAACTAACAAGATGACATTTACATATGAAGATGTAAGTTCTAGTTGTTTCTTTGGAATTTTTGTCAAAGAGGGAGAGATGAATGAGATGAATGAGATGAATGAGATGAATACACATCAAGAGGATATAATCAAAGAGGGAGAGACACAAAAAAGATTCAGAGGGAGTTACTATGTAAATGGTCAAGTAAGGCTAAGTTATTGAGAATTAGAATGAAGCTAAGGATATTATAAATATTTTTTATGCAATGACAAATTTTGGATTGGTTGGTAAATCATGTGGTATTCATGTGGTGTTTCCATCAATGCCAAAGATGGAGATTGTTTGAAACTGCAATTGAAACAATTAGTGTATTGTCATTGATGTCAAACCTTAACTGGTAAGACAGTTGCTATCTAAGAAAGTACTATATCTATTGGTTGATGAAAAGGATTAGGGAAAGGGAGATAACAATAGCACCTAAGGAAAGGTTGAGTTATTTGATACTTCAATTAGTACTTGATTATTTGGCACTATGATGAGATAATGTATTTTTTATCTAAGTAAGAAGAAAGACTGAAAAAGTAGGCTTAACCGAGCAAAAGTGAAGAAATCTAGTTTAAGACAAGTGATGTTAGTGTCAACCGAGTGATAGTATATGCTGAGTAAATCTAATGTTGACCAAACATCAGTTTATGTCGAGCGACATGAAATTACCGAGAAAGACAGTGTTAGCCAAGGAAGACAATTTGAAGAGATGACCGAGTTATACAGTGATGACCGAGGAGATGAACACAGTATTGACCGAGCGTCAACAATTTACATTTGGAGGAAGAATTCAGATCTCCAGTCAACACAGTTGAATTCTTGGGTTATGTAAATCATGTTGACTTTATTAATTGATTGTATGGAGAATTTAATGCATACTAAATCATTATATTATGATTTCAATGAGGACATTGAAGATGTTTCTAGAAGGATGTATGAAGGAATTAAATGTTGGAAAGATCTGTTGGATCTAACCTAACCTAAGATCTACGGAGGAGATTAAGTGGCAATATCCACTTGGCTAGTGATGTTGATGTTATTGACTGATAAGTCTAAGCAAAAGGTTGAAGGTGAAGATCAGAGTTGTGATTTCTTGAAGAAAATTCTGAGCATATAAGTGATGGAGATGGAAATGATACTTAGTCAATAAATCAACATATATGTGTGAATTGGATCTGATATTTGCAAAGTGAGTTGTATGTTTTATAGATCAGAACTGTACTGCTACTTTCTAATCATTGTAATAGTCAAAATCCTTTAATCAAGGTTGACCTAACAATCATTGATAAATCCTTTAATCAAGGTGGCATTATAATGGAATGTACTCAAGTCCTCTAACCAGGCCACTCCTAACAAGGTGATTGAAATCCTTTAACAGGGTCACACCTAATAGTGTGTTTGTATACCTTTAACAAGGTTGGTTTTTCATAGAGCTCACTTCAGAAGAGTGAAAATATCAATAACATGTTACAAAGTGGTTTTTCCCAAATGGGGTTTCCACTATAAATACTAGTGTCACACTTGTTTGAATATTTTGTTATGAATGTTTTGATATTCTGCAAGTTAAATACTATTGGACAGTGGACTGCATGTTATATGTTTTATGATATATGTTCTTTAGAGACCGCTCATTGAGTTGGTGATTAGATCTGAGTTTGTTGAAGTGTTTGAATATTCAATTGGTACATTTGGACTTGAGAACAACTAGGTCACCCCCCCTCTCCATTGTTCTAAATCATATTAACAATTAAATAACTAAGAGGAACATATAGAATTAATTTTATCAACCAAACAATATACATAAGTATGTGTTTTTGTCAAAGTTATTTTCCACAATGCTTGGTAGATAAGACTATTTATTTATGTGTTCATCAGTCATCCAATAATACCTTCAAGTGTTTTACAAGTTTAGTTTCCTATTAAGTAAGTGTACTTCTTTATAAAATATATATATATATATATATATATATATATATATATATATATATATATATATATATATATATATATATATATATATATATATATATATATATATATATATATATATATATATATACATATATTTTATTGATGAGTTGAGAAAATGACAAATTGAATGTGATGCATAAATTATAATAAGAAAGTGAACTATATAAGTACCAAAAATTTAAAAATTATATATATTTAATAATCACTATTTTTTGGACTGGAGGGCCTAACTTGATTTGTGAGAACTTCTTGCTATGAAGTACAAGATCACAAAATCCAATCTCCATTAAAAAATTTACATAACACAATACAGCTTATCTAAAGTAATAATAATAATCACTATCCTTTCCTCAGTTTAACAAACCTAACAAAACATTATTATTATTAAAAATTCATTTTCACATTCATCCAAAATTAGTCATGTACTTGCATAAATAAACCACCCATTATTGGATCCCATTTCCAATTAGATAGCCCAATATTACTTCCCTCATGTGAGACTGGTGCAGAAGTCTAATCAAAATCATTTTCCTTTATAAATAAATTCACTTCAGAACATCTCTCATTGATTATACCATTCTTATTTACTAAAATTATACTATTTCTATTTTCATGTGCCCTTGGTTACTCCTCACAGAACAAGTAAGTTACATACAAATTAAATAAAAGCTGACAAAACCCACAAATAAAAATAGTCAAGCTGTTAAAAAATACACCTGAATCATAGAACACACATTGAAGACTAAGTGTTGATTGTCAACAATCTCGGCCATGCTTAACATGTTTAAATTCTATTTAATATCTTTTCAATACAAAAGTGGAAGTAAACCGACAATTTCATAAGGAAAATTTTGAAACAGTACGAATGATAAATGCAGTTCAAGAAGAAAGCATTGTCATCTGCTTGCCTATTGTAGACTACCTCACATAATCTAAACATTTTTCAAATATCATGTGATAATAAGAAGACTCTAAAACATTATACGAATGAATCTACACATAATATTGAATGTTTTTGAAATATCATGTCATAAAAGGAACTCTAATATATTGTACGAATGAATTTACACCTAATCTTATCAACTTTTCATTTGAAAATCTTTCTTTTTTATTGATCAATATTTAATAGAATAGTTCAAAAAACTTCTAAGCTAAGGAGACATTTTATAGACCATTACTTATTTCTATATATTGATCATTTCCATCATTACCAATATTTTTAGGTGTTTGTAGAGGTCTTTGTTGTCTCTTTCATGGTCAAGGATTATTTTTTGAATCTAACATCAAAATAATTAAAAAACTAAAATCAATTCAACAAATCCGACCCAATTGAAATTGAAACAAAAAAAATTTAAAAAACAAATTCTTACATGTTTGACAGCATGGCATGGTTGCAAAATGAACAATATGGAAAGGAAATTTCAATTTCAACAAGAACCTACTCTGGTTTTGGCGATTTTTCTTCTTCCTTTCTCCTACAAACTTGGTTTTGGCGTGAAGAGAATGAGCCAAAATGCGGGCTTTTTAAAACAAAAAACTTATGTAATTCAAAACGCATTTTGAATTACATAAGTTTTTTAAATTGTTTTTTTGTGGTTTGGCAAAGGCTTGACTTTGCCAAGCCTAGTTTTTCAAAGTTTGAATAACCCGAGCGGATTATGAATTTTTTTTGTGTTTTTCAAGTAGGTGGCCACTTTTTTACACACCATCTTGGTGCACTTACCCTTTTGTTTGACATCCTTTTTATTATTCTTATTTTGCATACGGTTATGGTTAGGACTCATCCTAAGGGTCTGAGTACACAAGAGAGTTTCTTAAACCTATGGAGTAGAGCATTTGAAGTGTTTTCATTTCTTTTTGATATGTTTTGGGTAGGAGACTAGGTACCCTAGGTGAGTGGCTCACCATAGGTGTCGGGACCCAAAGTGGTTTCCAGGAGATCTGATGGGTGATTTTTTAATCAAGTGATAACCATAAAATTAACTTGGGAGGGGGGTTTCAAAAGATAATGAAAGACATGTATTTCTTAAACTATGTGAAAGACATGGTTGCCAAGGTGGATCCCAATACATAGGTTGTGTGATGACACTCATCTAGATGGTATTCTAGAACCTTAACTTTTGTGTTATAGTATGGTGATATTTTGTTGTTTATGCCCTTTCTCCTTTGGTATTTGAGTGAATGATTCATTTTCTTTGGATTGTCTTAGGCCTTGTGAGTACCTTGGTTCTATCTCCTAGCACGGGGGGTGGGACTTCACAAGTTCCACGTGGTTGGGTGGAAAATCTCTTTTGAGGTAGTGTTCATGGTTCATGTCTTAACTTGGAATTAGATTTATACAATGATGAAGACTTCCTTTATTGTATCATGTACCTCTATCTTTTGTATTCAAGATGTAAAGAATTATTGTAAGCCCTAGGGCAATTTGATGTAATTATATTTGAAGGAAGAAGAAATGTAACTTGGGAGGGGTAGTTTAAGAGTACCAAAGAGAATTTTTATTTGAAAAGAAGAAAGTTGTAATAAAGGAATGTAATTATATACCTTCTACCCTATCTCTCTTTGAATCTTGAAATGAAAATTGAAAAGTAAGGATTTCTAATTTTCAAGTTTACTTGTGTCTTTGGAAGTACAAATTTATTATGTGTAGGTAGAGTTGATTTGAAAAAAAAACTAAAATATGAATGGTTAAATGTATTTAAAGTTTAGGAAAGAAGTAATGTTTTATTTATTCCTATCTCTTTTCTGAAAATCTAAATGTTATGTAAGGTAGGAAAGGAAATGAATTGATTAAGTTAGTTAATTGAATTAGTAGTTTTAATGTTGGTAACAATCAATAAGGGAACCTTTAAGGACAAGTTCATATGTAGGATTATCAAATAAGTTCCTAGTAATGTTTTAAAAAATTAATTTAGTTTCTTTTCTTTGTACTTTAGACATGTTCCTTATGGGTTCCCTAGCAGGGACATTACACTAAATCAATTAGTTCAATTTTACAAGTGCATTTACATAACCTTAATCAAATCTTACATTGCATGAAAGAGGACTTTATTGTGTACTTCTTTGGTATAATTTTGGTTTAGCATTGGAATCCCTTTATCTACTTGGGTTTTGCTAATCTAATCTTGGTTATATTGAGAGTTACGTCTGGAAGCTCCTCTCTTTCTCTTGTATTTTGAATGTTAGGATGGAAATGGTTAATTAATGAATACACCTCATATAGTTTATATTGTTCAATTCGTCAACACCATTTCCCCCTTAAACAAACCCAAATATTATTCATGTACTAATATATAGTATTTATTTTAATAATCAATATTTTAAGGTAAGATCAGGTATAGATATAATAAATTTCTATAATCTCATGAAAGAATATTATTATTGTAATACCCCAAAAATGGGCTATAAGTTCATTAATCTCCTACATCTACAAATCGAACGAAATCAACATCAAAGTCCTAACCTAAGGCACATCTAAACATCATCGAATCATAATTGATTATCTTAAATTCTGCATCGGGGAATATTCCTAGTAATATTCCTAATCATCATAATTATCTTTAATTTAATGATTATTTGGCGATAAATCACATTTATCCTAAGGTTTGATTAAATGAATATTTTCATATTTAATTAATTAGATTTAATATCTTGCCACTTAACTGTGTAATTAAATTTAATTCTATCTATTATTAATTGTATTATTTAATTTTGACAATAAATCTAATATCCTATGAATAATTGATTAAATTCTTATTTAATTAATTAAAGCAAGTTGTCATTATTTAATAATATAGTTTTTAATAAAAGTTTGATAAAATAGTTAATTAACCCATAAATTAATTATTTTATTTCAAAAAGCAGTTAAGTTGAGAATAAATCACTTTATTTATTTATTAAATCATAATTATCCATGTGCATATTCAAGGACCAGTTAAACTCAAATTGGAAAATCAATGCAAGTTGTTAGCTTTTTGAAACTCAACATCTTTTTGAGTTTTAAAGTTGATCTAAACTTCTAATTCGAGTTGAACTGTGCTTTTGCATGATTTTTGTGACTTAATTATCTTTATTTAAAAATAACTCAAAAATCAAGCTGAGTTATTTGAGTGATTTATGGCTTTTTTCCATGCACCTCCAAAGCCCTGGATTTCTATAAATTAAGGCTTCAGCTCATCCCAAATCATCTCATATTTTTGCACAATCAGGCTAGAGAATTGCAATTGGAAGGATCAAAGCTTATTGCGATTCAACATTGTTGTGAGATCAATTTCAAATTCATAGCTTTCATATTATTGTTACAATTTTCATTCTCATATCATATCATTTCTAGATTAGCATTGCATATCATTTAGCATAGATTCATATCAATTTTCATTATTATTGCATAGAAAATATTAAAAAAATAGATAAATTGCATTCAATTCATATCTAGATCAATTGCATTCAAATCCTTTATTTAGGTGTCATCTAGGTCACTGATCTCGATTACAATCTGAGAACATTAATCTCGCACCTACTAGAAGGCAATAAATCGCTTGGTTAAATTAGATTTCAATTTTGCACGATTTTGATTTTTGCTAAGCTCTAATGTTTTACTGAAGTGTTGTGTCTACAGATCAAGTATAATTTTCACACACACATTTTCTGGCGCCCACCGTGGGGCAACCCACCTTTACATGTTGGTTTTAATTTTTATTTTTTTTTGGAGCTAAAGCCCTAAAGTTTCAAAGATTTAATTTTATCTCTCAAACGGCTTAGATTTTTGCTCTGAAATTTTTTTTTCTAGTTGGACACATATCATAAAAGCTACAGTAAAAACTTTAGAATTTTTTGAGATGTTTTGAATTTTTAATAATTTTTTCTTGAAATTATGGAAAAAAATTAATATCTGACGCAAATCAGCATATTTTTCAAAAAATTTATATTTTCGGAAATCTCTTTAAATTATATAGGGGGTCCATTCTTTGTATTTTAAATTTAGATACAATATAATAGCTCAAATAGTCAATTTATAAAAACTGGTTTGTTTTGATAAAATGGGTCTCTAGGGCACAAATGAAGAGATTTTTCTAAAATTTTTACATTTTTGGAAAGCTCTCTATTTTTTAGTAGGGGTCTCTATTTTGAATTTCTATTTTTGTGGCAAAAATCATATCAAAAAAATTAGATCTTGTTGACTAGGTCAAATGCAGCAAAAAAAATAAAGTTTTGTGATGGGTATGCACTGATTTTTTTACATGGTTCAATGAATGATATGAGTTGTCATTTGGGTTAATTGTTGGTTATTATTGCTGATAATAATTTATTTTTAGAGCTAACCCTATGGTTTTCATAAGTTGAATATATGTTGCATATCTTGTTTGCTTGTTTGCTTGTTGGAGAGTTCGTCACTTGCTTGCATGAAAAAGCTCAACAAGAATTGCTAAAAATTAGGTAAAATCTACTAAGCACGTTGCAGGGATCCCAAGTATTCTCTTTCATCTAATAACATTTCAATTTGGCCTTAAAATAAATCTCTCATGTGTTTAGCTTGAGTGTTTCTTTGCATGTTTTTTCTATGAATTTGCATAATTGAATACTAGGTTGTGACACCTTAAGTATTTATTAGCAGTCTTAGATTACTTGTGATTGATCTTGATTGCTATCTTGGGTTATTGGACTCGCTAATCCACCAGCCCCTCATTCCACCCCGTGGTTGCAATCTCAGCACCATAAAGGGGAGGGGTCTACAGGAGAGAAGCGTTAATTGTTCCACCAGGCAACCTTTTTGTGCTTTTAGGAACTCACTTGTTTTCTAAGTTGGGGACTCATTTTTAGCTTGTGTGAGGTGTTAAGTGTTCCACCTTGTGGACTCATCTCATATTCTCTTTAAGCGTTAAGTGTTCCTCTTTCTACTTTTTGGATACTTTTGGTAGATTTGCTTTTGGAAACATACATCTGTGCTCACATAGTAATTAGGCCCTATGAACACTATTCATGATTCTTGAGAGATTGGATTCCCAGTGAAATCCTTCTTGATGATAGAATCCTTGTAGGTACGGAGGATACTTAGTGTGTTTCACATTCAACTTGGTTAGTGCATCTTCTCTTATTGATCGATACATTCTCTCCCAGGAGAGGTTGATAGATCACATGGGGTAGACATCACAAGCTTTGGTGAATCAAAATTGGTTAGTGCATCTTCCCTTATTGATTGACACATTCTCTCTCCGAAGGGGTTGATAGATCACGTGGGGTTGATATCATAGACCTTGGTGAGACAAACTTTGTCTTAGCGTGTCGGATTAATCTACTTGCTTTGTTTGGGTTAAAAGTGAAAAGGTGTCAAAAACCTTGGATCTGGAGCCAAGTCCCCTTGTGGTATACTATTGTGAGTCACCTTTAGAGAGGGTTAACCATAGCATACAATCCTTTCATAGGGTAAACTGCATTGACGGAACCTCAAGTGGTAATAGCCATTTTCATCGTGGTAGTGACAGCTGCTATATAAATGTCCTTGTGGAAGAAATCTCCATGAGTATGGTTCATTGTTGGGTTGCCAGATCTCCCTAGTAGCTCCTGAAGATTAAGTTCTCAGACTATGTCAAAACCCTGGTGCGTCAGGATTGGAGTTCACCCCTTTGGATCATAAAATTTGCAGAGTCAAGCCATTACTAAAAACCCTATCAAGGCCAAATTTTCATTTTATAGGGTATATGTGCATTATTACAAAACATTTTTGGAACATACACAATTAGCACTTCTGAGGATTAGAATGAATAAGTCACTTGATTGTTCATACGCAAGGTTGCTTTTGCCCTTGTTCATTGTTTTCAGACATGCTTGAAATCACATGCTTGCTATTTTGCATGCTTGTTTATCTATATGGTTACTGAAAATGAACAAATCTGTTACAATCCTCAAATTTGGACATTGAAATTTGCAAACAATTCAAATCTGAAAACTCAAAATTTGCAAAATCTAAAGTAAAATCTTTTTCTGGAGTCAAAAGTCATCTCAGGAGGTCAGAAAGTCATATGAGTTTCCATCAAGTGTCATTTCATTACAACCCAACTGTCGTATGATTGAGTACCCAGTGTCGTACGAGTTTCCATGCAACTGTCATATGAGATTGTCAAGTGTCATTTCATTACTACCCAACTGTCGTATGATAACCAACCCAGTGTTGTACGAGTTTTGATGCCAGAAAATTCTCAAAGTCAAAATCTTGCAACTGTCGTATGATATTGTCAACTGTTGTTTCATTGCTACCCAACTGTCGTATGATTGAGTACCCAGTGTCGTACAAGTTTTCATGCCAGCATATTTCAAAAAGTTAAATCCTACTTGCAACTATCGTACAAGTTTTTCAACTGTCATTTCATTGCCTACCAACTGTCGTATGAGTCTGCAAAAAGTCATTTGGGAAAATTTTGAAAAGTTGTCAGAAAATTGTTAGAATTGCCAGATATTTAGCTTTTTCAGCCTAATTTCAGAACCTGTCGAACAAATCACTGTGTCAAGAATAGAGCAATAGCTATTGAGAATCAGTACACATGTCTCAAAGAATCAGTACACAAGAGGAAGAAGCTCTAATCACTGCTATGATGAAGCAACTGCAAGCTATGCAAGTCCAGCTTGACAAACTTGAGAAAGAAAAGGAACCTAAAGAGTTCTCCATGGAAACTCTATGCTCTTTTCCATTTAATAAAGACTTGTACATGTCACCATGCCCTCTGACAAAATGTGAGCAACGTGACAACCCTTATGATACCTCTTCCACAGAGAGTGACACATCAAGCTTTGGAGACTATGATGACTATGACGATAGACAATGTAATGATACCTATGACACCTCTGTTCCTAAGAGTCCTCCTTGTCATGTGTTCCTACTTACTACAAATGGGCCGTCACATTGGATAGATCGTGATGGTGATCCATAGGATTCTGATTTTGAAAGAGATTTTGATGACTTTTGTGGACAATACCTTGATTATGATCCATCTACTACTATTGAGGACTATAAAATGCATCGTGCTAGCTTGAAATGTCAATATTATAAGAATCCTTCTCCTAAGGACTCTCCTACTGAAAATAAAGATTATCTTCTCAAGAAAGATCATGTTATTGTTGGACCTTTGTCTTGTGATGGTTCCCTTCCATCCCCTACTTCCTCCAATACGCGTACATTTCCTAAAGCTTCCAAGTCTTTCAAATCTTTCATAGAACCTTCATTTGACACAAGCCCTGATACTTTTCATGTGGTTCCCTATAGTTATCCTCCAGGGCCATCTCTTAAAGAAACTCAAGCTAACCTTCACTTGGCTGCAAATAATTTCAATGATGCTAAACCTAAAGAGCTTAAGCCTTCATATGCCATAATTCCTACTTCAACTAGTCCTCCACCATCTCTTCCAAAGTCATCCATACAATCCCAACATGCTTCCTTATCCTTAGAAGTGGCTCCATGTCAAGAGGACTCTAAAAATGATGAAGAAAAGAACATAAAGAAAGATCAAGATCAAGAACCCTCCATGTCATCCACTCCTTTTCATGATGTCTCTTATCCGCTTCATGGTTCTTTTGATCCTGTACCCCCTTTTTCATGCATTCCACCATGTCTTAAGTCTTCTCCTAAGCAAGATCAAGCTACTACTTACACTGTTGAGCTTATTAACAATCAAAATGACCTTACTACACTTGCACTTTCCAAAGATGATACTTCCATTAAGGTTGGTAAAAATAGTGTTGTTACTTCCAATGTTAAGCCTATTGAAAATCAAGAGACAAATTATGTGCTTATGCTATCCAAAGATCCTTGTCAAGATCAAAGTCTTCCATCTTCTTGTTCTACCACTCCATGTTCATTTTCACTTTCTACTCTTCCTAAGTCTTTGCAAGCTTTAAACAATCTTATCAAAGAAGGTGCTCATATTCAAGATGTCCATGATTCTATTGAAAATCCTAATGCTCACTCTAAAGATGCTGATATCCTTGGTTTTCATATACATGCTGATGAACTTATTAATTATCCTTTTGCATCTTCCACTTCCATCCTTGGACCTCTTCCACCACTACTAAGGGCTTCATGCCTTCCTTCCATCTTGGGTCCTTATGTCCCTTCACTTTCCCCTCCTAACTCTCCTAATTCGCCATCCATCTTGGGTCCTTACATCCCTCCATCTCCCATCTTTCCTCAAGATCAACATAGATGCATACCCTTGAATCCTTTTTATTCACCCACCCATCTAAACCATTCATATCCTCCTTCTTCCACAAGTCCCAAGACTTTTGGAAGTAACTTGAATGTTCAATACAAGAAAAAGAAGCAATACAAGAATCCATCAAAAAGAGAAGATCACCATGTCTCCTCTAAATGACATGGAGGCATAAAGTCAAAAGTGATATCTAAGAAAAAAACTACAAGACAAGTATGGGTTCCAAAATTCATCATTAAAGATATTCTCTCTAAATTACCAAAAAGAAATGAAAAGCCTACAACTATATGGATTCCAAAGTCTCTCTTGGAAGAGTCTGATGTTGAGCAAAAAGTTAAGTTGACATTCAAGCTTCCAAAGACTTCCACTTCATCTTCTTCCAAAAGCATTCCTCCATTCCATATGCCTAAACCACAACCTTTACTATCCATTCACCATATTCCTTCACGTATTCCTTCATTCACGATTCATCCATCCTCTCACCACCCTTCAAGGTATGTGTTGATGTTGAGCTTGCCTTCCTTTCCATCTACCCTTTCACAATCCTTCCATGCATTATCCTTCTACCTTCTATCATTTTTCCTCATTTGCCTATTCCTCCTATCTTCCAACCTCACTCGCTTTACATAAAAACCTTGTCCTCCATTTTTCTCTTCCATCTCCCTTTCCCTATCAGCATCTTTGAGCATATCATTTTGAATCCTTAGCATATCATGGTTTATCCTTTCAAGGAGAATTATTTAAAAAGATTTCCTTCTTCTAAAAAAAAATTGAAATAAAATAAAATAAAATAAAAAATGAAAATGTGCCTTGGTGAAAACCTGGAAATAGGCACCTTGGTAGCAAAAGTAAAGAGAAATAAATTCATCCTATGGTGAAAACCACTCCCTTGTGGCACCTTGGATAAGTACCACGATGAAAACCTGGCAATCAGGCATCATGCGTAGTTCTTCTACATATTTCATCCATTCCATCTTCTCTTTTTGATCTTGACAATGTTGATCTATACATGAACATTTGGCTATTTTGTGAGTTGTCTTATGATGATCTTGCTTTCCTTCCTTCCATGTTTAGCCTTCATATCCATCTTCCTCCATTCATTTTTGCCTATCGATATCCATTTCCCCTTTGGTCTTGATCTAATAAAAAAAGAAAAAAGAGAGTAAAACACGATGCTATGAAGCCTCTTGACATGTCTACTCCTTTGGACTACATCCTTTCCTTATTTGGCATTACGCTTTTGTGACTTATCCTATGCTAGCCTTTCATTGCTTGTCCAAATGCACTTTACATGGCAATTTTTCCCTAGTTTGGGTATTCTTGAGGAGTTTGACCTTTGAGGATTTCTTCCCTTCATTCTCCTTCATTCTCTCATCTTCCATCTCTTCCACCAGCTTGCCAATCCCTCTTGTTCTCCACCTTGCTAGACATTGGGACTGTATGATATGATCTTGCTTGGGAGTTTGTAAATGGAAAAAGATGCTATCAAATATACCAAGTATCAGAACAAGTATCAGAACTAGTATCAGAACCAGTATCAGAACCAGTATCAGAACAAGTATCAGAATGAGCATCAAAATGAGTATCAAAACAAGTATCAGAACAAGTATTAGAACTAGTATCAAAACCAGTATCAGAACAAGTATCAGATCAAGTATTAGAACACCTACTAGGGCTATACCTTTCTCTTTAGTTTATGGGTCTGAAGTGGTACTGCCTATTGAGGTTGAAATCCCATCACTAAGAATCAGAATGCATGGTCTAGTAACTGATGATGACTACAGAGTGTCTAGGTTGCAAGAACTTGAACTACTAGATGAGCGCAGACAAGTAGTATATGATCATCTCAAAGTATATCAGAAGAGAATGTCTAGAGGCTACAACAAGAAAGTCAGACACAGAGAATTTCAGGTTGGCGATATAGTCTTGAGAGAGAATCTTAAAAATCAATCACATAGAGAACGCAAGGGGAAGTTTGAACCCAACTGGCTGGGTCCCTTTGTAATCACTACTAATTTTGGCTCTAGTGCCTATCAACTCTCAACGACTAAAGGAGAATAGCTCTGAGAACTAATCAATGTTCTCCATCTGAAGAAAGTCTACGCCTAAGGCATTCAGTCTATGGTAAAATGTCCTGAAAAATTTTTACAAATTGGAAAATGTCCTAAAAAAATGAACATCTTGGTGAAAACCTAGCAATAGGCGCCTTGATGATTCACAAAAAAATCAAAAAATATCAAAAATAAATAAAATTGAAAAAATAAAAAATACAAAAAAATGAAAAAAGAGAAAAAGTGCCTTGGTGAAAACCTGGAAACAGGCACCTTTGTAGCAAAAATAGAATCTCTACCAAGATGGTGAAAACCCAAAAAATGGGTGCCACTTGTTTCAAAATGCTCCATCTATCAGTGCAATCTTGGTCTTTCCCAACTTTTAGTCTTGCTTTAATTTGTACATATCTCCCGGTTTGTTTTTGCATTTCCAATTTTCAATAAGTCGGTCTGTACACCAATCAGCTCAAGCGTCTATATCCTATCAATGCTTAACACTTGGGGGCAATCAATGTCATATCCTATGGTCTCTGGTGTATTTGAGACGTGTCATATCTAGTCAGAGTCCTTTTGAAGCTTCATTTGAGTCAGTCAAGTCTGTCTTGTCTCCAGAAAGGATTTTGCATGTACAACAACGCAATCAAACATCAAACTAAAAATGATCTATGCTTTTTTACATGCTTTTATCTCCTTGTATGCTTATTGATTCACATTGAGATTTTTGCATATTGTGTCCCTTCGAGCCCTTCGATGATGTCCTTTATAGGATTTAGAGAGTGATGACTGGGGGCATAATCTTTTCTTTATTTTTTGCTTGTATGTGAAAATCTAACAACTTTGGAAATTCTGGATTGAAATGGTGTCTGACTGTAAGAGCCTCTATCTCAAATTGGATGGCCATGCGTACCTCAACCATTGATACTCAGAAAATTCAAGGAAGTTTGATCTCACTATTGTCTTTTTGAGTAAGTTCTTTCTCCTACTGTGAAACACAATCTTACCTAAGGATGTGAATGATAAAGGGTCACTACGGGTAATTCACATTGGATTTAGAATAATCTCTTGGCTGTTTGATGTGTTTGTCAATGCAAGGCGTATTCAAGTCATCACGACGTTTATGTTTTGATGCTTATACAAATTGCTATATCAAAATGGACATGATATTCAGGTCATCCTGGCATTTGTGCCTTGGTGCTTATATCTACTCCGACATTTCGAAAATAAAATCAATATTCATATATCCATGGTTGTTGACCAGTGGGTGTTGTATTGATTCTTGCGCATACAAATCGATATTCATATGTCTATAGTTTCATAGCTAGTGGGCATTGTATTGATTTATCCGGTTACCTAAAAGGTCAATGATGATAACAAATCGACATATGATCAGTGACTAGGTCCTAGGTCTTAGGTTGCATTTCATTTTGCATGTCTCATTGCATTTTGCATGTTGCATGATCTCACAATGACTAAACGAACTTCAATGCTTGAACAATTCTTCAATCACCTCTTCCAATCTAACAAGAGTTGAATCCCACACGAAGGTTCCTCCAATGAAATAGCAAGTAGAATCCTTTTTTGGGATCAAAATTCAAATCTGAGATCATTCATATTATTAACTACTTGCATATTCGACCTTCTATCATCACAGAAATCCAGTATTCAACTTAACTGATTATCTAACATCAAACTATCAAAATTTCAACTTGGTCAACTATGGTCAACTCATGGTTTAACCTAGTCAAACTTGGTCTTTTTGGACCTTCCAACGATGCAGAATGCATTCCTGGACGTGTTTAACCATTTTTCCAATCAATTAACATGCTTCTAAACTATCAACGCTGACTTTTCTTGTCAGATTTCAATTTTAATCCCGAAGGGGGCATGGTATTACACATCATTCAAAGTCTATAAATCAAATTCTATCAATCTTTCCTCAGTAATCAAGACAACAACCACGTCTAGTTATTGATTCATCAAAAAACCTCATCGCTCAGGGCAAATCTATCATCACTTGGGGCATATTAGATTCATCAAGATCCATGTTAATCTGGTATTCTCCTAATCTTGTAAATTGTATCATTTTTTCCAACCATCGGATCATAGTGTTCTTTCATTAGTTCTTCGGAAACTGAAGGATTCGGATGTGATACCTGCTAGTTCTACTAAGACAATCGAGTCTAGAACTGGTCACTCACTTCTTTGCAATCCTAAGGTTTGGAATCAGGCATTTTTGACACTTTTTCGCAATCATAGGTTCATTTGTTGTTACAGTGAACATTATCTTTGGTCATTCAGGACCTATTATCTTCATATCAAATCAATATCAATCAGCTTCTGTCTCATATCAATTATCAATTTCGAATCAGTTTCATATCTCTATCAAACATAGACTTTCTTTGAACCACTGCGCTTCGCATAGTAATTCAAAGAGGGGCAAAATGTAATACCCCAAAAATGGGCTATAAGTTCATTAATCTCCTACATCTACAAATCGAACGAAATCAACATCAAAGTCCTAACCTAAGGCACATCTAAACATCATCGAATCATAATTGATTATCTTAAATTCTGCATCAGGAAATATTCCTAGTAATATTCTTAATCATCATAATTATCTTTAATTTAATGATTATTTGGCGATAAATCACATTTATCCTAAAGTTTGATTAATTGAATATTTTCATATTTAATTAATTAGATTTAATATCTTGCCACTTAATTGTGTAATTAAATTTAATTTTATCTATTATTAATTGTATTATTTAATTTTGACAATAAATCCAATATCCTATGAATAATTGATTAAATTCTTATTTAATTAATTAAAGCAAGTTGTCATTATTTAATAATATATTTTTTAATAAAAGTTTGATAAAATAGTTAATTAACCCATAAATTAATTATTTTATTTCAAAAAGCAGTTAAGTTGAGAATAAATCACTTTATTTATTTATTAAATCATAATTATCCATGTGCATATTCAAGGACCAGTTAAACTCAAATTGGAAAATCAATGCAAGTTGTTAGCTTTTTGAAACTCAACATCTTTTTGAGTTTTAAAGTTGATCTAAACTTCTAATTCAAGTTGAACTATGCTTTTGCATGATTTTTGTGACTTAATTATCTTTATTTAAAAATAACTCAAAAATCAAGCTGATTTATTTGAGTGATTTATGGCTTTTTTCCATGCACCTCCAAAGCCCTGGATTTCTATAAATTAAGGCTTCAGCTCATCCCAAATCATCTCATATTTTTGCACAATCACGCTAGAGAATTGCAATTGGAAGGATCAAAGCTTATTGTGATTCAACATTGTTGTGAGATCAATTTCAAATTCATAGCTTTCATATTATTGTTACAATTTTCATTCTCACATCATATCATTTCTAGATTAGCATTGCATATCATTTCACATAGATTCATATCAGTTTTCATTATTATTGCATAGAAAATTAAAAAAAAATAGATAAATTGCATTCAATTCATATCTAGATCAATTGCATTCAAATCCTTCATTTAGGTGTCGTCTAGGTCACTGATCTTGATTACAATCTGAGAACATTAATCTCGCACCTACTAAAAGGCAGTAAATCGCTTGGTTACATTAGATTTCAATTTTGCATGATTTTGACTTTTGCTAACCTCTAATGTTTTACTGAAGTGTTGTGTCTATAGATCAGGTACAATTTTCACACACACAATTATAACCTTCACATTCCCATTGTTCAATATATTCTAATTTATCTTAGCATAAATAGATTAGTTCGTTAGACTTCACGTTTATAAATATACTTTGATTAAGGAGATCTAAAATGTATCATTGTAAAGTTAGGGTGGAGTTGAGATGTGAGAAAATCAGCTCATGGTAAAAGCCTTAATCATGAAAATATATTAGACAATGAAAATTTGTATATATTAGAAGTTTAAATATATTGAGATTAAAGTTTATTTTCTCATTATATGCATTGTATAATGGTATAAGATATATTTGTATTAGTTAATTCATAATTTTTTATTTTAAATTTACATATTTATTAAATCAAAGTTAGCTATATGTGTAAAATTTTATTTTAGCATAAAATATTCTTTTTATGTGTTATTGATAAAAAAAATCTTTTAACCTTATTATTCCAATGCATTTCTTTTTCTTCTTGACACTTTTTCTTGAAAAAATAGAAAGATAAAAAAGGAACTCTAATCAGGAAAAAATCAAAGATTGCAATGATAAGTGTTGCTAAATCAAACTTTTTGAATTGATTGAAAGAAAATTATATTATGTCCACACTATTAGATTGTACAAATCATTTAATTGAGCTCTTAGACAAAAATGATCAATTATCGCTACACTTTATTACTAAACAAAATAATGCAACTAATTACTATATAAAACAAAGAGATCTTTATTCATCTTTAATAGATATAAATGAATGAACTTTAAATTGTCACCATCATATTCACATTTTAAAATATACTTTTACTCAATAAAAGGTTTATTAAGAACAAAAATGCATACTATGCACTTATGTTCCCTTATGTCATTTTATATAGATGACAAATTTATATGCACTTATACACCCTTATGTCATTTTATATACTGACATAAACTCATAATTGTAATACTTAATTTGATGTATTTGATGCACAAACCTAATTTTACTTATAATTTATTTAAAATATTCTATTACAAACCACCTCAGTATGGACTAGTCTACATACCAAGGTTATTTATCACCTAAGCCTAGACCATGTGGGGTTGCCTTAGTCCACCTCATTTAAATTATAAATATCATTATCCAAAACCTATTCTTTAGAAAAATAGCTCATATATCATTAATTTTTTTGGCAAAAGACATTGAATCATATGGCTATAAAAAAAATTTAAGGACAGTCCTAGGCCACCACAATTCAATGAGACAACCAAGAAATCAAGATTCAAACAAAAGACATATTCCATACAAGACCACTCAATATTGAAGCTACATCTTTGTATTAAATTAGTTCATTAGCATAACAGACTTTGCAATCTCAACATGATTATAAATTCTTGTTCTCTTAAAGGGGCTTCACTAATATGAAAGAAATTCAAATTGTGTTGATAAGATTAATCAGAAACTGTGTGTAATTTGCAAATAAAATGTCACGTGTTAGTTAAAGGTTTGAGAAAATTAATTAATTGGTTATTTAAACAATGCCTTGAACCATGAAAATATATTGGGAAATAAAAATTTGTCAATTGTGTGATTCAAATAATTTAAATATATTAAGGTTGCAGTTCATTCTTGACCATATCTATTATATGATGATAAAATATGTTTATATGTTAAATGGTTCATAAATTTTTATTTGAATCTATATATTTATTAAATCAACTATCTATATAAGCAAATTTGGGTTTTTAGTCCAAACAATTATTTTTAGGTAACATGTTACTAAAATTACTTGTAGTCTCATTTTTAAACAAATTATGTTTTTCCCTAAACACACATTCTTGGAAGAATCTAAAGGTTAGAAATAAATTTCAATTATAAAGAGTCCACATATTGCAAGTATTAGTGTTCGTAAATCACATTTTTTTTAAATTGACCGAAGGTAAATTATATTGTTTACACATTTTATTAGATTGCACAAATCACTTTATTTAAATCTAGACAAAAAAGGCTAATTATTTCTATACTTTATTGATAAACAACATAATATGACTAGTTAGTAAATAAATTAAGGAGGCCTTTATTCATCTTTTATAGAAATAAATGATGGTCTTTAAAATTGTCCTTGTCATATTCACATAATTTGACAATATACTTTTTATCAAGAAATGATCATAAAAAAAAAAACAAAAAGGCACACTCCTTTATTTTATGTCATTTTTCACTTAGAAGATAAATATATAGTGTTAGTACTCAAATTGATATGTTTGGTACACAAAGCAAATTTTACTTCCGAATTTGTTAGCAAAATTCCATCACAAACCATCCTAACATGGACGAGTCTACATCCCAAGGTAATTTGTAACCCAAGACTATACCATGTGGGGCAACGTTGGTCCACCTCATTCAAATTTCAAATCTCATTCTCCAAAAGCTATCCTTTTGAATGCTTGTTGATCTACCATTGGCTTTTGTGCTAGAACTTTGATGTGGTCATAAACATGTATCTAAGGATAGTCCTCGGCTACCACGATTCAATGAGACAATTCAGAAATCATAGAATACACAAAAGACATATAAGATTCAAGAGCACTAAGAGGCTGAAGCTACATCTTTGTACTACATTAATTCATTAGCATAATAGACTTCACATTCTTAGCTTGATTATAACATTTTGCTATCTTAGAGGGGTTGATTAATATCAAAGAAGTCTCCATTGTGTTTCTATGGACAATCACATTTGGAAAGAAGTTCAAAGATGAAAACAAGAAAATTCAAAAGCCCGTACTAACAAAAGACCAAGATACATCATTCAAACAAATCCACATGACGAGACCTAATATAAAACTACAACACATAACAATTATACAACAACTACTACATATTTATATCACATCATTCTAATCACGATTTTATATATCAATTCCAAACTTTTTAGGGGAAGAGCATCAGTTACCACCTACATGCCAATAGATGCACACTCCACGCACATCTAATTCCCTAATTACTGACTTCAAAGAAACCCAAAAAAATTGTAAGTAAAAGGCCATTAATAAATATATGATGTGCCAATAGCCACCCACTTGTACCCCAATGGTTATCTTTTTTGAGTGACTATTGCTTGACATTTGTGCATAAGTATTGGTAATTTTTAAGGTGGTTTTAGTGCGCGGTTATTAGGGCATCTTTAAATAAGTATTGAGTGACACTTTGAAATGACCACTTTTTGACCCTTGTGCACATAAAAGATCTTATAGTGTGTACGTTATTACTACCTATAAGCTATAACAATAACTATAAACAGTTAAATTGCATACTAAACAAACCAAAAAAAAAATTGAAATATAATATACTATTTAGAAATTATAGATCAATCAACCACACCCACCCCTACTACACACCTCCAAAAAAATCCGAAATGTAAATTCAAAGCCTTCTTTTTTACTCTACCCTCTTGTAAAAAGCTTGGCGTTGTTGAAGGTATGAGATGACATTTAAAATACACTTTTAACTACATATGTAACTTCGGGAAACAGTGCCCAACTCCGGTTTAAGGGTTTGTGATGATGACACGTGGAAGTGGGTCCAACGTAAGCAATGAAGATAACGAAATGTCTGCTTCAATCACCACTAGACAATAAAATAGACAATAGTGGATTCCACATGTGACTTCCTTTCAAAAAGTTAGTAAATCACTCTCGCTGCAAAATAGAAAGACTATACATAGTTTTAAAAATAGGACCACAGCCACTACATGTTTTTATTTTTAAATATATCTAGCTCACATTTGATGAATGTCACATAATTATAATACATATGTAATGAATGTCGCCCATTATACATATATGAAAGTTAATATATCTATTTGTTTTCTAATAAATAAATAAAGGTTTAGTGTAAATTAAGATAACTTAGTAATTATAAGGAAAATATATTTTAAGTGTTCAAAAAGTATGATATTTTTAAAATTTAATATTCTTTAATATGGTATTCCAGCATATTTAATAAATGTTTAATATGAGCATATTATATTAAATATAAAATTTTATATTTATCAAGAAAAATTTTGTAAACATAATATGTTAGTAAAATAAATATCAAATATTATGAGTACCGAGGTCTATTGATCCTAGATTTTCTAAATACAAATTTTAAATTATAAGATTATTTTTTATAACTTAATTTGTTTTTATAAAAGCAACATCAAAACTAGGGTGTTGTCCCATAGTACAAATAGAGAACCATCACAAAGGATTAACACTAGACGACCATTAACAACACATTAATAACAACTAGTGAGCAATATACAAATGATCTTCTTACATATTTTTGATATAAGGTTGATAACTTATTGAAACTTTTACGTCAAGTTGTCTAACTCTATTTTTCTGAAATTTCATTACCACTTAAGGGCCTACTTTGGGTCCCCATAATCCTATACATACCCACAAATATTTAACATTTAAACAATAGAAAGAAAGAGACAAACACAACATAACACAAAACACCATGAATTACATGGTTCACCATTAATTGACTACATGCACATGAAAGCAGAGAACTATTTCACTAATCATTATCATCAAATACACCAATACATAGCCTCTACACACATCTTTATACATTCATAAGAGACGACAAAATGAAGGGTTGGGAGAAGCCAAAGAGTCAAGTGACCATTGGACTTCACATTCCCAACAAAATAACACATGAATTTAACATGACGAGTGGGCATTTTCAATTGAGGATGATGCAAAAAAATAATTTTTGAGTAAATGGTTGTACTCTTTAATCAACATATTGCAAATATATCAAATTGGATCCTACTATACAATATTTTTCTTAACACATCACGGTTATATTGATCCTTTCCAAACCCAACATCAAATTAGAAGATAAAGTAAACCAAATCATTAAAAAAAAGGTTGTATGTAGGGAGAAATACTCTATTTAGGATAGAAAGTAAGCACAAAATAATTTATTCAGTCATTAAATTAATAGAAAGTCATCATTTATATATCACATACATAGATAAAATAGTAAATAGTGAAATAGTAAACTTACTCTTGGATTTGTATTCTTCAATATTGGCAACTAAACCACCCTACCATAATCCCTCTTACACTTAGAAACTTCTACTAATCTCATTGTGGAACTTGAAAAGAAATGACAAGATTGACAGAAGGATAGAGATTTTAAACTTAGGCGTTGAAGCTTAAAAGAAAATAGGTAAAGTATGTCTCGTTACAAAAGAGAGATTGATGTTTTTAGCAGCGGGTGGATTAATGAGTAGATATAAGATTTTGAAATAATTTGCTTATGTTTTTTTAATCAATGTTTAAGAAAATCGTGTGTTGTTTGATCCAAAATCTTGTATCTACTCATTCATTTATGATATGTTAAAAACTAATACCATCAATTGGTGGATTATGAGAAAGATTTTGAAATCTATTTTATTAGCAGACATAAGCCAACATTAGAACACTACAATAGATTACCAGACATCAAAATGTCTCATCTCCATTATTAATTAATTGTTTCTCTTTCTTTAAACAAATTAAACCATCATATTTTGATATGGTTTCATTAAAAAGATATTAATTGATTTTTTTAATGAACATGTTAGTTATTGTTATGGAGCAAAGCGGATAGCATAGAGCTAGGATATCCCTGCACATGGGTATATTGCCCTCCCCTAGCACGGACATGTTAGCTTCTAACCAGGTTAGTGTAGGCTTATGAACAGAGTCGCGGATATATTCGTTAGCCTCTCTATAATATGATGTGTAGAATAAATCTGTGGTTAATACAATTGAATTTCTAGTATGATCTATAAAGCAAAATTGGGAAGACACGGGTCTTTGGCAGCTATGTCTTGAAAATAAGTCTTACGGCCTTAGAATCTAGAGTTGTTGAGCTGTGCATATATTGTAGGACCCTTGTATCCTCCTTGGCTTTCAGGATGAGGCAGAACAAATTTTTCAGTGTTAATATTTCTGTAATAGTCTATCAAACAGTGACATATGATACAGTTTTTTAGAACATTGACCTGTAATATATATATTGATTCTCATGCCAACAACACATGTGTTCTCTTAACTATTCAATACGTTTTGATGTTTGACTCATAACAGTTTCATACTTCTCAAATTCAAGCACGTAGCAGACATTATTCCCTGTTTTATAATAATCACCTAACCTGGTAAACGTATACAACATTTCTTGATCCCCTGGGCTTTGAAATGGTCCTTAATATTTGGGTGTGCTATGACTACCTGATCTTTTGTATCAAATATTTAGACTATATGAACTGCTACACTTATTCGGTTGTTTTATTGTCACATCCTTTGATATTATAATAGCCAATGATCATCTATTTGTTGCCTTATAACAGTAAACTTAAAGTTGTAAACACCATCCATCGATATTATAATACACAATAATCATCTATTTAATAGTCAATTTAAAGTTGTAAACAGAGAACAAACATTTGACTCCTTGGAAAGATGTTGGTAATTTGATTTCTATAATGGGTATTTAAGTATCCTTAATGTTTTGATTTTAAGCACCACTGGATCATATATAAGATTCTTTCTCTCGATTGTAGCAGTTGATACTGAAAAAGTTAACTAACCACGTACACACATTTACTCAGTTTGTACTTAGTCATAGAGTAGAACAATGAACTTATATTGGCATATAAACAACTCACCTCATTGTGTTTTACCTATTAAGCATTTCAGAACTATCATCTTGATCTATGAACTTTGTGTTGATTAATAAATTATTGTGTAGTCCTACAAATGAGCAAGCTAGTAACTGTGACAAAACATAATGTTAGTGGAAGATGTTCATTTGTCTATGCTTGCCCTATTGGATACATAATGACTGCGAACAATGAAGAAAATGTGACTAATAGGACCTTCCTTATCCGGTTCATTTATATCCATCTTACATACAAGTAGAATTATTATGCCTTGAGTTCATATAGAAGAGGGCAGAATTATTATATCTTGTGTTTATATAGGATAGTGTTGGTGTTTGGAAACATTCTATAGCATTTGCATGTGTCTTTTATCTCATATAGGTACTTAATAGTGGCATATATTCTTGAGTAAATATAATTATATTATAGTAAGGAGTTTAAGTGGTTTGGGTTATATAATTATTAATAGATTAGGATATAGTTATATCTTTTTATTAGCTCTTTAGTTAATATTTTGATATTGATGTTGTTAAGTAAATTGGTTGCTGGTTATTCAAGTTTAGACAATTCAATTTATGTTCGTTTATAATTTCATATATGAAAGGTTGAGTCTAATGTCATTTCATTAAGATCCTATGATTAAAACAAGAGTACTTGAATAATGTTTGTGATCACACATCAACAATATCAAGTAGGTAGTTGGTAAAATTTATTCAAATATAGAAATGTTTATTTATATGATTAATAGTATTGATACTAATGGTGATTATAGAGATGGTGTTAATTTCAATCTGTTTCAAGCTTATTTGTTGATGTTGACTTTCATGTTCTCTAGATTCATTGGTTTGGTGTAAACTTTCTAAAATATTATGATGTTACCATATCCTAGAAACATGAATAAATTTAGACAATTTAACCTACCTAAAAGTATACAAAAAGAAAATCTCAATAAAACTTACAACCTTAGGGTGAGATATGATAATAGAATACAAGAATCTATAACATATAGACTATAGTGGGAAAAACAAAAATATTTTGTATATGATAGACTGAATAAAAATTCATATTAATATGACCATAGAATTTTCAACAATGAATAAAATTGTATTTATAGAAATCTTATTCTATATTACTCTACATGAGAAATGGCAAGTCACAAAATGAAGAACATTTCAACAAATCTTTCTTTTGTTGGGTAAGAAAGTGCAAGCACGTAACTAATAGTAAAAGTGCCTAAAAGTATTATAAAATAACTAAGAGGAACATATGTGTGAATTTGTAGTCTTATCAATGAAATTATCACATAAATATTATTTTTTGTCAAAGTCATTTTCTATAATGCTTGATTGGCAAGACTATTTATTTATGTATCTATTAGTCATCTAATAATACTTTCAAGTGTTATACAAGTTTAGTTTCCTAAATTTATTAAAAAATAGATACAAATGTTTAAATGTTTTATTAAGAAACTATAATATATTATTAAAATATCATTACTATAACAAAATATTAAGAAACTAAATATTCTATTTTATCTATATTTTTTTCCTATAACTTTCAACACATTAAAAAATGATCAATTTTAAATGAAAACATTATTATTATTAAACTACATTTTCACATTCATCCAAAAAAACATCTCAATAAAACTTACTACCCTAGGGTGAGCTATGATAATAGCATACAAGAATCTATAACAAATAGACTATAGTGGAAAAAATAAAAATATTTTGTATATAATAGAATAAATAAAAATTCATATTAATATGACCATAGAATTTTCAACCATGAATAAAATTGTATTTATAGAAATCTTATTCTATATTACTCTACATGAGAAATGGCAGGTCACAAAATGAAGAACATTTCAACAAGTCTTTCTTTTGTTGGGTAAGAAAGTGCAAGCAGGTAACTAATAATAGAAGTGCCTAAAAGTATTATAAAATAACTAAGAGGCACATATGTGTGAATTTGTAGTCTTATCAACCAAATTATCACATAAATATTTATTTTTGTCAAAGTCATTTTCTATAATGCTTGATTGGCAAGACTATTTATTTATGTATATATTAGTCATCTAATAATACTTTCAAATGTTTTTGATAGATAAAATAAGCAAGAGGGTGCTGGCCCAAGGTACAAAGGGACTAGAGGTGCATTAACAACATATTAATGACACTAGTCATAAGCAATTCAAGAGTAGTTTAACAGCAGAAGAAACCAGGTCTAATCTACGTCTATAAAAAATAAACACCACAATACTTTTCAAAAAGATTAAACCAGAGTATCTGAAGCGAATAGTAGCAATTAAAATAATAGTAATAAGCCATGCACGACTATACCAAGGACTAGGCAAAATAACCTTAAAACCAGAATCAAAACACGGGAATTGAGGGCCATGCCCAGACAAAAATAAAAACCTCATGAGCACCAGCAACTAGTTCTTTCCACCCAGATGTTTCCAGACATCAGGGTCCTGGCCCACCCCTCCTGCAGGAACATGAAAAGATCCTTATTCTCCTCATCCACCTCTAGACTGTCGCCCGCCAGTTTTTCTTGCACAGTGTAGAGGGTCATAGCCGAAGCATGCATGACCTTCAGTGCAAATTTGTTAGTCATCATACAGTGAAGCTTCAGTTCCTACAAGTTCTGCTTGATGACAGCAATCTCTTTGTCCAAATCAAAAAACCTCAGCTTGAGGGTGCCTTTAAGACTGTCTTTGCTAGCCAGAACCCTGGGATTGTGCTTAGTAGTGGGGGTCTTGTTCTATTGATCATGGGGTAAAGTCAAAGGCGAAGTAGGGTGGGGAGTCTCCATGGTTTGCTGAGAGTTGGGAGGGGGAGTGTTACCAGTCCTAATTGGACTCATGTGATCATCAGAAGAGCCCTTCATGGACTCAGTGGAGTGAGAATATTTTTTAGATAGGGACTGCTCTCTAGAGACCGCTTCCAAGATTCTAGTTTTACACTGCTCCTTCACAATTCTATTAGACCTTCGGCGACCTGAGCCACCTAAGTCCACCTCCATCTTGACCTGGCTCTCCAACAACCTCCATTTTTTGGGCTTCCATTCAGTCTCAGAAGTACTGTCAAACTCCTTCTGATCTTTAGTCTCTAAAGACTCAGAGACATGAGACTCCTCCTGCTCTTCCCTCCTATTGAAGGGATTTTTAACACATTTTTTGCAGGTTCTACCCTGTTTAGGAACAAGATCAGATTCTTGGATAACCTAGATGGAATGGGAGGTGGAGCGAGTGGGGTTTTCAGTTTTGGACGGGGAATCCTCCTAGCCAATCTCTTGGATAATCAAGGGGGTTGGGGCATGGGGCAGATAGCTTTGTGGAAGTGGTAAATACAGAGAAGGAGGGCCTGATGGAGAATAGGGATTGATTTATTAGGGTTCTCTTTAATATCCAAAATATTACTTTCTATGGAATGCAGGAGGTAGAAGGGAATGGAAATTAAGTCCTTATTTCTAATGTGATTTAGAAAAGGTAACTGGTAGTAGTAGAACACCATAAACTTACCTTCGAGGGTGAAATATTTCATCAAAATGAGAAAAATCTTCGGCTAGAACTTCAGAAGCTCTTCACGGATGAAACCCACTTGCTTCTTGATAGGATTCTCTCCCTCTTTGAAGAACTGGTTGAGACTGGTAGGGTCAGGCGTCTGACTAGTCTTTTTATACTTTCTCCCTTCCGTAGAGAGGTTTGTCGCCTTACCAATGACCTCCTCATTGATCTGGAAATGGATGCCACTAGCCGAGACACTCCTATTATTCCAGGATGAGATGAATTGTTTGGATATCCACTCATCGTGCCCACCTTTCATGTGCTCCATAAAACCCCAAATACCACTCTCTCTACAATAGTGGGTCACCAAAGGGTCGGAGGTGAAGGTCTCATCAATCTTGTCCAGTCCGATACAAAGGGTGTTGCTTCCCATGTCAAAACTCTGCATCACTTGCATCAGAATATCCAGAGAACCAAAGGGCCGAGCTTCTTGACAGATAGTTAAAAACTAGTTGTTTTGGTTTGGCCGTTTCGAGAGAAGGTTATACTCAAACGGCTAGCCTTGGGTGAATTTTTGGGAGCTGGGCTCTGTACAATAATATCTAATGGATCTCCAGGTGCCATTATTAGCAATAACACTAGGGCTACGCTTAATGTCCTTGTTAGCCAAGTAAGCCCACAGATTCATACAACTATTTCTCCACATGCTAGAAAGGTAATTATGATTCTTTATGGGGCTTAGGGTATTCCTTTTCATAATTACAAAAATTACCAGATTATGCCAGCACGTGATTCAAGAAGGATTCGTAATAAATATGACATCATGGCTCGTTTAAATATCAGTGATAATCATTTCCCCTCCGATGAGTTGTTGAGTCACCTTAGGTAGTTCACTGACCATCCTCCAATTGTTAAGTTTGGTTTGCTTTAGGCCAATAGCTTCCATCGAGTCAGCCACCGAATTCCCCTCTCTGTACATGTGGCCAATTGTCATGCATTGGAAGTTGTTGAGAAGCTCATGGATCTCTAGCAAAATGGAGCTAACACACCATCCCGCATTAGCTCCTCTTTTGATGGCCTCCACCACCACCACTTTGGAATCCCCCTCAATTTCTAGCAATCTAACATTCATTTGGGTTGCAAAATTAATCCCCCATAGAAGAGCCATTCCCTCCGCTTGGTTAACAATGCAATTATTGAGCGGCCCAGCATAAGCCAAAAAGAAAGTGTCTTTATGGTCTCTCAGCACACCTCCCCCACCTTGAGCAATGTTATTAGTTGCCCTGTCAAAGTTTAATTCGGTCCATCCTCTGAGAGGGGCAACCCATCTGGTAGATTTTCTAGCCATCAGCTTAGCATCATCAAACCTGGAGAACCCAGCCAACAGGTTCCAATTTTTAGCTATTTTGACTTCCCAAGCAGAGGGGGGTATAGAGGGAAGCTTCCACTTAGCCACATTAATGTTCTCACAAAGGAGCTTGGTACCAATATAGAGACAACTCTCAAACTAATTACTAGCCTTCCTGAATATCCTGTTGTTCCTTTCCTTCCAAATAGTCCAGCAGATGTGTGGGGGCAGCATTCACCAAAGGATAAGGAGAAGGGGGTGATTGGAGGGAGATCTCTAGTTAGTAAATTGATACCATGAGATATCCAACTTGCCAATGACCTCTTGCCAGATGCTAGTATCATAGTCACAATGTATAAATAGGTGGTTCACCATTTCCTCCTCCTTTTTACATAGGACACACCTGTTTTCCATGGAGAAACCCCTCTTTATAAGATTATCCTGGGTTAGGACTTTACCATGCATAAGGGTCTGCCAAAAGAAATTGATTTTTGGCTTGAGCTGAGGGATCCACACCTTCTTATAGTCCCCCGAGTTATTCTCTTCCTTCAAAAGCAAGTTGTAAGAAGATTTTACCGAGAAGGTACCCGCTTGGGTAGGGGACTAGATAATGGAGTCTTGGCCACCCAGCCCTGGGATTCTAACATCAATCAGGGTTTCCATGAGCTCCTTGGCCAAATATTGTAGGTCTAGTCTATCTCTTACTAGATTAGATATATCTTTCCAGTTCCTGCCCGTGATATAGTTGGAGGTTCTATTACCAAGGAGAGGTCTGAGGTAGTCCATAAGAGGTTTGAATCTGAAGCCTACGTTAGGGAAATTTAGGATCCAATAGTCATTCCAAAATCTGATGGGTCTCCCATTTCCAATCTGTCAGAGAGCTCCTTTAGACAACAAGGTCTTGCATTTACAAATGTTTGCCCAGAGTTTGGATCCACTAGGGAGGTCACTATCATGGTACATTCTCCTATAGGGATGTCCTTGGAGGTACTTATCTTCCATTATTTTTCACCAATCCGCTTTTCCTTCTGTGAGTTTCCAGGCCACTTTCATGGTAAGGGCTCTATTCATCAAGCCAATTCTCCTTAGGTCCAGGCCACCCAATCTTTTCAGGAGGTAGACAGTGTCCCAATTGACCAGAGACATCCTCTTTTTTTTCTTCAGAACCATCCCACAAGAAAGTTATCTGAATTCTTTCAAGTTTGTCTGCCATGTTGCTTTTGATCTTGAAGAGGGACATGAAATAAATAGGGATCCCTTAGAGAGTGGAGGACACCAGCAGAAGTTTACCAGGACTACTTGGAATCTTCCCTTTCCATCCAATGAGTTTCCTCTGGGTTCTTTCTAGGATAGAGTTCCAGAAGTCTTGGGACACCTCCTTAACCGTAAGGGGGAGGCCAAGGTAGGTAGAAGGGAGCGAAGCTGATAGACAACCCGGAATTTGAAGTACCTTGTTTTGTATCTCCATGGGGGTATTGAAGAAGAACAACTAGATTTTTTGATAGTTAATACACTGTCCAGAAGCCCAGGCATAATTTTCCAAGATTTGTTTCCACTTTCTAGCCTCAATCACTAAAGAATACCCAAAGAGGAAGGTGTCATCCACAAACTACTCCAACACAACCCGATGAAGAGTAGAAGCAGGTTTTACGCCTTTTATTTTTCCTATGGAGGAAAGCATAGTCAGATTCCTGCTAAGAACATCAGCCACCATAATAAAAAGGTAGGGGGAGAGAGGGTCTCCCTATCTGAGACCCTTTTCAGGTTTAAAGAGGCCACCAGGGGTGCCATTGACAAGCATAGAGAAGCTAACAGTTTGGGTACATTCTTTTATAATCTGAACAACCTTCTCATTAAAGCCCATTTTAGCGAGAATTTTAAGCAGGACTGACCAATTAACTTTGTCATAAGCTTTAGAGATATCTGTATGCACCCAAAAATGGTCGCCTAGACTTTGGGCCCCATTTATTCGATTTATTGATCCTGAATCAATTTTATCAATAATCAATATTTTCAACATTATCAATTTCTTGATTAAATCTTAAATTCGATCATATATTGGATTTTTATCTTATGGGCTAACCATTTTATCCTAAAGTCTTTATTTATTCAAAAGGAATATTTCCTCCCCTTTTAATAAATAAAAAGCCCCACCTTTTCATCTTATCCTAAGTTGCACAAATAAAGCACTATTCCTATTTTATAAAAAATGAAAAAGTACTTTTGTCTCATATAGACATAAAGTCAACTCCTATTTTTCTATTGGAGGATACTTGTGCACATGGATTGCTCCTCTTTCAAACTCCACCACTGATTAAGACTTTTTGCCTCTTAATCTCAATGGTCCATTTCACCTCATTTCTTATAAAAGGAAAGCTCTCTCCTTCATTTGCATATACCATGTTTTTATGCTAATGTTATGCTGTAGGTTTTAGGTGCGTTTGGAGCTTTTGAAGACATTGAAGACTTGTTGTTTTCATCATTTAGTTGCATATTTTCTTTCTTAGTTGCATAATAATGGAATTCATAGTATAGATTTCCTTTTATGCAATAGCGTAAGCTCACATAGTCTAAATAGGAGGCATTGTAACACTTGTTATTTTCTTTCATAGATTAGTTGCCTGGTACTTTCCTTTCATAGCTTAGATTACATCATCATTTAGATTTGCATTGCATTTTCATAGTGATTCTTGAGGATATTGGCACTCTTGCCCTTGTCCTCACTTGAATCTCTCATCGTGTGGTTGACTAGCAATGTCACAAGCTTGTAGCTCTAGCTGAGAGCAAACACATCATAGTCCCTTGCAACTCCATGCATAGAGAGCTATGAGCCGCTTTGTGAGGCCTCATTCTTGAGCAACCTTGCATGTAATGGTTCATAGAAGTGCACCATTTTAGTGTGTACATTTTTGGCGCCCACCGTGGGGCAGTACCTATGGGATTCTCATCCTTGATTCTCTTGATTTTCCTGATTCAGACATCTTTTGTGAGCTTTTGCTCAAATTTGAGATTCTTATCTCTTACTTTGAATGTGATCCCGAATCGACCTCATGTTCAAAGGCCATTGTTTATGCTTTTTTTGAATGTGATCCCGAATCGACCTCACATCTGAGTTGTTTTGTGATCCCAGATCGATCTCACATTTCAACTTCATTCTTTGACTACATATGTTCCCAAATCGATCACACATTAGTCAAAGAGGGGCAAATGTATGCACCCAAAAATGGTCGCCTAGACTTTGGGCCCCATTTATTCAATTTATTGATCCTGAATCAATTTTATCAATAATCAATATTTTCAACATTATCAATTTCTTGATTAAATCTTAAATTCGATCATATATTGGATTTTTATTTTATGGGCTAACCATTTTATCCTAAAGTCTTTATTTATTCAAAAGAAATATTTCCTCCCCTTTTAATAAATAAAAAGCCCCACCTTTTCATCTTATCCTAAGTTGCACAAAATAAAGCACTATTCCTATTTTATAAAAAGGGAAAAAGCACTTTTTGTCTCATATGGACATAAAGTCAACTCCTATTTTTCTATTGGAGGATACTTGTGCACATGGATTGCTCCTCTTTCAAGCTCCACCACTGATTAAGACTTTTTGCCTCTTAATCTCAATGGTCCATTTCACCTCATTTCTTATAAAAGGAAAGCTCTCTCCTTCATTTGCATATACCATGTTTTTATGCTAATGTTATGCTGCAGGTTTTAGGTGCATTTGGAGCTTTTGAAGACATTGAAGACTTGTTGTTTTCATCATTTAGTTGCATATTTGTTTTCTTAGTTGCATAATAATGGCATTCATAGTATAGATTTCCTTTTATGCAATAGAGTAAGCTCACATAGTCTAAATAGGAGGCATTGTAACACTTGTTATTTCCTTTCATAGATTAGTTGCCTGGTACTTTCCTTTCATAGCTTAGATTGCATCATCATTTATATTTGCATTGCATTGCATATTTGATTCTTGGAGATATTGGCATTCTTGCCTTTGTCTTCACTTGAATCTCTCATTGTGTGGTTGACTAGTAAGGTCATGAGTTCATAACTCTAGCTGAGAGCAATTTTCAATCTTGCAACTCCATACATAGAGAGCTATGAGCCGCTTTGTGAGGCCTCACTCTTGAGCAACCTTGCATGTAATGGTTCATAGAAGTGCACCATTTTAGTGTGTACATTTCTGGCGCCCACTGTGGGGCAGAGTAGACTAGCTTTGTCCCTTCTTTTTCTGCATTTTCATCATTTTTCATCAATTTTTCGGCAAGTTTTTAGCGTAATTTTCATTCTCTGGTTTTCTGTCTCAGAATATCGCACGATACTTCTCAGTATATCGCACGATATACCTTATAATACCCGCGTGACACTTCACGTCTCAGAAGAATCTCCCGCCCGTATTAAGGTATATCACCTGGTGTCGGGCAAAGTATCGCCTGGCATAAGGCGAAATATCACGCAAACTAAAAAGTATCACCCCAGTATACTGCGAAGTATCACGCGATACTGGTGTCTGTACTGTGTCTGTACCTGGCAGTGAGCTTTTTTTGAGCTATTTTATCTATCTTGCAAGTTTCGGGTTGTTAGCTATCTTTTTGAAATTTTTTGAAATTTCCAGTATTTTCAAATCTGTGCCACTGTGGAAAACGGGTGCCCATTTTTATTTTTATTTTTGAAATTTTGCAAATGGTATCAAAAGTTTAAGTGTGATATATCGTTGGAAAGGTCTTTCCGAGCCTAATCCAACCATGATGGTTTCATTTTTAGATTTTATCATTTGATTAGTTATTTTTACAGATTATCTACTTTTTCATGTACTAATTATTGGTAGACATTGGATTTTGATTCTCCTAACTCTTGTTGGTCTAACAAGTTGTGGTTGTAGGTGCTCTCATTACTTGAAATTTGTCAAAAGAACGCATGTCAAAGAGGGCTACTAATGGTTTTTTTAGGGCTGCCCAAGCATAAAAATAAAAATAAAAAAATCTTGCTTGTTCATTCTCTTTCCTTTTAAGTGTGGCAAAAACTAGTTGTTTCATTTATTAGGCACTTAAGATCTTGTTGTAGGAATTCTTGGGTGGTAGGAGAAGTATGCTCTTCACCATTTTGGTGAACCAGAAAATCTTGACCCATCTTTGAATTTTGAAAACAAGAGGGTAAATGAACTTTGTTTGGTGTGTTTGGGAGAGATTTTTGAGATAGGGGAGTATGCTCTTCACCCTTGTGGTGAACCAAAAACCTTGAACCTCAAGAATTGATCCACTTTTTGTTTAGATTTAGAATCCTTTAGCGGGCTTGCTCTTGAGCAATCAAGAGGAACGACCCAAGTGGGGATAAGCTAATACCGAGCTATTTCAACCCACTATAATCTCAAGGCTATCAAGGACACAAAACCTTGGTAGACATAACACTTGTCTTCGCTTGATGTGAGTAGCTCATGGGATTGCGACCATGGGGAAAATATTGAGCAAGAATGCTTAAGGTACTTTTGAGGCCGCGAGGTCATAGTCCTTTATGAGGAGCAAGAGGGGTGTTATGAACGAAAGCCCTTACTAAGAACCATAGGTTAGAGGCCACCTTGTTTATCCGCTTATCTTCTTAGTGCAAGGATTGATCCAAGTGGTTTACCCGGATCACCTTAAGATACTCACCATATGTGCCCCTTTGGTTGTGTCATTTGACACTTCCACGACAAAGCCAATATCTCTTGTGGGCAACCACTTGGTGTGAGGCAAGGGGGCATCAAGTTGTGGGCTAAGTTGGTAAGTATTAAGCCTTTTCTTGTAGGTAGATATTGCTTGAAGTGTCTTCGATTGTGTGATGCCAGTGCAAACGTTCTTACATACAAACAATCGGTAGCATTCATAGGGTGCTATTTCAATTCTGATATCATAAGTGTTTATCTTGGCAAGGTTGCTTTTGCCCTTGTTTCAAGTCTTTGAAGACATGTTTGATCCTCTACTGTTTGCAAACCTATCCAATTGCTACTAAATTTGTGATTGAAATCAGACATTTTCACCCTCACATTTAGAAACTTGAAATTAGACCTTAAAAACTCAAAATTTTGCACAAATTGGTCAAGATCAACATCAGTATCACATTAGCCAAAGAGAAATATCGCATTAGAAGGTTGTTCTTGGTGAGAAATTTTATCTCTAAAATTGTGAGCTACATTCTTGGGAAATTCTCGTACTCTTATTGTCCAAATAATTTTCATTTAATCCCAATTTCAATTATATTTTGGCCTAGCCCAACCTCCTAGTTCAAAAGTGCAAGGGTAGTCACCCTTTGATTTGAAGCACCTCTTTGACAATGTTGGTAAAGCCCCTGCTTCTATCTTTTCATTTCTCTTTGGACAATAAAGAACTTTGATTATCCTAGTTTGGTGTTGACATTTTGTGAGGTCATCCTATTACCAATCTTCCTTGGTTAGTCTAGATCTTAGATCCTAGGTGTTGTCATGTTGCTCAACATCTCAATGAACGTTATGGTATCAATTGCACAAGATGGCTCTTAGTCTTTTTCTTTCTTCTCCATTTCCCATGTTCTTCTAAAGTCTTCTATTCCCAGGGGAAATTCTTCTTCTTCTTCTTCTTCTTCTTGATTTTTTTCCTCTTATTATCTAGTCTACTTTCTTCTATTCATCTATTCATTTCTTCCATGCTTGATTCCTCCTCTTCTATAACCATGAATCTTGACTATCTTGTTAAGGAACCTCTCTTAAGAATAGACGATCTTGAGCTCATTAACATATTCGAAAAGTGTTGTTCCTCCAAAATTCTCATGAGTGATGAATTTATGACAAAAATAAAAGAAAAATCAATTAAATCAGATGCCTGTGCTAGAATCATACTCATGATCTCATCCAAATATTCTTCATCTTCTAAATCTTCTCATCATTCTTCATCTTCTAAATCTTATCATGATTCTTCTAAACACTATTCACATTCTTCATCTTCCAAATCTTATCATGACTCTTCTAAACATTATTCGAATTCCTCATTATCCAAGTCTTCTTCTTCCACTAAGTCTTCAATTTCCTCTTCTTCATGATCTCATTCTTCTTCTACTTCTTCTAAGAGTCTTACTTCTCTTCAGAAGACATACCATAAAGAGCAACATGATAGTCCTTGTGATGTCTCTTCCACAAAGAGTGACACACCTACCTTTGATGACTATGATGACTATGATGACTATGATGATGGATAATGTAGCAATACTTATGGCAACTCTATTCCTAAGAGTCCTCCTCGTCGTGTGCTTAGGCTTACTAAAGGGTCATCCTATTGGATAGATTGTGATGGTGATCCATATGATTCTGATTTTGAGAGAAATTATGATATTTGTTGTGAACAATATGATACATCTACTTCTATTGAGGAAGAGAAAGCTTTCCGTGCTGATTATAAATGAAGATACTATGAGCATGTCTTGTCTAAAAACTCTCATGCTGAAAATAAAGATTACACTCTCCAGCAAGATCATGTTAATGCTGAACCTTTGTCTTGTGATGGTCCCCTTCCATCCGCCACTTCCTCCAATACCCACACACTTCCTAAAGCTTCTGATTCATCCAAATCTTTCACAAATCCTTCATCCAACAAAGATCCTAAGACTTTCCATGCGGTTCCCTATAGTTATCCTCAAGGGCCACCTTTTAAAGATACTCAAGATAACCTTCACTTGGCTGCAAATACTTTCAATAATGTCAAACTTAAAGAGCCTAAGCCTTCATCTGCTATAATGCCTATTTCAGCTAGTCCTTCACCACCTCTTCCAAAGCCTTCCATACAATCCCAACATGCTTCATTGTCCTTAGAAGTGGCTCCATGTCAAGAGGACTCTAAAAATGATAAAGAAAAGAACATAAAAAAAGATCAAGATCAAGAACCCTCCATGTCATCCAATCCTTTTCATGATGTCTCTGATCCGCTTCATGGTTCTTTTGATCCTCTATGCTCTTTCGCATTCATTCCACCATCTCCTAAGCAAGATCAAGCTACTACTTACACTATTGAGCTTATTGACAATCAAAATAACCTTACTACGCTTGCGCTTTCTAAAGATGATACTTCCATTAAGGTTATTAAAAATGGTGTTGTTACTTCCAATGTTGAGCCTATTGAAAATCTAGAAAAAGTTGATACGCTTATGCTACCCAACAATCATTGTCAAGATCAAAGTCTTCCATCTTCTTGTTCTACCATTCCATGTTCATTTCCATTTTCTACTCTTCCTAAGTCTTTGCAAGCTCTGGACAATCCTATCAAAGAAGTTGCTCCTATTCAAACTGTTCATGATCCTATTGTAAATCTTAATGCTCACTCTAAAGATCCTGATGTCCTTGGTTGTCATATAGATGCTAATGAACTTATTGATTATCCTTTTGCATCTTCCACTTCCATCCTTGGACCTCCTCCACCAATACTAAGGGCTTCACGTCTTCCTTCCATTTTGGGTCCTTATGTCCCTTCACTTTCCCCTCCTAATTCTTCTAATTCATCATCCATTTTGGGTCCTTACGTCCCTCCATCTCCTATCTTTCCTCAAGATCAACATAGATACATACCCTTGAATCCTTTTCATCCACCCACCCATCTAAACCATTCGTATCGTCCTTCTTCTTCCACAAGTCCCAAGTCTTTTGGAAGTAACTTGAATGTTCAATACAAGAAAAAGAAGCAATACAAGAATCCATCAAAAAAAGAAGATCACCATGTCCCCTCTAATCGACATGGATATATAAAGTCAAAAGAGATATCTAAGAAGAAAACTACAAGACAAGTATGGGTTCCAAAACCCATCATTGAAGATATTCTCTCTAAATTATCAAAAGGAAATGAAAAGCCTAAGGCTATATGGATTCCAAAATCTCTCTTGAAAGAGTCTCATGTTGAACAAAAAGTGAAATTGACATTCAATCTTCCAAAGACTTCCACTTCATCTTCTTCCAAAAACATTCTTTCATTCCATGCGCCTGAACCACAACCTTTGCTAAACATTTTCCATATTCCTTCTTGTATTCCTCCATTCACATTTAAGAATTATAACAAGCACACCAATCCTCTCTTTGAGGAGTCAGATAGCAATAATGAACCAGAATATGATTTGCATTTGGACTAGAATATGGTTTACATTTTCTCCATTTTTTTCTGTCACCCTTCAAGGTGTGTATTGACGTTGATCTTACCTTTCTTTCCATCTACCTTTTCACATTCTTTCCATTCATTATCCTTCTACCTTCTCTCATTTTTCCTCATTTGCCTATTCCTTCTACGTCTTCCTTTCCTCTTCAGCATCTTTGAGCATATCATTTTGAATCCTTAACATATCATGGTTTATCCTTTCAAGGAGCATTATCTAAAAAGCTTGCCTTCTTCCAAAAAATAGAAAAAATATTCAAAAAATAGAAAAATTCCAAAAGAAAAAAAAGAAAGAAAAAAAAAAATTTGAAAATGTGCCATGGTGAAAACCTGAAAACAGGCACCTTGGTAGCAAAAGTAAAGAGAAATAAATTCATCCTATGGTGAAAACCACTCCCTTGTGGCACCTTGGATAAGTACCATGATAAAAACTTGAAAATCAGGCATCATGCATAGTTCTTCTACATATTTCATCCATTCCATCTTCTCTCTTTGATTTTGACAAGGTTGAACTATATGCAAACATTTGACTATCTTGTGAGCTATCTTACGATGATCTTTCTTTCATTTCATTCATGTTTAACCTTCATATTCACTTTCCTCCGTTTATTCTAGTCCTTTTCCCCTTGGTCTTGATCTAAAAAAAAAAAAGAGTAAACACGATGCTATGAAGCCTCTTCACATGTCTACTCCTTTGGACTGCATCCCTTCTTTTGCAGTACACTTTGTGACTTATCCTATGCTAGTCTTTCATTGCTTATCCGAATGTGCTTTGCATGATAATTTTTCCCTAGCTTGGGTATTCTAGAGGAGTTTGACCTTGAAGATTTCTTCCCTCCGTTCGCTTTCATTCTCCTTTCCTCCACCAGCTTGCTTATCCATCTTCTTTTCCACCTTGCTAGACATTGGGAATACACAATGTGATCTTGCTTGGAAGTTTGATGCCTATTCTATCTAGGGGCATCCTTTGTACATATTTTATGATCCTGAAAAAATACCAAAATTTTTTTTTATATATGATGCTGAAAAAATCTTAAAAAGCATAAAAAGTCCTGAGAAAATACAAAAAAATCAAAAAATTCAAAAATTCAAAAAAAAAAATGAAAAAAAAGAGAAAAAATTGCAATAAATCCAAGTGGTGAAAACCTAGAAACAGGCGCTACTTGAGGCCTTTGCACCCCTATTTGTTAGCATGCACTCTTGACACTTAGCCTTTCTCCATCATGCCTTAACCTTGTTGTCTTAGTCTAGAATTGGTCTTTATCTTTGTCTAAGGGGAATAATTGTTAGCATTGGTCCTTTAGGTGCGTTTGTCTCTTGGGGCATTTCACAACAGGTTTTTTTCAACACCACCCCAAATAGTATTTTTCAACACTACCCTTGCGTCGAGTGTTTCTTAACACTTATCAGATGTCTTACCCAATAGTCTAAGTATGATGCGATATTTCTCATTTGCAGATGTGATAACCAGAGTTTGACTCTATGACCAACACACATGCACTCAAACAATCAACTCGTTGAGATATGTTGACTTTATTTTTCTTTGTGTGCTGTCTATGAGGATTTCTTTGATGAGTGGTCTCTCCCTGCAAAGTTTTCAATGATGCATAGCTAGAAGACTAAGGGTATGAGAACATGTTTTATTTCTTTATCTGCTTGTGGGTATATTTTGTTAGTCCTAACTGTCATGAGCATTTATGTTGGTCTTACTTGACCCTATGGATTGACAAGGTATTATCCTTGACTGTTTTGCGAGTGCCTGCTTCTAGTTATCCTGACTTTCATGTGTCTTGATACAAGCATAATCTTGCCATATCAAATTTAGGTAATCTCACTGCATTAGTCATCTTGACCTCTATGTCTTTGATGCCTAGGTGGGATTTCCACATTTTTATCTGATAAAGATCATATTCATATCCACATAGTTATGCTAGTGTGCATTGTATGATCTTGCGACGCTACCAATAACGCTCAATGATGATAATTAGATGTCTATAAGCGTTGTGACCTTGCAAGTCAACCACTTTCATAGTAGCTTGCATTCTTAGGTTCATCATAGCTTAGTTTTTGCATCTTGCATATGAAGAGAGCTGTCCTTTTTATCATCTACGGACTAGTTGGTCAACTGTGCTCATTTTTTGATTCTTCTTGATCATATCTTTCATTTCTGGTCTTTCATATCACATCATTTTCTATCCATTTTCGGACTCGAAATCAAAATCTGAGTCACGTTTCCAAATTTTCTCATTCTTCTACGCAGTTGACTGATCTTTTGAGGCATAATTCTTCAATCTTTGGTAGAATTTCTTCCTTCCATGTCTCTCATATTTTCTAGTCTTTCATTCACTCTATTTCTAGTCTTCTATTTCTATTCTTCTACTTCCTCACTGGGGCATGTTTCACCACCTAAAGGTTACCCTATTGACCTATACATTCAATTATGATTTGATCAGCCTTATCGATTTGTTGTCTCTCCTCTACCTGATTTTGATTTCGATTCTGAGGGGGCAGTACCTATGGAATTCTCATCCTTGATTCTCTTGATTTTCCTGATTCAAACATCTTTTGTGAGCTTTTGCTGAAATTTGAGATTGTTATCTCTTACTTTGAATGTGATCCCAAATCAACCTCATGTTCAAAGGTCGTTGTTTATGCTTTGTTCGGATGTGATCCCGAATCGACCTCACATCTGAGTTGTTTTGTGATCCCAGATCGATCTCACATTTCAACTTCATTCTTTGACTACATGTGTTCCCAAATCGATCACACATTAGTCAAAGAGGGGCAAATGTATGCACCCAAAAATGGTCACCTAGACTTTGGGCCCCATTTATTCGATTTATTGATCCTGAATCAATTTTATCAATAATCAATATTTTCAACATTATCAATTTCTTGATTAAATCTTAAATTCGATCATATATTGGATTTTTATCCTATGGGCTAACCATTTTATCCTAAAGTCTTTATTTATTCAAAAGGAATATTTCCTCCCCTTTTAATAAATAAAAAGTCCCACCTTTTCATCTTATCCTAAGTTGCACAAATAAAGCACTATTCCTATTTTATTAAAAGGGAAAAAGCACTTTTTGTCTCATATGGACATAAAGTCAACTCCTATTTTTCTATTGGAGGATACTTGTGCACATGGATTGCTCCTCTTTCAAGCTCCACCACTGATCAAGACTTTTTGCCTCTTAATCTCAATGGTCCATTTCACCTCATTTCTTATAAAAGGAAAGCTCTCTCCTTCATTTGCATATACCATGTTTTTATGCTAATGTTATGCTACAGGTTTTAGGTGCATTTCGAGCTTTTGAAGACATTGAAGACTTGTTATTTTCATCATTTAGTTGCATATTTGCTTTCTTAGTTGCATAATAATGACATTCATAGTATAGATTTCCTTTTATGCAATAGAGTAAGCTCACATAGTCTAAATAGGAGGCATTGTAACACTTGTTATTTCCTTTCATAGATTAGTTGCATGGTACTTTCCTTTCATAGCTTAGATTGCATCATCATTTAGATTTTCATTGCATTGCATATTTGATTCTTGGAGATATTGGCACTCTTGCCCTTGTCTTCACTTGAATCTCTCATTGTGTGGTTGACTAGCAAGGTCATGAGTTCATAGCTCTAGCTGAGAGCAATTTTCAATCTTGCAACTCCATACATAGAGAGCTATGAGCCACTTTGTGAGGCCTCACTCTTGAGCAACCTTGCATGTAATGGTTCATAGAAGTGCACCATTTTAGTGTGTACAATATCCAGTTTAAAGGCCATACCTGGGACCTTTCTCCTGTCCATAGAGTGGATGATTTCATGAGTGGCTATGGCCGCATCAAGGATATGTCTTCCCAGCACAAAACCTTTCTGAGTAGTGTTGATAATCTTATCCAGAAGTGGCTTCATTCTACCGACCAGGATCTTAGTAAGGATCTTGTAGAAAGTGTTGCAGAGGCTGATTGGCCTGAAATCCAACATAGAGGTGGGGTTGTCATGCTTTGGGACAAGCACTATAAAGGTTTTATTATGCTATCTAAGGAGACACCCTGTCTTGAAGAAATCTCTGGCAGCATGGATAACATCAGTCCCCATGATGTCCCAATATTCCTAAATGAACATCAAGGGAAAGTCGTCAGGACTCGGGGCTTTGTAAGCTCCCATAGCGAAGACCGCATTCTTGACCTCCTCATCAGAAACACGCTTAGTCAGCTGGTCATTATCATTGTGAGTTATAGCGCTTTGGATGTGGTCCAGGAGTTGATTTTGAATACTGTTCAAGCATATTTGTCCCTCATTTGAGTACAACCCGTTAAAGTAATTTGCCGCAACCTGATTGATTTTGTCCTTCTCCATGACTTCATTACCTCCCCCATCCTTAATAGCAATGATCTTACTTTCAAATGTTATATAAGTTTAGTTTCCTAAATTTATTAAAAAATAGATACAAATATTTTTATTAAGAAACTATAATGCTATTATTAAAATATCATTACTATAACAAAATATTAAGAAACTAAATATTCTATTTTAGCTTTTTTTTCCAATAACTTTCAACACATTAAAAAATGATCAATTTTAAATGAAAACATTATTACTATTAAACTACATTTTCACATTCATCCAAAATTAGTCATATACTTGCATAAATGCACCATCCATTATTGGATTCAATTTCCAATCAAATAACCCATTTCTTCCCTCATGTGAGACTGGTGCAGAACTATAGTCAAACTCATTTTGCTTTATAACTGAATTTACTTCAGAACATCTCCCATTGAATATACCATTCTTATTTGCTAAAATTACACTATTTCCATTTTCATGTGCCCTTGGTTACATATTACAAAACAAGTAAAATATATACAAATTAAACAAAAAGTTGACAGAACCCACAAATAAAAACAGTCAGGGAAGATGTCAAAAACCACCACCTGAATACTAGAGCACGCATTGAAGACTAAGAGTTGATGGCCACAATGTCGGCCCTTTTTAACATGTTTAAATTCTATTTAATAGCTTCTCAATGCAAAAGTGACAGTAACCAACATTTCCATAAGGAAAACATGGAAGAGCACATATGATAAATGTAGTTCAAGAAGAAAGCAATGGCATCTACATGCCTGAGCTTTGCCTTTCATACCCCTCAATATTCACATTTTCTGACTGAGCAGATTCTGTAGACAATTTGTACGGGTAGGATCAGAGAGATTCGACGGTTTTCAAATATTATGTGATAAAAAGAAGACTCCAAAATATTGGATAAATAATTTTAGACCTAACATTGAACATTTTTCAAATATCGTGTATGAAAAAGAAGAATTTAAAATATTGTACGAATGAATCTACACTTAACATTGTCTTCTCATCAGTTGGTTGATATTCTATTTGTGAAGTCATAAGAACTTTTCTTTTAAATGTCTCATTTGTTCATAATCTTGTTCAAGTCATTGATTAAGAAATTTTAAGCTGGGAACTTATAATTTTACATAATACAATATCAACTTTTTAATTATTATAGAGATTCAAGTTTCTAAAGATAAGATTTCAATTGTTATTTTAAATGGGAAGTTCTTTAATATTGTGCTGATGGATCCCAAAATTTTGATGTTCAAAATTTTACACAATCAAATTTAGAAACAACAACATTAGACCTTTCCATATGCATTTTTAAATTTAGTAATTTGAAAAGAGTTACATGTTATATTTAGAAGAGACATGCAATTTTATGACTGAGTTATGTTTGTCTATTTCTATATTTGTTTTGTATATAGAGACACATCATTCTATTTTGAGATTTTCTCACATTATATTTTCTTAAGGTATATAGACAAATAGACACTTCGAATAATATTAAATGCATTGACAAATCCAATCAAGATAGTAAGTCTGGATGGTTCAGCGAATCTATGGGCCTCTCAACCCTTAGCAAATGGTTGATAGTGTTTGCATTTCCTTTTCTCTCGTAAGGTGTTTAACAACTATGAGAATATTAGAAAAGGTGTATCAAATTTCTATCCTAATATAAAAAACACAAAAAATATAATTTTTGGATTCTAGAATTCAAATAGTAGCTCTAAAATTGTAGAAACAGACCTTAACTAAATAAATGGATTATGATATGGAACTCTCTATGATCTTAAATTTTAATTTTTCTTACCTTAATCAACTTTCCAAAGAAAAAGTTATGACCTCTAGAAGCTCGACATCCCACATTATGAGTGTAAGAACATCTATGACAAAATTATGGAGATGTAAAAGATAGTTATCTTTGTTGACCAGCTTATGACACATCATATGGCATGTAATGTCCTAAGACATCATTGATTGGAGATAATCAAAATAAAATAGAGCATCTAATTTGGTCAATAGATTATGAAAATTTTATTACAAGTGTAAGGAATATGTTATTGTTGGTTTGTGGGCTAATCTTGAGATATAGACATTGGATTTGATAAGAGATTTGGCAACCACTTCTTAAGTATTTGTAGCTCATTCTTTTCTAATTAAGTAGTTTGTAGGATTTTTTCTTAAAACTGTTCTTCTCACATAATTTTTTTTTTATTTCCTTGAATTTTTTTTATTTTTATTTTTTGTGTGCATTCATCCTCTCGTAGATTGGTGTAGAAAGCTTATTATGCATTTTTACTTCCTCTCAAAGAGTATTTATGCCATGATAGTGAATGGTACAATAATAGTAGCAGCTAAACCACCCTACCATAATCCCTGATACATTTACAAACTTCTATTGATGTCATTGTGGAAGTTGAAAAGAAATGTCAAAGATTGATAAAAGGAAAGATATTTAAAACTTAGGTGTTGAAGCTTAATGAAATTTTAACAAAAGAACTAAAGTATGTCTTGTTGAAATAAAGAGGTTGAAGGTTTTAACAATTGGTAAAGTATTGATTGCAAGAGAGGAGACCTAGTTGGTGAGTAGGTAAAAGCTAAGCTTGGAATGCTTCAATTGATTACGAGAAATAAAAATCTCTTATCTCCATCATTAATTGTTTATATTGTTCAAACATATACAACTCTTATATTTTGATTTGATTTTTTTAATAAGATGTTGATTAATTAATAATATCAGATTTCCACAATCCATTTTGATAATTCATGTGCGTTTTTGGATTCAATTGTGTGCATTTTTTAGTATCTAGAAATGCACACAATCGAATCTAGAAACATACATGAATTATGTTGATTAATATTTACTTATGAACTTAATAGTTATTGTTATATATCAAAGTAGAACATATAGAGATAAGATAGTCTTATTGATTGGCTTAAACAACATACTAACAACTAACTCTAGGCTAAAACTCTTAAATAGTCAAAATCGACTAACTTTTTCCAAACTTAATTTATTCCTTAATGTGTTAAATATAAAGACAGCCTAGCCTTATACATAGATATATCCTCACCTACCATGAACATATTATCTATTAACCATATTAATATAAGCTTGTGAACAGAGTGGTGGATATTTTTCGTTATTTTTCTTTCAGTCCTAGCTTCACTATAGCATGATGGTAAACAAAAGGTCTGTATAATAAATCTGTAATTAATATTTTTGCAATAGTCTTTCAAACCGTGACATTATATACAGTTTTTCAAAACATTGACTTGTAATATATATGTTGATTCTCATGCCACAAAACATATGTTCTTGTAAACATTTAACACGCTTTGATGTTGACTTATAAGAGTTTTATACTTCTAAAATTCAAGCACGTAGCAGCCATTATTCCCCGTTTCATAATAATTACCTAACCTTGTAAACATATACAACATTCCTTCATTTCCTGGGCTTTGAAATGGTCCTTAATATTTGTGCGTGCTATTACTACCTAATCTTTTGTATCAAATATCTGGACTATATCAACAACTACACTTATTCGATTCTTTTATTGTCACATCCATTGATATTATAATAGGCAACAATCATCTATTTGTTGTCTTATGACAGTCAACTTAAAGTTGTAAACAACATTGGTTGATACTATAGTAGGCAATAAGGTAATAATCATCTATTTGATGCCTTATAACAGTCAACCTAAACTTGTAAAGAGGGAACAAACATTTGACTCCTTGGAGAGATGTTGGTAATTTGATTCATTTTTATCCATCTTACACACAACTATAATTCTTATGCCTTGGGGTTATATAGGAGAGGGCAGAATTGTTTTGTCTTGAGTTTACATAGAAGAGGGTTGGCGTTTCGGAACATTCTAACATTTGCATGTGCCTTTATCTCATGTATAACTATATAAATTTAGTGTCTTATATTATTGAATAAATCTAATTATATTATAGTAAAAAGTTTAAGTATTTTGGGCTATCATAATTATTAATAAATTAGGATTTAGTTATACTTTCTTTTCAATATTTTGGTCAATATGTATTAATATTGATGTTGTTAAGTAAGTTGATTGTTTCTCATCTAAGACTAGATATCTCAACTTGTGTTCATTCATGAAGAATAAGGTCTCATATTTTATGGGTGTACATAAGGAAACTAACCAAGATTTTATGATTCAAACAAAAGTGTTGGAATGATGCTCATTTCCCTTTTTTTATCACACATCAACAACATCTAATAGTTTATAAGATCTGATTAAATATAGAAATGTTTATCAAATTTAGTTATGATTAAAGATTTATATGATTCATAATATCAATACTAATGGTGATTATAGTGACAGTGTTAGTTGTTAAATTTGTCACTAACTCCTCTGTTGATGTTGATTTTCATGCTCTCTAGGTTCACTGATTTGGTGTAAACTTTCTAATATCTTAGAAACTTGAATAAAATTTTGACAACCTAATTTACCTAAAAATATACCAAAAAAAACTCAATGAAACTTGCAAACAAAGAGTGAATGGTGATAATAGAATGCAAGCATCCATAACAAATAGGTTGTAGTGGGAAAAATATTGTTTTTTTATATGATCACCATGTAGCATGATTATATCATCTTCATAGAACCCTAGAATGAATAAAAGTTGATATTAGTATAGCATAACAACACATTAGTTTCAACCATGAATAAAATTGCATTTATGGAAATTTTATCTTATGTCGCTCTTCATATCATTCTACATGAGAAATGGTAGGTCCCAAAATGAAGATCATTTCAGCACTCTTTCTTTTCTTTTGATGAGTAACAAAGTGCAAGTAGGTAACTAATATAAAAGCACCTAAAATTAATATTAAATAACTAAGAGGAACATATAGAATTAATTTTATCAACCAAACAATGTACATAAATATGTGTTTTTGTCAAAGTCATTTTTCACAATGCTTGGTAGATAAGACTATTTATTTATGTGTCCATCAGTCATCCAATAATACATTCAAGTGTTTTACAAATTTAGTTTTCTATTAAGTAAGTGTACTTCTTTATAAAAAAAAAATATAGATACAAATATTTTATTGATGAGTTGAGAAAATGACAAATTGAATGTGATGCATAAATTATAATAAGAAAGTGAACTATATAAGTACCAAAAATTGAAAAATTATATATATTTAATAATTACTAGTTTTTTAGACTGGGGTCTGACTTGATTGGTGAGAACTTCTTCCTATGAAATACAAGATCACGAAATCCAATCTCCATTAAAAAATTTACATAACACAATACATTATCGAAAGTAATAATAATAATCACAATCCTTTCTTCAATTTTACAACCCTAACAAAACACTCTTATTATTAAAAATTCATTTTCACATTCATCAAAAATTAGTCATGTACTTGCCTAAATAAACCATCCATTATTGGATCCCATTTCCAATTAGATAGCCCAATATTACTTCCCTCATGTGAGACAGGTGCAGAAGTCTAGTCAAAATCATTTCCCTTTATAACTGAATCCACTTCAGAACATCTCCCATTGATTATACCATTCTTATTTGCTAAAATTACACTGTTTCTATTTTCATGTGCCCCTGGTTACTCCTCACAGAACAAGTAAGTTGCATACAAATTAAATAAAAGCTGACAGAACCCACAAATAAAAATAGTCAAGGAAGCTGTTAACAAATACACCTGAATCATAGAACACGCATTGAAGATTAAGTGTTGATAGTCAACAATCTCGGCCATGCTTAACATGTTTAAATTCTATTAAATATATTTTCAATACAAAAGTGGCAGTAAACCAATAATTTCATAAGGAAAATTTTGAAACAGTACGAATGATAAATGCAGTTCAAGAAGAAAGCACTGTCATCTGCTTGCCTATTGTAGACTCCCCCACATAATCTGAACATTTTTCAAATATCATGTGATAATAAGAAGACTCTAAAACATTATACGAATGAATCTCACATAATATTGAATGTTTTTGAAATATCATGTCATAAAAAAAATCTCATATATTGTACGAATGAATTTATACCTAATATTATCAACTTTTCATTTAAAAATCTTTCTTTTTTATTGATCAATATTTAATAGAATAGTTCAAAAAAATTCTAAGCTGAGGAGACATTTTAACGACCATTACTTATTTCTATATATTGATTATTTTCATCATTACCAATATTTTCAAGTGTTTGAAGAGGTTTTTGTTGTCTCTTTCATGATGGGAGATTATTTTCCAAATATATCAAAATAATTAAAAAACTAAAATCAATTCAACAAACCCGACTCAATGTTTGGCCCGAGGACCCCCTATTTTTTGATGGAGTCAATGTTAATTTTTACAGCTTTTTGTTCAGCCCTGTGTGGCTTTTAACTAATACTTTACTTGCTACTGCTCGGTCCAAATACTCTGTTTTTGTGGTTTATGTTTTTGATAGGGGCAGATTTAGACTGGTGATTATACTGTTAAACTGTTTATCTGTTGTGACTAGTTACATTAATGTGTTGTTAATACGCTACTAGTCCTTTTTTGTTCGGGCCAGCACCCTCTTGCTGCTTTATCTATCAAAAACAAACCTGACTCAATTGAAATTGAAACAAAAAAAATTTAAAAAATAAATTCTTACCTGTTCGACGATGTGGCGTGGTTGCAAAATGAACAATATGGAAATGAAACTCAATTTCAACAAGAACCCGCTCGGGTTTTGGCAACTTGTCTTCTTCTTTTCTCCTCCAAACTTGGTTTTGGCATGAAGAGAATGAGCCAAAATGCGGGTTTTTTTAAAAAAAACTATGATAGTCAAAATTTGTATGTGTTTTGTATTACATAAGTTTTTTTAATTTTTTTTTGTGGCTTGACAAAGGTTCGACTTTGCCAAGCCTAGTTTTTCAAATTTTGAATAACCCGAGTGGGTTATGAATTTTTTTTTTTTTTTTTTTAAGGAGGTGGCCACTTTTTTACACACCATCTTGGTGCACTTACCCTTGTGTTTGACATCATTTTTATTATTCTTATTTTGCATATGGTTAAGGTTAGGACTCATCCTTAGGGTTTGAGTACACGAGAGTTTCATAAACCTATGGAGTAGAGCATTTGAAGTGTTTTCATTTCTTTTTGGCATGTTTTGGGTAGGAGACTAGGTACCCTAGCTGAGTAGCTCACCATAGGTGCCGGGACCCAAAGTGGTTTCCAAGAGATCCTATGGGTGAGTTTTCAATCAAGGGATAACCATAAAATTAACTTGGGAGGGGGGTTTCAAAAGATAATGAAAGACATATAATGTTAAAGTCCACATAGACTTGTTGGAGTATCAGGACCATGGGTACCTGCCAAGGTGGATCCTTAACATAAAAAGGGGACCGAGGTTACATGGTTGCTAGGGTGGATCTCAATACATAAGTTGTGTGATGACACTCACCTATCTATGGTATTCTAGAACCTTAACCTTTGTGTTATAGTATGGTGATATTTTGTTGTTTATGCCCTTTCTCTTTTGGTATTTGAGTGAATGATTCATTTTCCTTAGATTGTCTTAGGCCTTGTGAGTACCTTGGCTCTATCTCCTAGCACGGGGGGTGGGACTTCACAAGTTCCACATGGTTGGGTGGCAAATCTGTTTCAAGTTAGTGTTCATGGTTCGTGTCTTAACTTGGAATTAGATTTATATAGTGATGGAGACTTCCTTTATTGTATCATGTACCTCTATCTTTTGTATTCAATATGTAAAGAATTATTGTAAGCCCTAGAGGGAAATTTGATGTAATTATATTTGAAGGAAGAAGCAATGTAATTTGGGAGGGGTAATTTAAGAGTATAAAAGGGAATGTTTATTTGAAAAGTAGAAAGTTGTAATAAAGGAATGTAATTATGTACCTTCTACCCTATCTCTCTTTGAATCTTGAAATGAAAATTGAAAAGTAAGGATTTCTAATTTGCTAGTTTACTTACGTCTTTGGAAGTACAAATGCATTATGTGTAGGTAGAGTTGATTTGAAAAAGAAACTAAAAGATGAATGATTAAATGTATTTAAAGTTTATGAAAGAAGTAATGTTTTATTTATTCTTATCCCTTTTCTGAAAATCTAAATGTTATGTAAGGTAGGAAAGGAAATGAATTCATTAAGTTAGTTAATTGAGTCAGTAGTTTTAATGTTGGTAGCAATCAATAAGGGAACCTTTAAGGACATGTTCATATGTAGGATTATCAAATAAGTTCCTAGTAATGTTTAAAAAAATAATTTAGATGCTTTTCTTTGTACTTTAGACATGTTCCTTATGGGTTCCTTGGTGGGGACATTCCACTAAATCAATTAGTTCAATTTTACAAGTGCATTTACATAACCTTAATCAAATCTTACATTGCATGAAAGAGGACTTTCTTGTGTACTTCCTTGGTATAATTTTGGTTTAGCATTGGCATCTCCTTGGGTTTTGTTAATCTAATCCAGATTATATTGAGAGTTACGCTTGGAAGCTCCTCTCTTTCTCTTGTATTCTGAATGTTAGGATGGAAATAGTTAATTAATGAATACACCTCATATAGTTTATATTGTTAAATTCATCAACACCATTTTCCCCCTTAAACAAACCCAAATATTATTCATGTACTAATATATAGTATTTATTTTAATAATCAATATTTTAAGGTAGGATCCCATAGATATAATAAATTTCTATTATCTCATGAAAGAATATTATTATAACCTTCACATTCCCATTGTTCAATATATTCTAATTTATCTTAACACAAATAGATTAGTTGGTTAGACTTCACGTTTATAAATATACTTTGGTTAAGGAGATCTAAAATGTATCCTTTATAAAGTTATGGTGGAATTGAGATGTGAGAAAATCAGCTCATGGTAAAAGTCTTAATCATGAAAATATATTAGACAATGAAAAATTGTATATATTAGACAATGAAAATTTGTAATTTTTTAAGTTAAAATATATTGAGATTAAAGTTTATTTTCTCATTATATGCATTCTATAATGGTATAAGATATATTTGTATTAGTTAATTCATAATTTTTATTTTAAATTTAAATATTTATTAAATCAAAGTTATCTATATGCGTAAAATTTTATTTTAGTATAAAATATTCTTTTTATAAGTGTTATTGACAAAAAAAATCTTTTAACCTTATTATTCCAATGCATTTCTTTTTCTTCTAGACACTTTTTCTTGAAAAAATAGAAAGATAAAAAAGGAACTCTAATCAGAAATAATTCAAATATTGCAATATTTAGTGTTGCTAAATCAAACTTTTTGAATTGATTGAAAGCAACTTATATTATGTCCACACTTTATTAGATTGTACAAATCATTTAATTGAGCTCTTAGACAAAAATGATCAATTATCGCTACACTTTATTACTAAACAAAATAATGCAACAAATTACTATATAAAACAAGGTGACCTTTATTCATCTTTAATAGATATAAATGAATGAACTTTAAATTGTCACCATCATATTCACATTTAAAAATATACTTTTACTCAATAAAAGGTTTATTAAGAACAAAAATGCATACTGTGCACTTATGTGCCCTTATGTCATTTTATATAGATGACAAATTTCTATGCACTTATACACCCTTATGTCATTTTATATAATGACATAAATTCATGATTGTAATACTTAATTTGATGTATTTGATGCACAAACCTAATTTTACTTATAATTTATTTAAAATATTCTATTACAAACCACCTCAGTATGGACTAGTCTACATACCAAGGTTATGTATCACCTAAGCCTAGACCATGTGGGGTTTCCTTAGTCCACCTCATTTAAATTACAAATCTCATTATCCAAAACCTATTCTTTTGAAAAATAGCTCATATATCATTAACTTTTTTGGCGAAAGACATTGAATCATATGGCTATAAAAAAAGTATTTAAGGATAGTCCTAGGCTACCACAATTCAATGAGACAACCAAGAAATCAAGAATCAAACAAAAGACATTCAATACAAGACCACTCAAGATTGAAGCTACATCTTTGTATTAAAAATTAGTTCATTAGCATAATAGACTTTGCAATCTCAACATGATTATAAATTCTTGTTCTCTTAAAGGGGCTTCACTAATATGAAAGAAATTCAAATTGTGTTTATAAGATTAATCATAAACTATGTGTAATTTGCAAATAAAATGTTACGTATTAGTTGAAGGTTTGAGAAAATTAATTGATTGGTTATTTAGAGAATGCCTTGAACCATGAAAATATATTGGGAAATAACAATTTGTCAATTGTGTGATTCAAATATATTGAGGTTGTGGTTCATTCTTCACCATATCTATTATATGATGATACAATATGTTTTAATGTTAAATGGTTCATAAATTTTTATTTGAATCTATATATTTATTAAATCAACTATCTATATAAGTAAATTTGGATTGTTAGTCCAAAAAATTCTTTTTAGGTAACATGTTACTAAAATTATTTGTAGTCTCATTTTTAAACGAATTATGTTTTTCCCTAAACATGCATTCTTGGAAGAATCTAAAGGTTAGAAATTAATTCCAATTATAAAGAGTCCACATATTGCAAGTATTAGTGTTCGTAAATCACACTTTTTTTAAATTGACCGAAGGTAAATTATATTGTTTACAAATTTTATTAGATTGCACAAATCACTTTATTTAAATCTAGACAAAAAACACTAATTATCTCTATACTTTATTGCTAAACAACATAATATGACTAGTTAATACATAAATTAAGGAGGCCTTTATTCATCTTTTATAGAAATAAATGATGGTCTTTAAAATTGTCCTTGTCATATGAACACATAATTTGAAAATATACTTTTTATCAAGAAATGATCGTAAAAAACAAACAAAAAGGCACACTCCTTTATTTTATGTCATTTTTCACTTATAAGATAAATATATAGTGTTAGTACTTAAATTGATATGTTTGGTACACACAGTAAATTTTACTTTAGAATTCGTTAGCAAAATTCCATCACAAACCATCCTAACATGGACGAGTCTACATCCCAAGGTAATTTGTAACCCAAGACTATACCATGTGGGGCAACATTGGTCCACCTCATTCAAATTTCAAATCTCATTCTCCAAAAGCTATCCTTTTGAATGCTAGTTGATCTACCATTGGATTTTGTGCTAGAACTTTGATGTGGTTATAAACATATGTTGATGCATGTATCTAAGGATAGTCCTCGGCTACCACAATTCAATGAGACAATTGAGAAATCATAGAATACACAGAAGTCATATAAGCTTCAAGAGCACTAAGAGGATGAAGCTACATCTTTGCACTACATTAATTCATTAGCATAATAGACTTCGCATTCTTAGCGGGATTATATCATTTTGTTATCTTAAAGGGGTTTATTAATATCAAAGAAGTCCCCATTGTGCTTCTATGCACGATCACATTTGGAAACAAGTTAAAAGATGAAAACAAGAAAATTCAAAAGCCCATACTAACAAAAGACCAAGATACATCATTCAAACGAATCCACATGATGAGACCTAATATAAAACTACAACACATAACAATTCTACAACAACAACTACATATTTATATCACATCATTCTAATCACGATTTTATATATCAATTCCAAACGTTTTTATCAACTAGGGGAAGAGCACCAATTACCACCTACATTCCAATAGACACACACTCCACACACATCTAAGTCCCCGGTTACTAACTTCAAAGAAACCCAAAAATAATTTAATTAAAAGGCCATTAATAAATATATGATGTGTCAATAGCCACCCACTTGTACCCCAATGGTTATCTTTTTTGAGTGACTACTGCTTGACATTTGTGCATAAGTATTGGCAATTTTTGAGGTGGTTTTAGTGTACAGTTATTAGGGCATCTTTAAGTATTGAGTGACACTTTGAAATGACCACTTTTTGACCCTTGTGCGCATAAAAGATCTCATAGTATACATTGTTACTACCTATAAGTTATAACGATAGCTATAAACAATTAAATTACATACTAAACAAACCAAAAAAATATCGAAATCTAATATACTATTTAGAAATTATAGATCAATCAACCAAACCCACCCCCTACCACACACCCCCAAAAAAATCCCAAATGTAAGTTCAAAGCCTTCCTTTTTACTCTACCCTCTTGTTAAAAGCTTGGCGTTGTTGAAGGTATGAGATGACATTTAAAATACACTTTTAACTACTCCGCCCCTTGAAAAAATAATTTGATGTCTTGGTAGGTACATAGGTAACTTCGGGAGACAGTGCCCAACTCTAGTTTAAGGGTTTCTGGCAATGACACGTGGAAGTGGGTCCAACGTAAGCAACTAAGATAACGAAATGTCCACTTCAATCACCACTAGACAATAAAATAGACAATACTCGACTCCACATGTGACTTCCTTTCAAAAAGTTAGTAAATCGCTCTCGCTGCAAAATAGAAAGACTAGGACCACACCCACTACATAGTTTTAAAAAATAGGACCACACCCACTACATGTTTTTATTTTTAAATATATCTAGCTCACATTTGATGAATGTCACATAATTATAATACATATGTAATGAATGTCGCCCATTATACATATATGAAAGTTAATATATTTATTTGTTTTCTAAGAAATAAATAAAGGTTTAGTGTAAATTAAGATAACTTAGTAATTATAAGGATAATATATTATAAGTGTTAAAAAGTATGACATTTTTAAAATTTAATATTCTTTTAATATGGTATTCCATCATATTTAATAAATGTTTAATATGAGCATATTATAATAAATATCAAATTTTATATTTTTCAAGCAAAATTTTGTAAACATAATATGTTAGTAAAATAAATATCAAATATTATGAATACCTAGGTCTATTGATCCTCGATTTTCTAAATACAAATTTTAAATTATAAGATTATTTTTTATAACAACTTAATTTATTTTTATAAAAGCAGCATCAAAACTCGGGTGTTGTCCCATAGTTAAAATAGAGAACCATCCCAAAGGATTAACACTAGATGATCATTAACAACACATTAACAACAACTAGTGAGCAATATACAAAATAAGAAACAACATCCTAAATCTACCTCTATCAAAATAAATGACCAGACCACCAAGCATAGTCATAGAACCACATAACCATTAAAGTAAAGCAGCCTAATCTAGTAGAGTTCACAGTCTTGGCAGTATTAAAAATATATAACATATGCCATGCAAGGTAAAACCACCGAGAGTTATTCTTAGCAAAAAAGATATAAACTAAAGTAAAAAGACTGAGACCCCACAGGCCAAAAAGAAGCCAAAAAACAACATGACCATCAGTCTTTAGCATGATTTATTTTCTGTCGGCATTGTTGACAACAAAACTCTGTCCCACTCTTCAGTAAGGAATTGGAACAAATCTTTGTAGTCATCATCTTCCTTCAACTTGCCACCTTTCACATGTTGCTACAACAGACACAAGGTGTTAGCGGAACCATGCATCACCTTCAACATGAACCTACCCATATCACACAGATGCTTATCCAAGCTCTGAGGTTATGAAGGCCACTTTCAATGCCAGCAATCTAATATTTAATTTTGCCAATTATACCACCTCAAACATGACAAGGGCTAGGGGTATCTATATCCTATATTTCTTCCACCACAATATTGTTTTGGGCAATTTGAGGTGAGGGAGGAGTTGTAGGAGGGTCGGTATTAGTCATAGGGGCAAGGGGCATGTCCCGTTTAAGACTCTCAAACACATGGGATGATGCATCATTCTTAGAATCATCTTCTCCATTACTCTCTGTCTCTTGAGAATCTTCAAGGTTTGGCTCTTTCATTCTTCTTTTACCTTGTTCCTTAAAAATTCTATTGGAGCGGCAGGGGGTGATAGTTTCCTCCGTGATTTCCACCTCTGAATCCACCTGGTAGGTCAAATTTTTATCTTTTGTCTTAGGTTTAGTCTCTGGGCTAGGCTTATCATCATTTTTCTTCTTAGATTTACCCATACAATCACCTATGGGAGAAACCTCTACAAAACCCTTAATCCTAAGGGGGGTTTTGACACACCTCTTTCTACTCGTGCCCAAGGGAGGGAGGAGACTAATTTTGGGGAGGGAATATGACTGCGAGGATGGGGAGGGCACCATAGTAGCTTGTCAAACTAAGACATTTATAGGAGGGACAAATCCAAATGGAACTTATAAAATCAGTACATCAATCCCTAGTGAAGAATAGAAAAAAAATTCCTCGTGGCTTTAGCTTCAACAATTTCAACATTATTTTCCATAGAGTGTAATAGGAAAAAGGGAATGGAAATGAAATCTCAGTTCCAAAGATGATTAAGAAAAGGGAGATGGTAGAAATAGAAAACACCATATCTACCCTCTAAAGTAAACTATTTCATAACTATTGCACACACCTAAGGCCAAGCATCCGGGAGCTTTTTGCAGTCGTAACCACCCTGTCTTTTAACCAGTTGTTCACCAGGTCGAAAGAACTAGTTGAGACTAGCCCGATCCAGAGTCTGACTGATTTTCTTCCACTTTCATCCTTTAATAGATAACCTCGCGGCCTTAGCAATAGCATCCTCATTGATCTCAAAAGAAATTCTATTGATAGTAACCCTCCTCTCATTCCAAGTGGATATAAACTAACAAGAGACATTCTTGTCGTGCCTAGTCATATTCTCCATTAAAGAGAGAATTCCCCCTTCTCTACAAATGAACATAACTGTTGGTTCATTTTTATATTTATTATTGTATGCAATGAAAATCCTTGTAGTTGCATGACAAATCAAAGCATGTAAACACAAGAAATATGAAGTATTTAAGTTAGACTAAACATGCTAAATAACTTGTAATGCAACCAAAATTCTACTATAACCTCCAATGAGCTAAAACAAGGGCACCCAAGACTTTGTTAGATTTGCTCTTAAAAATTTTGTGGGTGTGGTTTCCCAACATAATATAATAAATCCCACTATGATTGATATATAAAGGATTGAGAACAAGTATGAGGAAATTTCCCAAAGCTTCACAAAATGCAAGGTCTATTGCTAAGTATGCAAATGCAAGTGATTACTAAACTATATTCAAATGAAAGCTAAACTATGAAAGAAAATCTAAGATACAATGCAAGAAAGTAATCTAAGATATGATGAAAATGCTAAGAATGATTTAGTGCTCAATTTCTCAAGTGTTCAAAGTGCTAAGTTGCCAAGATTGCTCCAATAACATGAATGCATAAGGTCTAAGTGCTAAAAAAGTCTTCAAATGAGGAGTGAGGCCTCCTTTTAAAAAAACTTGGGTGAAGGAGATTAAGAGGCAAAAGAATGAATGTCTAATATTAAGAGGCAAAAGAGAAGTGGCTATGATGAAGAGGCAAAATGAATGAGTGGCTAGGATTAAGATGCAAAACATGCAAAATTCAAATTCCACTTTCATGGGGAAAAAAGAAGAATTCAAAATGATTGGGGGAGAAAAAAGATGAAGAGGTGGTTACCTTGGAAAATGTGATTGTGCACATGATTAGAGGTAATCCACCTTTTAACCACAATTAGAAGAATAATTAGCAAGAAAATAAGATTAACAAATTGGAAAAGAGGATTAAATTAAAATAAATTTAATTTAATCATAGTTTAGAAGAACTTTAGGCTAGTAGAGGAATAAAATACATAAAATTTATTTTATAAAGGGAAATGGAGGGATAACATATAAATTTAATATATTAAAGAGTATTTAAATATAATTTAAATACTAAGGGAAAAATAAATTTATTTAATTAAAATAAATTTAATTAAGTAAATAGAAGAATATAATAATAATAAAATAATATAGTCATTTAATAAAATCAATTATAATGTTAAGGGCAAATATTAATAAAAATTAATTTGTTAGTGTGAATGGACAATTTTAGGTGTCTGCAACTATCAATGTGGTCAGACTTAATTCTCAATCTATCACCTCCCATAGCTTTCAGAACAAACACCAGAGCCTAGAACTAGAACAGAGTTAAGCTCAAGGCGGAACTATCAAGTAGAAGCACAAACTTTGCAGAGGCAATTCAAAATATCCCTAGAATTGGAAAGTTTGAGATAAAAAGCCTCCTTCCTATGGATTAATTTGTGATAATTAGTCCCTTCATTATTGTAATAAATTTCTACACACCTCACCTTGCAATGAGAACACTTAGGCATGTGCGAGTAGTCACTTAAATTTGAATCAAAGAGGTTAGAAAAGACATTTGGGGAAACACTAAATCCAAGGAGATCCATGAAAAGGCACAACTTGAAATTTTCAACCTCCCTAAAATAAAATCATCTTAAATAATAATGCCAATTCCAAGGAGAGATTGCACATAAATGATGACATGTCATTAAGTACTGGCTGAAATCAAAGAGAGTGTCTAGCTGGCTATCCATCGTCATCATAACTTTTAAATTTGAATCTAGGGCACAATATGAGTTAACCCTTATGGCTTTAATGACACCAAAACTAAAGTATATGAAAAGGAGAAAGTTAACTTTCATGGCTTAATTTGGTGATGTTGTTCTCCTCCCGTTGTATGAGGCTTCGAGTAAGTTCTGACAATTGATTTACAACCTACCAAAATCATAAGCCATTTAAGTACAGACCAATAACAACTAAGGAATTGGCCACAACATTTCCCTCTCTATAAATATGTTTCACTACAAAGATAACAACTTAATTTGTTTAAGTTTAGTGAGTTTATTAGTTTTTGGACCTATTGTTCATCTCACCTATCCCTATTATATTTTTATTTCTTTATATGAATTAAATATATTTTTGAAATGGATATATGCTTGCCTAATATATTTTAAGTGAAACTAAACATCAATCTTCTTAATGTATATTGGGAAGACATGACTCTAACATAAAGCTTATTTATTTGTATAGAAGGGAAAATCACTTTCATTCAAACAATAAATCAATCTAACTAATTTTATTTTGAATCAATTAAATTGATTGAGACTATAGAGACACTACTAAATGAAATTAGTGTGTAAGAATGTTCTTAGTTTAGTGTTTGGTGTCTTTGTATAAAATTGGTATATATTGTGACCAATACTAATTTAAGTTCAAATTTTTTATTTGGAATAACATGTATAATGCATGCACAAAGATACCCACGTATTTCCTCTCTCTAAAACATTGCACATTAGTCAATCACCCCTAGCATGGTTGTGTCCTATAGGCACAACTTTATCCTCTCTCGCCGCAAACATAAAAAAATGTGATCCTATGAATGAGATGTTATTTTAATCTCATGTGTTAATGAAGACTTCAAGGTGTTCCTTAACCCTTAGTCACACCTTTCTTTTATTTTCCTTGAGTCAAAGATATAAAAATGCGTCCAATCAAATACCCACATGTTGTATTATTTTTGTTGAGTGATACAATTTATGTATGTTGCAACTTGATAATTCACTCGAGGGGTATTTTAATAATTGTTTATCATTTAAAAATCATGAATACTAACATCATAGGGCTTGTCTTTTAATATCACATCCTAAGTGCTCAAACCATTTTTTTGATGCACAACTTTATCAAGAGATATTTTTTTAATTTAGACTATGAAATTATGTGAGGTTATATCCAAGGGGCATAATCACAACTATGATCTAATAAAGGATGTTAAAATGAGTGAATGGAATTAAAAACATAATTTAATGGAGGATTATTTTAGGATTTTATCAACTTATGGGTAAAAATGAGTTAAATTTAGTACCATAATGAAATTCAAGGCTCTTTACAAAATCTTGTTCATTGTGAGTAGCTCAATACATGAGATATATCACCCAACATAATTATCATTCTAAAGATACATCAAGGTAATTCTTTGTCTAAACCTTCACTTTTAAATTTATTTTCTTAACATCAATTTCATAATTATAAATTGATTTACTACTTTTCCCAAAAAATCATTATTAGATCTGTAAGATCTCAACAACATAACATCTTGACATGAAGTATTATTTTCATGTATTTTTTTTTTCTTTTGTTTCCAACATTAATAGTGCACTCATTTTTAATTTTACTTATTTGTTATAATTATTAGTATACATTGATATATTTTCTTTACCCATATTCAAGAGTTGAGTCGGAACCATTTAGAGAGAGGTTACAAAGCTCTAGAGACATGATCTTTGATGCCTCCATCCTTCAAAGGGTTTCTCCAAATATCTCAAATCAACCTTGAACTAGTTGCAAGGAGGTTACTATCTTTAAACTCTTGAAATATGGAAGCCTATTATTCTTGTGGATATGAACTAATAACATGTTTTAATGAGAATTTTTGTTTGTGGGGTTAGGAGTAGAAAACAAGTCAAAACTAATTGAAGATTAAATTATAGTTGTGATAAACAATTATTAATAAAGGAATGAGCTTGAGTTGGAAAGTAAATAGATACATTGAGGAAGTTTTTAGCTTATAATTTTTTTTAAAAAAAATTATAAGTTACCTTCAAATAGTAAATGTGGAGTTTGAATAAGATAATAAATTCCCTAGTTGATGAAGGAAAAAAATAAAGTCAATAACAAGCATTTAATTGATAAATGTGTGTAAATATGAAATAATTTAGTCTCGTTGTTTTTCCTTAACACCATGACATGCAATTATATATCTTAGGCATTTTTCTCTTGGTTCTAAGGTGAAGATAATCTTAGTAAGTTAAGGCTTTTTATGTTCATCCAAGTGAAGAATTTGGTTCATCTCTTATATGTTTATATAAAAAAATTTAAAAAATTAAGTAGTATGTCTCATATAGTTATATGTTGAGCATACCATAACCATGCCTAGAGACTAGTTAGACACATCTACCTACCACCCCTATGTATTTTACCAATAAACTATACTTTCAATAATAAACCCAATTAGCAAGAAATTAGTGGGATACAGACTAAAGTTATTTACAAAAAGATTTATGTTGTTGTCTTCTTCTACCCTAGACTTAGTCCTATTAAGGTGACAAGAAAATATATTTTGGATCCTATTTCCTAGTTATAAATCATAATAATATACCATATACACACAATAGTTAAAATTTTGTAATTAAATTCAAATATCAATAGACAATCATTCTTTTTCTTATATCTCGTCACATTGCAAGACATTGAGTAGAAAACTTCCTACACTAACCTTGAGGAGAGGGTAACATAAAAAATTTCTCAAATCTTTATAAAAAGTCACAAAAACTTAATAGAAATAACACAAATAACATTCACATTACAACACTGCGATCTATGTGGTGGAAACCCTTTTGAGAGAAAAACCCCACACTCCAAAAGCCACCCAGTATATTATTCAGAAAGAAAATTATACTATACATACAAATAAAGCCTCTCTCAAGAGGACCAACAACCAAATATCTAGAGGTAACTCAAAATCTATAAGACTCTTACGTACACATTCCATCTCACAAACCTAATATATAGGATATGCAATACAAAAAACTATCAAATGGTATTAAAAAACCATGGGCTAAAGTTATTTACAAAAGGATTTATGTTGTCTTCTTCTACCCTAGACTTAGTTCTATTAAGGTGACAAGAAAATATATTTTGGATCCTATTTCCTAGTTATAAATCATAATAATATACCATATACACACAATAGTTAAATTTTTTTAATTAAATTCAAATATCAATAGACAATCATTCTTTTTATTATATCCTATCACACTACAAGAACATTGAGTAGAAAACTTCCTACACTAACCTTGAGGAGAGGGTAACATAAAAAATTTCTCAGATCTTTATAAAAAGTCACAAAAACTTAATAGAAATTACACAAATAACATTCACATTACAACAAAGTGATCTACGTGGTAGAAACCCTTTTGAGAGAAAAACCCCACACTCCAAAAGCCACCCAATATATTATTCAGAAAGAAAATTATAATATACATGCAAATAAAGCCTCTCTCAAGAGGACCAACAACCAAATATCTAGAGGTAACTCAATATCATAAGACTCTTACGTACACATTCCATCTCACAAACCTAATATATAGGATATGCAATACAAGAAACTATCAAATGGTATTAAGAAACCATGGGCTAAAAACCACTTATAAAGTTGTGCCCATCTTATCTCCAATCAAAGATGTCATATGATGTTTCAAAACACAAACCAACATGTGTAACTCCTTTTTACAACTCATTTATGTTCTCAATACATTTTTACATTTCCTATTTATGGAGATCCAACTTTAATGGGCCATAACTTTTGAATTAGGTGTCTGGTTGATGTAGTTTTTAAAGAACATGAAATCTCACGACATTCTCTATCACCTGTTTAATTTTTTAAGTAGGTTGCCCACATTTTTGAACTATTTGAGATCCTATAAAGCCTTGAAAATTAAATTCATTTTTTTTATAATTTCCAAAAATGAAAACAACTTTCATATCATTAAAATTGGACATGCTCGTGCAAAAAAAAATTATTAGCATGATTATCTAGCCCATATGAACCTCTAAGAAAAGAATCGAGTAAATTTATGCTCAAATAAAAACCTAAAATAGTTTTTGTTTGTAAATGCAAGGTTGAGACACATTTTCTTAATAATATCCCACTTGTCAAACACCTTACACTCTAAACACCATCTAAACTTGTATGTGCTAGTTAATGAATTTTCAACATTCATCAAATTCTCTACCTTAACTAGCTTCACCTTGCCATCCTTAACCATATCTCTAAAAAAATGATACTGAGCACAAATGTGCTTGGCTTTGGCATGGAAAGTTAGTTCTTGGCTAGGAAAGTCACACTCTTACTATCACAATAAACTATTACTGCTCCTTGTTTTATTCTAATATTTGAACACAATCTCTTTATCCAAATGGCCTCTTTATACACATGAGTGGTTGTATATACTAAGCTTTAATTGTGGAAAAAGAAACAACATATTTCTTACTCATCCAACTAATTGCACCACCAAATATTGTAAACATGTAAGCACTAGTGGATCTTCTACTATCAATATCGCTTGCCCAATCAAAATCCACATAACCACTAATATCAAGGAAAATTTCATCTACTATCATATTACCATGATAATAAAAATAATACCATGAGGTACTCTTCGAATATCTCAAGAATCTTTTGACTACATCCCAATGAACCCTACCAAGATCACACATAAATTTGGAAAGAATTCCCACTACTTAGGAAAGGTATTATCTAGCATAGACCATAATATACATCTAACATCCAAATGCACTTTGGTAAGGTACTCTTCTTATGTCTTCTATCTATGAAGGGGATGTAGGAAAATCTAAGACAAGTAACTTCATTCCAACTATAAAAGGAACACATAATGGTTTACAATCCTACATGTTGAGCCTCTATAAAACTGAGTTCACATACTTATTCTATCCTAGCCATAGATTTTTGTTCACTCTATCTCTTCTAATTTCCATCCCAAATATGTGTTTATCTACACCAAGATCATTCAATTAAAATTTATTAGCAAGCTAAAAGTTAATTTCTATAATACCTTTCCCTTTACAAATGAATAACATATCTTCAACATATAATCATATAATACAATGTACTAGAAATTACCAGTGCCAAATTTATAATAAACATAGTGATCTGATTTAGAATTTTCAAATCCAGACTCAACACATATGTGTCAAACTTTGGGTACCACATCTTAGGGATATGTTTGAGGCCATATACATATTTCTTCAATTTGAAAACAAAATCACTTTGACATTTGTTCAACCTCTAAATTATAAGCAATAGAAATAGAAAGAAAAAATCTAATGGATGCCATTTTTACAAGAAGAGAGAATATCTCACCATAATCAATACCATAAACTTGAGAGTATCCCTTTACAATCAACCTTGCTTTATATTTCTCAATGCTTTCATCTAAACCTATCTTTTTATTGAACATCCATTTGTAACCAATAGGTTTTTTTCCTTCAATCAATGGTACAAGATCCCATGTAACATTATTTTTCAAAATTTTCATTTCTTCATCCATATAAATTTTAAAGTGCTGGATATTTCATGCATTTATGTTCTGGCATAATTGTTTTGTCATTGCTATCAACATACTTATTTATTCCTGACAGGTTCCTAGTTTGTTCAGTTTAAGTTTTGATTCGGTATAGATAGTGTGTTTGATATTAGTTGTTGAAAAGCCAAAGATGTGTTTAGGACTATATGTACTTGATCTTTTTCAAGTTTTAGAGGTTCGTTGTATGATTTGAGGAAGTTATGGTTGAGTTATTAGAGGACAATTTTTTAGTTATTTATGTGGAGACAATGTTGTAGTTTTTGAATCGGTGAGGATCGGTTATGCAATATATTTTATTACTAACCTAGTGGTGAGTTCAGAACATGGATGTGTGTTCTCATCTTGGATGATTTGTGATTTGGATGTTGGAAATCTATTATTCTTTTGTGATAGAGGTTGATGTTCAATATTCCTCATGAACAATGCAGAGACAATTATAGATTCTAAGATAAAGATTTTTGTGTTTCTTTTGTGGCTATTCATGATGCTTGTTGATGTTTCTAGATCATGTTATATTCATGTTGGTGGATAGAATTGAGTTATGTGATTGGATTTAGTAGGTTTCTTGTGGCGTGTTGGTGTTCTTGGCTGACTTGTTGAGTTTGTGTATTGCAAAGATTCAAGGCATGATCGATCTTTGGATCATGACATGTTCATGGATGGAGATTTGGGTCCTAGCTATGTCTTATCTGACATGTCTTAGATTGCATTGTGTATCATGTATTACTCTTTGTAATATTTTTAATTAGGTCCCTAGGTGACCTAGTTGTGATAAGTTGATGTAATATATTTAAAGATGTAATCTTTGAGATCGGTAGAAGGTATGCGACATATATGAAATATGTTAGGAATGAATGTTGATTATGTCCTATGGGGGAGTATTTAGAGTAATTATATAGAATTTGTATGTTGCATTCATGATTGTGTTTGTCATTGATGTCAACACATTGATCTACTAGAGAATATCAGAGAAGTAGACAGTGTTTGTATTAGCACACATGGAGAATTGTAGATCAAGCTATGCGGAGTTGAGGACTTGTTCTATATTGTGTCCTAAGATTATGGTTAAGAGGGCATATGGAAATTCAATTATTCATGATAGCTATGTGTAATTTAGTGGAACCCGTATTCTAACAGTGTTCTTGAGAAGCGGCTTGTGAAAATTGGATTATGTCTCCTAACCAGGATAGAATCTAGACATGGGAAGTTGTATAGAGATTGATGATATTTCGGAGGTAACCTGGATGAGACAACATAGTTAGAGTTCACACATGTGAAGAATTATTTAGTTTGGAAGCCAAAAATTTTATGTGATTATGAAATATTATGTAACATGTAATGATTTATATTTTGTAAATGGTTAAGCCTAGCTGGCCAACTCTATTGTAAATTATTTGAGTGCGGTATAAAGGAAGGATTTTTTTCATTGATTGTATAATATATGTATAAAAAGTAGAGATATATATGATGATATTGATGTTGTAAGAGGATATGCGAATTAAGAAGATCTGGTATTGAGATCTGGTAAAGAAGTTGGTGCGGTTTTGGCATAGTCAAAGGAGAGAAGATAAGTTGTTGAGATTAGTAATTATTGGTATTATTCTATTCGAATAATATAGAGATCAGTTGGATAGTGAGTTCAGTGATATTTCCCTTGAATTTGTTTGGATAGTGGGTCCTTCTGCCTTCCATAACTCTTAACTAGGTTAAAATCTTTTAACAGGGATTCAAAGTCTCCAAACAAGGACTAATATGTACTAAATGTATTTCATAGACTCTTAATAGGGTCCATCCTCTCATAAGGAATTTTTATATTAGTCTTTTGTGGATGCCATCCCCACTAGGGTTTACTCTTTGATCAAGATGTTCCCTAGTCAATATATCTTGTGTCATTGTGTATGTTTATCTTTCTATGGTTGTTGTTTATATTGGTTACATGGTTGAAATATGAGAATGGTATTATAAGTTGTTTTTATCTGATAACTGATTCACCCCCCCTCTCAGTTATCTTGGTGGACTTTACTTTCTAATAATTGGTATCAAGCAGTGGGTCCTTAAGGAAAAATTTAACAACTTGAGGAGATCTATGGCAAGTCATTTCAGGAAAGAAAGCCCTAAGTTTGATGGAGCTAACTAATACAACTCGAAGGAAAAGATGAAGACATGTCTGTTATGTTTAGGACTAGGTTATTAGTTGATTACAAAGAATGATAAGACTATCATTGAAGAAGACAAACTTGAAATTTTCATTGATAAGGTGTATCATCTTAAAATGTAAGCACTTCCATCTTGGTAGGTTTAGCATGCTCATTTAGTACATTTATCATGATAGATTTGCATTTAGGATGCATTTGCACATGATTCCTTCATTCTAGGTGAAATTAGGGTTAGGATCCCGATGATTCTCCTTGATTTCCCTTCTCTGTGGATCTATTTTCTATGTAGGATCTAGGTATAGGTCCTCCTAGCCATCATCACATTCATTTTAGGTCTTTGTTCCTTTTTCTGGAACTCTGTCCTATTTTCTCACCATTTCCAAGTCTTTGGCCTGCTCTTGGACTTCCTGTTCTCAAAGGTGACTGAGCCTGTACCTTTGGGTTAGGGTCAAGGTTGACCCTAACCTAGGTCAAGGTCAAGGTCAACCTTGACCCTTGTTAGGTTTTGGTCCCCATTTTCAAATTGTGGTCTCGGCGGGCCTCAAAATCAATGTCGAGCCTTCGGATCTGAATGCAGAAGGGTTTTAATTCAAAATTCATTTAATTATTTTACCTCTTTAGTTGGTTATTGTGATTGGACCATAATTCAAGGTGAAATTTGAATTGTGGGCCCTTACATTTTCCAAGGAGCCTCACCTTCAAATCTCTATATAAAGACTCTCTTTTGCCATCATTTACAACATAACAACACCAAGTATCCATCAAGTGGACACATAATTGATTAAAGCAAGCAAGCAATGGTGAAGTAATGATGCAAGATTGCAAGAGGATGATATAGAAGATCTTGACCTTGTGGATATCAAGCATTGTTGGACAAACCATTGTGGACATTCCTTTGGAGCAAGAAAGATCTCTTCTTCCTTGATCCACTATTTTCAACATTCAAGCATTCAAAGATACAATCATGGGGTAGTAATTACAGATTGTGAGTTTGGTAGGATTACTTTAGCCTTGGGGGCTTGGTATGCTTTCTTTATCATATTCAAATCGATGCATTTATTTCTCATATCAATTCATGCTAGGATTTTTAATCTAGAGGATTAGATCTTGGCATTGCACATTCAATACTCACACATATTCTATTACATTCGGCTATTCATGGAGGTGGAGATCACAAAAATGGGGGTTTGACTAAGGAAAAACTCTATATAGCCACCCCAAAACACCATTTTCAGATATCTATAGTCATTGTTTTGGGAGTTACAGAGTAGATATGAGTACCCTTTTTAGCAAACTTCTAGGATCTGTGAACAGATTTTTCGTCAGAGCAATGTAGGTCAAGGTTGACTTTTTGGGGTAAGATTGTGGCCCGGGGTAAGATCTTACCCTTGTTCTAGGTCAAGGTTGAACTTCCTCAGAAAGATAGAATATTTATGGGTTTTCTCTATTTTCTATGTTTCCAGGCCAGATTCAGTTGCAAAATTTCCTAAAACTGAATACATACACCAGAAAATAGGTATTTCTAGATAAACTTTACTATAAGGTATATATTTCATCTTATTTAATTTCAAGCATTGTCAGATTTATATTCCATATTATATCAATTTACATGTAAGTTGGAAAGTGATGATTTAAGGCTTCTACTAGGTACATTGGTAAAAATCCCTTCCCTATTCTATCACCATTTTACATCTTACTTTTATGTGTACATTGCTAACACTTTAATAGGAGCAATGGCTTCAATAGAAACATAAAAAACTCCACTGATTATGTTTCTACTATGAGATGCCCCCAAGCGAAGACAAATAAAGGGAAATATGACATAAACATATAGAGAACACAAAAGGGATCTACCTATCGTGGGGTCAGTATGATCATAAGATAATATATATATATATATATATTATATTGTATGATCATAAGATAATATATAGAACTATAATCACAATGGAGGAAAGAACACATAAGAGTTACAAAGAAGAGTCTTTCTGAACCACAACATGGAGACCAAAAATATTTAGTGCTACCAAGTCACAAATCCAAGCGGACTACACAAGGAAACATTTATGAACAATAGCACAGGTACAACATAACATGAAAAAAACATATAGAAGAGTAAAGATACATATAGAGGAATTGTACAACAGGTTCAATTCCTTTATCACCTTGCACCAACAAAGTAACAAGGGTCGTATAAAAGAATCTAACAAATATTTAGCAAACACATTATGGGAGAAGCACAATACAACAGGAAAACACACAAAAAGCTACCATGAAGGACAAGCCAATCAAGTGCATTTCCTACCCTCCCCATCTCGTTCTATATCATTTTGGGAAGCTTGGAAACTTGCAAGAGGGAGTATATCCAATACATTAGGAATGATAGCTAGTTCCAAACAAGGATCCTCTTGAGAATCGTAATGTTCGATACTAGGTGTAATTGTCAATTGTGATGAAAGCATATTTGGTAAATCAATGTCAATGTCAATAGTTTCATATTCATCATTAACATCATTAGTATCATCAAGAGTATCTTCTTCATCCAGATTAATCAAAATAGGATCTAAGATACAAATAGAATCATCATAATCATGCATCTTAACATCATTATTAGTATGAACTTCTAACACATCATGCATAGGCTGGTCAAAGGAAGGTAAAGATCTTTGAGTAATAGAGGCACGGGCCTTAGCTTGAGCTCAACGCTTCTTACGATGTTCATTAGCAGATCGGTTATGTTTTGTCTTGTTCAATATGATGCAAAGAGAACTTTGGGAATTATTACCTTACCTGTTATAGTTGGTCCAGTTATTCTTAATACACCTATTCATGTTATGCCTGGACCTCTCAATTATAACCTTCTTCTAGGAAGACCTTGGTTACATACTATGCATCCAGTTCCTTCTACTCTTCATCACAAGGTTAGGTTCATTTATAACAATTCGATGTACATGTTACATGTGGATGATGCACCGAATCCTTTCCTAAATGCAGAATATGTTAAAAAAATTTAGCCTCTTCAACCAAGAAAAGAGATTGAAAAGCAACCCGAGATTAAACAAACTAGAGCTCCATCTTCTTCTTTGACTGAGGATGATTGGGGAACATTAGAACTTAATCCTACTTTCATTGGAGAATATAATTTCTCTGATTTGGAATTCATGAAACAACAAAGTGAATTTGAAAAACAAGTGTTTACTCCATCCTCGCTTTCTGAGGAATTAAAGAGTAACTTTGTTGCTGCCAAGATCGAAGAAATAATTGAAATGATAAAACCTGATTGCTGTAACATCATGACATATGCCGCTCCTTGGACTCCATCTGATATGGTTGATAGATATGGTTCTGGTTATCATTTACTTAAGAAATCAAGATTTAATGGAAAAGGATGTGGTAAATATGAGCAAGGTATACAAATACCTTTGGATAATGAAATTTATGATTATACTTATGGATTGGAATTCAATCCTTACAAACAACCATCGGCTTTTCCTTTCAATGTTAATCATATAAGTGGTGGACATTTAAAGTTGGTTAACCCGCTCCTCCTTGACATTAATCAAAGACCTACCTTGGATATTTTTCTTGAAGATGAAGCCTTAGCAGATTTTTTAGGGGTTTATGAGGATTTACCTACGTTTCATCACAAAAGACGGAAGCCTTATTGTTTAAGTACATAAGCTTATTTTGGAGAACATGATGAACAAAATATTTCTTCTTTACCGATGGATTCTCTGATATAAAGTGATTTGCTACTAACTGAGACTGTTGAGATTCAAATGGATGAAAAAGATTCTGAAAAGATGATAAAAATTGGGAAATGTTTGAATCAGGATGAACGTGATCAGTTGGTTTCCCTTTTACTTGAATTTAAAGACATTTTTGCTTGGACATATTCAGATATGCCAGGTATAGATTCTAAGATTATTAGTCATAATATTGTTCTTAAATTGAATGTTAAACCTGTGAAGCAGAAAATTTGAAAGATGAATCCATGAATTGCTTTATTAGTTAAAGCTGAAATTGAAAGATTATTGGATTTTGGATTCATCTTCTCTATTTATCACTCAGACTAGATTTCAAATATTCCACCCATTTCAAAAGGATAAAATAAGATAAGAATGCGTACTGACTTTAGAGACTTAAATAAAGCATCCTTAAAAGATGATTTCCCATTACTTAATATTGATATGATTGTGGATTCGATAAAGGTTCATGCTTTATTATCTTTTATGGATGGTTTTTCTGGCTATAAACAAATTTTGATTCCTCCTGAAGATCAATTTAAGACAACATTTATAACACCTTGGGGAACCTTTTATTGGGTCATGATGCCTTTTGGATTAAAAATTTGGGAGCAACTTATCAATGGGCTATGACCTTGATTTTTCATGATTACATTCATAAGATTATTGAGGACTATGTGGATGATATCTTGGTAAAATCTATATAAAGAGAAGATAATGTTAATATTTTATGGCAGATATTTGAAAGAATTAGAAGTTACAATATGAGGTTGAATCCTAAGAAATGTGTCTTTGGAGTTGATTCCGGTAAATTATTAGGATTTATAATCTCTAAGAAAGGCATAGAGGTAGATACTGAAAAGATTGAAGCTATTGTTAATATGCCTCCTCCTAAGAATATTTCTTAGTTATGAATTTTACAAGGAAAAATGCAAGGCATTCATCACTTTGTTTCCAACTTAGCTGATAGAACTATTCCCTTTACTTCCTTGCTTAGAAAGGATACCATTTTCTCTTGGAATGACGAATGTAAATAATCCTTTGAGAAATTTAAGGAGTATCTCACCAATCCTCCTATTTTGCAACCAAGTCAATTTGATAAACCTTTTTATCTATATACTTCAGCCACTCTGAAAGAAGTGAGTGCATTGTTGGTTCGGTATGATAGTGAAGGTAAGGAAAGACATGTGTACTACATTAGTCAGACTTTACTCAATTATGAAACAAGATACACAAATTCGGAAAGACAATGCTTAGCTATGGTTTATGCTTGTCAGAAACTTGGGCATTATCTCTTAAATTTTGAAGTCAATGTGATTGTTAAATTTGATCCTTTGAAGCATGTTTTCTCAAAAACTAATCTCTCTAGCCATCTTGAAAAATTGGTGATGTTACTTACATAATTTGATCTTAATTTCATTTCTCAAAATTTGATTAAAGGAAAAGCTTTAATAGATTATTTAGCTGAAGCTCCTTGTCTTCATTTCGATGCATGCTTTACTTCAATAGAATTCCCTGATGAAAACATTCTAGCTATTAAATAGGATGATGTTTGGGAATTATATTTTGATGGATCTAGATGTAAGACAGGTTCTGGTGTCAATATTATCATGATCCCTCCTACAAAGAAACTGATCCCTCTATCATACAAATTAACATTTCCTTGTACTAACAATATTGTGGAGTATGAAGCTCTTATAGATGGCCTATGAGAAACTTTATCCCTTAACATTAAACACTTGATAATTTATGGAGATTCACAATTGATTGTAGAATAGAATAAAGGAGGTTATCAGACTAAGAATGATAAAATGACACAATATAGAGATTTTGCTCTTGATGTGCTTTCACAATTCTCTTCTTATACAATTCAAACTTTACCTAGGAAAGATAATTGACATGCAGACACCATGGAAAGCATAGCTTCTTTGGTTTGTCTTGAAAATATGCTGAAAATTTTCAATTTACTATAAAAACTCTTAAAAATCTTGCAATTTGTGATAAGGTTAGCTTTGATTGTTTCAATTTGCATTTGGATGAATGGTATTCTCATATCTTTCATTTTTTGAAAGATGGTACTTTTCCTGGATCGGAAACAAGGAACATGCATAATCATGTTAGGAAGATTGTAGCACATTATATTATTTTAGGAGACACTTTACAAACACTCTTATGAAGGTTTATTATTAATATGTCTTGCTAGAACTCAAATTCCAGTAGCTTTGGAAGAATCTCATTCTGGTTCTTGTGGGGGACATTTTGGTGGAAAATCTCTAGTCAATAAACTTCTTAGAATGGGATATTATTGACAAACAATGGAACAAGATTCTTTTATGTTTGTTAAGAAATGTCCTCAATGTCAGAAACATAGTAATTTGATTGATGCTCCTACTCGTGAGTTTCGTAATCAAGTTTCTCTATGGCCTTTTAGTATTTGGGGTTTTGACATTACTGGAAAAATCTCACCAGCTTCTTCTCAAGGACATACACACATCCTAAGTGCTACAAATTACTTTAGAAAGTGGGTGGAAGTTATCCCTCTTCATTCAACAACTGTGGATGTTATTTGTTATTTTATCCTTAACAATATTATAACAAGATTTGGTATTCCTTCGATGATAGTTTCAGATAATGGTACCTCTTTTAAGAACAAAGAAGTCACAAAATTCTTGGAGAAGTCATGAAATTCTTGGATAATTATTGAATTCAACATATATTTTTGACTCCTTACTATCCTCAATCTAATGGTCAAGCTGAAGCATTGAATAAAATCATTGAACAAATCTTGGTAAAAATAGTTAATAATCATGCAAAAGATTGGCATACCCGACTCACCTATGCTTTATGGGCTTATAGGACTAGTGTTTGTACTACCATGGGTACTTCTCCTTACAATATTTTCTATGGTACTGACACTATTATGCCTTTGGAATTGTAGATACCTTCTTTATGTGTTTCATTTCATGGGATAATTGACAAAGATACATTTTGAGAACAACAATTACATGAATTGGAAATGTTGGATGAACAATGAATATTGCTTTGGAACATATAAAAGCTTATCATAAATCTCTTCAGAAGTAGTATAATCATAAAGTAATTGAATGATCATTTTCAATAGGTGATTTAGTTTTATATGAGAATCAACGAAATGTGAATGCTTTACCTGGTGAAAAAGGAAAGTTTAGCCCTAACTAGCTTGGACCTTTTGTTGTAATTGAGGACTTCGGTTCAGGTGCTTATAAAATTATTGATATGGATGGTGTTTCTTTTAAGGAACCTATCAATATTATGCATCTCAAATTCTATTATCGTTAAATTTATCTTTCTTTCCTTGTGTATTTATGTATTCCTTATAAAATTGTTTGTTTTATAGGTTATGTGGTTTTAGCAAATTATATTTGAATACATTTATGCACATTCTTTGTTTCTATTAAGTTTTATGCTATTTGATGAAAATATACTAATCAAACATAGAACTAACTAGTAGAGAAATTTTTTCATTTATAAAATCTTTTTAGAGTTTTGATACATATGTGGCACAAGGCCCTATCTATCACTCTATCTATCTCTATGTGTTGATGGTCGATGACTCCCAAATATTTCTAATCTATGATGAGAGGTTTTAGATCTATGTTTGGTAGTCTGTGAGTGGCTCCTTGATATGCTCATATCACAAATGCACTCTTGGGCCCTCTATAAGTCCACCATCAGTCTCTCTTCTCTCTCCTTGCACAACCTCAGCTCTCATTGGACACATGCAAAGATATCGACATGCTTGTCGGGATCTTTGTGACCAATGGAAGACTCTCTCTCACTAGTTGGTAGTCAGTTGGATATACATGTATCCTTTAGAACCTTAGATACAAAAATTCTTCACTCCACCATGCTAGCTACAAAATGGAAACATATTTAATTTTTAGTACTTCTTTTCTTCATCAAATAGGTTAAAATTTCAAGTTAATTTCATGTTTTATACCTAGATCTCCCTACTAGGCATCATTGAAGGATCTGGATGGTGGGGGTATGGAGTGAATACTCTCTCCATGTTCGTTGTGTCTAGGTCTTGGAGGTGGTGTCTCTGTATGGGCATGTGGAGGTTATCATGATCTCAGTGGTGATGCGTGAAAAATATGCACATCTGCACTAGCACCACCAGCTGGGGGCATCTCCTCTGCTCTCTACTCTTCTCTCTCCTATTCTCTCTCCTCTACTTTTTCCTCTTCTCTCTCCTACTCCATAGGGTCTCCCTTAGAGATGGTCTCCTCCTCATCTCTAAGATCACCTGTGGGATAGTCATCAGGGAAGATGGGGTGGGTTCCCTTCAGACTCCAGTATCTGATGTAGTCTCAGTTGATGCCTAAGTAGGCCACATCTAGTGATACCTCTATATCCTCTATCTCATCTACATCACTACCTACTATGTCTTCTATTGATAGTCAGTGTATGGTTTCAGGTCTTTAATAATACCTCATCGAATGTGCATACTAAGGTACTACTCCGGGGACTCCCTGTAAAAGACCGAACTATCTCATCACTTGATCATAGTAGTATGGCATCATTGTGAGACTCTAATGACCCTCTAGTAGCTTGCACTATTGTGAGTACCCCATCTAGTGTCATGTATCTAGCCACTCTATCATGTGGCAATAGGGTCTCCATATCACATCTGTTCCTAGAGTATGGTCTAGACATACTCTCCAATAGAGGATATCTCTATACTGCCAGACATCTCTTAGTGGATAGACAAAGCCTCTTAGTGTACTAGCATCTACCATCATAGGAACACCCTATGGTCATGTACATGTAAAATTCTCAAACAACCAGATCTGCAAAAGTGTGCATACCATGAGAATCTCTCTCTAATATCGCACTAGATGACATAGCTTGTGGTATAAGTGGGCTAGCATGCTATGACCCCACAAGAAGATAATCCTGTCACTCTCCATCCTATGTACAAGATGGGTGAAAGGTTCTAAAAAAATTGTACTCTTTGTGTTGGGTACCACAACCAAGGATAGTATACATAGCATCACTCTCCTTACCAAAGGTGTAGGGCCTACCAGTATGGATGATAAGGTGATTTGATTTGATCGGGTCCACATCTATGGAATTCATCCCAAATAATAATCTGCATTTGTTAGGATATCCACAGGACCTCGTTGTGCTCTCAGTCTGATAGGCTCACCTCGAATAAGAAGGCACAAGATTCTGTATACATTCTCCAGTATCATAGTGATCTCACCTGAAGGAATATGAAATGAGAATGTATCCTCATTCCACCTTTCTATAAGAGCTGATAACATGGCTCAATGAAGTTTGATCTATGATATGACTATTACCTAGTATAGTCCTACGTCTATCAACAAATGCATCTCATCCTCACTCAACTCAAACAACTTCTCTCTAATGACTACTAGTAACCCTATAAAGGGATGCTCTCAGAGATGAACCAGGTCCTGTAAGCACAAACAAACATCGTATCAGAATTCTGGACAAATAAATCTATAAATCCAACTTGACTAGGTCAAGGTCGACCTTCCTGGGTCAAGGTTGACCTTCCTAGGTCAAGGATGAATTTTTGGGGTCAAGGTTGACCTCATCCTAGAAAAGGTGAAGACCTTCCTATTCATGTCAAATTTTTTGGGCTAAGGTCACCATAACTAGGTTAGGGTCGACCTTGCCTAAAAAAATCAAGAATTTGTGAAGTACAAAAATCAATAACGACAAACTCACCTCAGGAAGCAGTCGTCTGGTAGATAGGCACTGTCTCAAGAGCTCCATGCATGTCGCTCAAAGTTATTCTCTAATTGGCATCCTACTTTCTCTCTTCGAATCTGAAAATGGTAAGAATGAGTACGTATGAGTTCTTTTCCTTATTTATAGTTGAAATTAGGGTTTTATTAGGGTTTTCTTAGGGTTTACTCATGTTAAATTTGAATTTCCCTTCATATGCATTTAGATAGACATTCACTCTTTTCATCATAACTTGAGTTTGGTAACTCTATTTTCAGTGCCATCAGTGGCATTGGAATCATGATTTAGATACCTAACCCCTTGAATAAGTTTAGGAAGGATGGGAATCATTCTAATTGGTTTAGGAAAAGACTTTCTCAAAAAATTGCATATCCAGTGTGTAAAGTCATTCTTATCACCCTATTTCACCATTCGGAAATAGAAAGCCAAAACAAGGGGCATAAGGGGCTCTACGCACTTCTCAAACTCATTCTAGTAAGTATTAGGTGATTTATGGATTTTCGTTAACCATGTGTGCTGCAGGGACTAACGGTTTTCTATAGGATCTCTACATTGAGGACTTGGCTATATCCTTTTTATTTACTATGATGTTTTCTTACTTTAGCCTACATATTCATGTATGGTCATATATAAGCTAAAGTGGGGGATAAATGAATCTTCTTAAAATGGAATCACTTCCATCTTGGTAGTTTTAGCACCCTCATTTAGTGCATTTATCATGATAGATTTGCATTTAGGATGCATTTGCACTTGATTCCTTCATTATAGGTGAAATTAGGGTTAGGATCTCAAGGATTCTCCTTGATTTCCCTTCTTTGTGGCTCTATTTTCTAGGTAAGATCTAGGTATAGGTCCTCCTAGCCTTCATCACATTCATTTTAGGTCTATGTGCCTTTTTCTGGCACTCTACCCTATTTTATCACCATTTTAAAGTCTCTAGCCTACCCCAAGACTTCCTGTTCTCAAAGGTGATAGAGCCTAGACCTTTGGGTCAGGGTTGAGGTCAACCCTGACCTAGGTCAAGGTCAAGGTCAACCTTGACCCTTGTCATGTTTTGGTCTTCCTTTTCAAATTGTGGTCACAGTAGGCCTTGAAATCAATGTCGGGCCTCTGAATCTGAGTGTGGAAGGGTTTTAATTCAAAATTCATTTAATTATTTTCCCTCCTTAGTTGGTTATTGTGACTGGACCATAGTTTGTAGTGAAATTTGAATTATGGGCCCTTACATTTCCTGAGGAGCCTCACCTTCAAATCTCTATATAAAGACTCTCTTTTTCCATCCTTTACAACAGAACAACAACAAGTATCCATCAAGTGGACACACAATCAATTGAAGAAAGAAAGAGATGGTGAAGTAATGATGCAAGATTGCAAGAGGATGATATACAAGATCTTGACCTTGTGGACATCAAGCATTATTGGAAAAACCATTGTGGACATTCCTTTGGAGCAAGAAAGATCTATTCTTCCTTGATCCACCATTTTCAACATTCAAGTATTCAAAGATATAATCATGGGGTAGCAATTACGAATTGTAATTTAGCCTTGGGGGCTTGGTATCCTTTCTTTATCATATTCAAATCTATGCATTGATTTCTCATATCAATTCAAGCTAGGATTTTTAATCTAGAGGATTAGATCTTGGCATTGCACATTCAATACACACGCATATTCTATTACATTCAGCTATTTGTGGAGGTGGAGATCACCAAAATAGGGGTTTAACTAAGGAAAAAACCTATATAGCCACCCCAAAACACCATTTTCAGATATCTACAGTCTCTATTTTAGGAGTTAAAGTGCAGATCTGAGTACCCTTTTTGGAAAACTTTTAGGATTCGTGAACAAATTTTCTGTCAGAGTAGTGCAGGTCAAGGTCAAATTTTTGGGGTAAGATTGTGCCCTGAGGTAAGATCTTACCCCTGTTCTAGGTCAAGGTTAACCTTCCTCAGAAAGAAAGAAGATTTATGAGTTTTCTCTATTTCTGTGTTTCTAGGCCAAATCTAGTTGTAGAATTTCATGAAACTAAATACAGACACCAGAAAATGGGTATTTCTAGATCAGCTTTACTATAAAGTATGTATTTCATCTTATTTAATTTCAATTATTTTTAGATTTATCTTCCATATTATATCAATTTACATGTAAGTTGGAAAGTGATGATTTAGGGCTTCTATTAGGTGCATTGGTAAAAATCCCTTCCCTATTCCATCACCATTTTATATCTTTCATAAGGAAAGAGATCTATTTATGTGTAACATACATGCCGGAGAAGCAATTCTGTCAACTCTTCCAGAGAATGAATAGAGTTAGGTAAAAACTATAAGGACATCTCATGAAGTTTGGTTAGCTTTACAATCTAATTTTGAAGGTGATGTGTATGCTAAGAGAATTAGATTACAGAATTGGATATGTTTATATTTTAAGATGCAAAGATGATGGAAGATGAATCTTTTAGAAGTTATATTGGTAGGATATCAGAGATTGTTGTAGGTATCAAATCTTGTCAAGGAAACAAAACTGAAGATGAAGTCATTGTAATACCCCAAAAATGGGCTATAGGTTCATTAACCTCTTATATCTACACATCGAACGAAATTGACATCCAAGTCCTAATCAAAGGCACATCTGAACATCATCGAATCCTAATTGATTATCATAAATTCTGCATCGGGGAATATTCCTAGTAATATTCCTAATTATCATAATTATCTTTAATTTAATGATTATTTGACGAAAAATCCAATTTATCCTAAAGTTTGATTAATTGAATATTCTCAATATTTAATTAATTAGATTTAATTATGCCACTTAATTATTTAATTGAAGTTAATTCTATTTATTCCTAAATTGTATTATTTAATTTTGACAATAAATCCAAAATCCTATGAATAATTGATTAAATTTTTATTTAATTAATTAAAGCAAGTTGTCAATTTTTAATAATATTGTTTTTGAATAAAAGTTTGAAAAATAATTGATTAACCCATAAATCAATTGTTTTAATTTTAAAATCAGTTAAGAATAAATCACTTTATTATTAAATTAATTCATAAATAAAACATGCACAATCAGAAAAGTAGACAACTATCAATTATCAATTAAATCTAAACTCTATTTTGAGTTAAACTCTGCTTTTGCATGTTTTTGTGAGTTAATTATCCTTTATTTAAAAATAACTCAAAAATCAACCTAAGTTATTTGAGTGATTTATGGCTTTCTTTCATGCACCTCCAAAGCCCTGGATTTCTATAAATTAAGGCTTCAACTCTTCAAATCAATCCATCCACGAATTGCACACTCACGCTATTGAATTGGAGATTGAAGAATCAATCTTGAGAATTTGAGTTGTTGTGAGATTTTCATTTGTTATTGCATAGTTTTCATATCATTTCTTAGCTTAGTTTGCATATCAATTTTCCATATCATTGTTAGAATAGATTCATATCAAGTTTTCATTATCATAATTGCACAGAAAAACCAAAAAAAAAAAGATTAATTGCATCCATCCCATATCTAGGTTTTGCATTCCAATCCTTTGTTTAGGTGTCATCAAGGTCACTAATCTCAGTATAATCTGAGAATACATACTTGCATCTACTAGAAGGCAGTAAATCACCTGGTTAGTTTAGTTTCAATTATTGCATGATTTCGATTTCAACTAACCTCTAATGTTTTACTAAAGTGTTGTGTCTACAGACCAGATAAAAAATTCACACACAAAGTCATATGGAAGTTCTTAAAGACACTATTAGGATTAGGTAATATTGAGACGGGGGGTGAATCAGTATTACAAAACTTTGATTTCAATTTCAAACAATTATAAATAATCCAAAGTAATGCATACATGAAAAGAACATATAAGCATAACACATTACTCATGAAACCATGATTTGTTCTCGAGGAAACCCTGGCCAAAGGGACAACCCTAGCGGGGATGGTACCTATCATGCCCTGCAAGGGAACCAGGGAAGAAAACAAAGATTCTCTTTAGATAAGAAAACCTAAGTAGTGATTTAGGAAGAATTTTGAAATTTTAAAGCGAATTACTTGAACAAAATATAAACATAGTTTATTTTAGATTCCTCCCCTAAGGTTCCCTTCTATTTCATGAACTATTCATTTTAAATCCATTAAGTGACTACCTCATAGCATTGAAGATTCTTTATAAGGAAAATACAAAATGCTTTTTCATTTCAACTTGACTTTTGAATCCATCTAAATTCTTAAGTATACTTTGTCTATAATATAAAATTTAAACTACATAATAGGTTCATCTACACATCTGAAACATTACACATAGGAAATCATTACATTTGATTCACTAACTTTTCCTTAATCAACAGACTAATTTACTTGAAACCTTACAAAACCTTTTCACATCATTTACATAAAACTCATATTTTCCCATTTCCCTTTTCCTAATTCTACCCACTGCAAATACATCACTTTGAATTTACAATGAAGATCATATTACATTCATCTCCTCTCGGGAGGTTACAATAATAAATTTACTTTTATATTTGACAAGAAATGATGAAGGATAAACAAGAGTCTTCTTTCTTCAAACTAGAACAATGTATAAGCATGAATCCTTAAAACTGCATCCACAAAAGATACCTCGATAAAAATATTTACCACCCAACCACATGGATACCAAAAGGCCCACTCCCTCGTGCTAGGAGATAAACACCAAGGTTCACCAAGAAGTGATAACAACTAGGCCATACCTAGGGTTGGGGTAATCTTTCCCGAATAGCAGCCGAAAGAAGATCATGCTACCAACATTTCCTAAAGGCTCTCAAGCTGGGTAGAAAATCTAAATAGTAGAATAAGTGAGTGTCCTTAGGTTTTCTTACCTTAACCATGATGCAGGAGCATCCTGGGTGTAAGAGCAATCTTGCATCACCCAAAAATATTTGTTTTTGCTTTTCAATAAGGGCTATCTTGTGCAGAGCTGCTATTTCTAGAAACTTTCTATTTTTAGTAAGTTGGTCATACGATCTCGGGATGTTCTGATTTCACATGTGGAGGTTCATCTCTGTCATATCAGCCTGCCAGTAAAGTTTCATGGCTAGATCAAGTCTGGTTTTGAAGATATTGAAAATTTTCGGTTTTGGAAACAGGGTGCAGAAACTTTGAACTCAGTTTTGAAGGCTTTAGAGGCCCCAGATGAGGTCGAATTTTGGGCTGAATGAAGCTTTCTTAATTTAGGCGTTGTAGAGCTCCTCGCGCCCTTTTCAAAATGGGGTTACAATAGTCAATCGGGTCAACTGGTGATGACTTATGGTCTTCGAAAGTTGGGTCACCTGAAATGGCAGAAAATGATTTTTCTTCAAAATTTCTGTTCGGGTTTCAAAATTTATTTTGAGCCGACTTTGATGTAATAAATTGAAAAATAAAATAATTCTAAGTTTGGTCGGCCCTATGGGCTAAATTTCTGGAACCTTCCCAGGCGGTGGAAAATTGCCTATATAAGGAAGGCTGTATTATTGTCTTAGGAAGTTTAGAATAGTTCTGGGTAGTAGATCTGGGTAATAGTTCGAGGCTTTGTCCTACAGAATATTGTAAGGGAATGCGCATGTGGCTTTGCATATTGTAATTCTGAAAGTTTGTAATTCCACATTTGTGGAGATAATAAGAAGCCAATTTTCTGTTCTTGCATATTGTTGTTGTTTCTCTATTTCTGTTATGTGTTTGTGGTATTAAGGGGAGCACCCTTCATCAAGTGGTATCAGAGTAGGTTTTCCTGAGTGTGTAAACAGATCACCGACTGTGAGGCAGTTTGCACCAGGACCGTGGTTAGGGTTTCAGCGCATATCGCAAAAATGCCTCCACGAAGAGAACGTGGCGGAAGAGCTGGTGCTGTGACACCTGAGGTTAGAGAGCTGCAGAGACAAGTGCGAGCATTGCAAGAAGAGATTCGTAGAGGAATGAATCTTAATGTCAAAGACGAAAGCGAGGATGAAGCTGAAGAAGAATATCAAGAAGGAGAAGTTGAAATTGTGAACCAGGAGGAAGAAAGACTTTTTCGGGCGATTTCCAAGATTGGGAAAAGACCTAAGATTGAGGTTCCTACATTTTCTAGAAATCTTAACCCAGAGGAATTGATCGACTGGATCAATGAATGTGAAAAATATTTTGAGTATGAAGATGTCGAGGATCCTGATAGGGTCAAATTTGCGAAGGCCAGACTGAAAGGTCATGCGAAGATATGGTGGCAAGAGATTCAGTTGGAGCGAAATAGAAGGGGAAAGGAGAAAATCATGAGATGGGATCGGATGGTGGATAAATTGAAGTGACAGTTCATTCCTGTTGATTATGAGCTTGACCTACTGAAGAAAATGCAGAGTTTGAAGCAAGCAGGAAGATCTGTTCAGGAGTATACAGAGGAGTTCTATCGACTTCTCATCAGAACAGGCCATGCAGAAGCTGATAAGGAGAAAGTTGCCCGATACCTTAATGGGTTAAGGCCAAGCATTCAGGAGGAGCTGAATCTGGTTCGAATGAACAGTATTGAAGAGGCATACCAGTTTTCCCTAAAAGTAGATGAAAAGCTGAACAAGAAGTTTGAGAGCAGACAAAACGGAAGAGGTCGCGGTGGACGATCTGGTGGACGGTCATATGGTGGCTGAAATGAAGATCCGAAAAAGAAGGATGAGGCCAGTAGCAGTCAGAATCAGAGATGAAATAATTCCAATCGCTTCCAGGATCAGAATAATAGAGATCAAAGAGGAAGGGGAAGAGGACAAGGATTTGGAAGAGGTGGCTTCCGTGGAACATGTTTTCACTGTGGAGAAGAAGGTCATAGGGCATTTGAATGTCCTCAGCACCAAGGCAGAATAGACAGGAGAAATGAAGGCCAGGCCAGAGTTGCACATGTAGATGAAGATGCCAGATCATCAAATTCTGAAGATGCTGAAAGAGGAGAAACGCTGATTAACAGAAGAGTCATGTTGAGTGGTGAGAATGAACCTGCGCAAAGGAGGAGCTTGTTTCGCACCAGGTGCAAGTGTGAAGGTAAATGTTGTGATGTGATCATCGATAGTGGAAGCACTGACAATTTGGTGTCAGAAGAGATGGTGACAAAGTTGAAGCTCAAGAGACAGAAACACCCACATCCATATCGGATTGCCTGGGTACAGGATGACCACAAGGTCATGGTCAATGAACAATGCCTGGTGAAGTTCAAGATTGGTGGATACCAAGATGAGGTACTATGTCATGTCATATCTATGGATGCATGTCATATGTTGTTGGGTAGACCATGGCAGTTTGACAGATGTGCTGTACATGATGGTCGTGCGAATACCTATTCCCTGACAAAGGATGGAGTGCGACATAAGCTAAAACCATTGAAGGAGACTGAAGAAAAGGTATGTGGTAATGCAAGAATAACTTTTGTTGATGGAAGAAATTTCCCAGATGGTATGAGGCATGAGCATGTATGTTTTGCTTTAATTCCAAAAGTTGGTAAAGAGGAAGTAGAAGATGTTCCTGTAGAAGTTGCAGATTTGTTGAATTAGTTTCAGGATATTGTATCCAATAACGTGCCTGATGGATTACCACCAGTCAGGAAGATCATTCATCAGATGGACTTGATCCCAGGAGCGAGTTTGCCAAATAAGGCAGCACACAGAATGACACCTGCAGAGAGTGAGGAGTTGAACAGACAAGTACATGAACTGTTACAGAAAGGATTGATCCGTGAGAGTCTGAGTCCCTGTGCTGTACCAGTAGTATTAGCACCAAAGAAGAATGGAGAATGGAGGATGTGTACAGATTCTAGGGCAATAAACAAGATCACAATCAAGTACAGGTTTCCATTGCCACGAATGGATGATATTATGGACTGTTTGAGTGGAGTTGTGTATTTCTCAAAGATAGATCTGAAAAGTGGATATCATCAGATTCGGATCAGAGAAGGAGATGAATGGAAGACTACCTTCAAGACAAAGGAAGGACTGTATGAGTGGTTAGTCATGCCTTTTGGGCTAACCAATGCATCGAGCACTTTCATGCGGCTCATGAACGAGGTTCTGAAAGAATTTCTGGGTAAGTTTATCATTGTTTACCTAGATGATATTTTGATCTTTAGTAAGACATTGGATGAGCATATGATGCATATTCGTATGGTATTTGAGAAGTTGAGAGAAGAGAAATTGTTGATTAATTTGAAGAAGTGCAGTTTTGTGAAGAAAGAGTTAGTGTATTTGGGATTTGTAGTTTCAGCAGAAGGTCTAAAAATGGACCTAGAGAAGGTACAGGCTATCCTTGAATGGCCTACTCCAAGGAGTGCTACTGAGGTAAGATCTTTTCATGGTCTAGCTAGCTTTTACAAAAAGTTTATCAGAAATTTTAGCAGTATTTTTGGACCCTTGACTGAAACAATGAGAGGGGATAGAAAAGAGTTTAAGTGGACTAATGGGGCAGAAAAAAATTTTCAATTGTTGAAACAAAAAGTTACAGAACAACCTATTTTAGCACTTCCAGATTTTAATAAGGTGTTTCAAGTAGATTGTGATGCTAGTGGTACTGCAATAGGAGCTGTTATGAGCCAAGAAGGTAAACCTGTTGCTTATTTCAGTGAGAAGTTAAATGATGCCAAGAGGAAATATTCTGTTTATGATCAGGAATTTTATGCTATAGTTCAGGCATTAAAGAAGTGGAGACATTATCTGCTTCCTAAGGAGTTTGTTTTGTATACTGATCATCAAGCTTTGCAATAATTGAATAGTCAAGGAAAGTTGAATCAGAGACATTTGAAATGGGTTGAGTTTTTGCAGAGTTATACATTTGTTTTGAAACACAGGAGTGGAAAGTCTAATAGGGTTGCAGATGCTCTTAGCAGAAGGCAACTATTGCTGACAGAAATGCAGATTGAAGTGGTTGGGTTCAAGGAACTCAAGAATTTATATCCAGAGGATCCTGATTTTGGTGAAGCTTGGAAAGCTTGTAAAGAACCTGTTACTCTAGACAGGACGAAATGGCTGGATTTTATCATCCAAGATGATATGCTATTCAGAGGGAGTCAGTTGTGCATTCCACGAAGTTCTATGAGGGAGAATCTCATCAAGGAGAAGCATAGTGGAGGATTGGCTGGACATTTTGGTCGTGATAAAACCCTTGGTTTGGTTAGTGAGAATTATTATTGGCCACAGTTGCAGTAAGATGTGAAGAAGTTTGTACAGTGTTGCAGAGTATGTCAGATGGTGAAAGGAGTGAAGCAGAATACAGGATTGTATCAGCCATTACCTGTACCAGAGAAGCCTTGGGAGGATATCAGCATGGACTTTGTTCTTAGTTTACCGAGGACTCAGCGGGGACATGATTCAATTTTTGTGGTGGTTGACAGATTTTCAAAGATGGCACATTTCATTCCCTGCAAGAAGACTAATGATGCTATTCATGTAGCAGAATTGTTTTTCAGAGAAGTAGTGAGACTTCATGGTTTGCCAAAGACCATAGTTTCAGATCGGGACACTAAGTTTGTTGGATATTTCTGGCGTACATTGTGGAAGAAGTTGAAGACAGATTTGAAGTTCAGTTCATCACATCATCCACAGACTGATGGACAGACAGAGGTGGTGAATAGGAGTTTGGGAAATTTGCTGAGATGTTTGGTTGGAGATAAGCCAACAGGATGGGATTTGATTTTACCACAGGCGGAATTTGCATACAATAATTCTGTCAACAGAAGCACTGGTAAATCACCATTCCAGATTGTATATGGAAGTAGTCCAAGAAATGCATCTGAATTGAGGAAGATAGATAAAGGAGAAATAAGTAGTGCTGAAGCTGAGGATTTTGCAGAACACTTGAAGAACATCCATGGGGAGGTGAGGAAGCATATTACCAAGATGAACGCACAGTATAAGGCTAAGGCAGATGAGAAAAGGAGGTATAAGGAATTTCAAGTTGGTGATGAAGTCATGGTTCATTTGCGGAAGGAGCGGTTTCCAGTTGGTACATATAACAAGCTGAAAATGAAGAAGTTTGGACCATGTAAGATACTGAAGAAACATGATTCAGGAAACGCATATGAGGTAGAATTGCCTACTGAGCTAAATATTTCACCAGTGTTTAACATTTCAGATTTGACAGAGTATTAGGAAGGAGGTGTTGAAGATGAGATCACAGCAGCACAGTGGAGTATTCCAGCAACTAGTTCAGACACTAAGGAGATCGAAGATATACTGGACAGTCATGTTGGCAAAAGCACAAGGAACAGGACATATGAAGAATATCTGGTCAAGTGGAAAGGATGACCTATTGAAGATTCATCATGGCTAACAAGGGTGGAGGTTAACCATCTTGGTTTTCCTCTGCACACCTGAGTCGTGAGAGGGTCACTTCTCAAATTACCCTGGGTGTCTGATGCAGGAGCATCCTGGGTGTAAGAGCAATCTTGCATCACCCAAAAATATTTGTTTTTGCTTTTCAATAAGGGCTATCTTGTGCAGAGCTGCTATTTCTAGAAACTTTCTATTTTTAGTAAGTTGGTCATACGATCTCGGGATGTTCTGATTTCACATGTGGAGGTTCATCTCTGTCATATCAGCCTGCCAGTAAAGTTTCATGGCTAGATCAAGTCTGGTTTTGAAGATATTGAAAATTTTCGGTTTTGGAAACAGGGTGCAGAAACTTTGAACTCAGTTTTGAAGGCTTTAGAGGCCCCGGATGAGGTTGAATTTTGGGCTGAATGAAGCTTGCTTAATTTAGGCGTTGTAGAGCTCCTCGCGCCATTTCCGAAATGGGGTTACAATAGTCAATCGGGTCAACTGGTGATGACTTATGGTCTTCGGAAGTTGGGTCACCTGAAATGGCAGAAAATGATTTTTCTTCAAAATTTCTGTTGGGGTTTCAAAATTTATTTTGAGCCGACTTTGATGTAATAAATTGAAAAATAAAATAATTCTAAGTTTGGTCGGCCCTATGGGCTAAATTTCTGGAACCTTCCCAGGCGGTGGAAAATTGCCTATATAAGGAAGGCTGTATTATTATCTTAGGCAGTTTAGAATAGTTCTGGGTAGTAGATCTGGGTAATAGTTCGAGGCTTTGTCCTACAGAATATTGTAAGGGAATGCGCATGTGGCTTTGCATATTGTAATTCTGAAAGTTTGTAATTCCACATTTGTGGAGATAATAAGAAGCCAATTTTCTGTTCTTGCATATTGTTGTTGTTTCTCTATTTCTGTTATGTGTTTGTGGTATTAAGGGGAGCACCCTTCATCAAACCAAAACATCATAAACACATCATACATGAAGTAAAACATACCTTAGAGACATATGAGAACTTGTATCAAAGAATAGGAAAGTTTAGAAATGTTTAGGAATGTTTAGGAAGCCTTAGGGTAGTTCTAGTCCACCAACAACCCTAAATCCCCAATTCTGAACCCTAAACCTTATACAAGCATCTAAATGCACCATATGACTTTCATCAAACAATAAATGATCACATATCAAGTTTACACAAATTTCCATATGCCAAAACATAATGCTCCACAAAACCTCTGATGCCTGGAATTTAACTAAGTCTAAATTAAATTGAAAAACTAGAAGTTGCATCTTAACTCCTATGAGGCTGAAACCTATCTTAATCATCCCAAAAGGTACCTAATTCCTTTATACAAGTATAAATTAAAGTACCATGACTTATACTTAAATTTTATACTTGTATAAATCCTATTTCACTCGGTTAACACTACTCTGCTCGGTTCACACTAACTTGCTTGGTCATCACTAACTTGCTTGGTCACCACTAACTTTCTCGGTCAAAACTAACTTTCTTAGTCACCACTAGCTTGCTTGGTCATTACTAACTTGCTCGGTCATCAGTAAACCGACAGCTAGAAACTACAAAAATGAATATCAACTCTGACTTGCGGGTAAAACTCGGCATTATAGGGGCTGCGCATGCCAAATCTAGGGAAGACCCATTTGAGATCTCCTAGATTCCATGAAAAAATGGCTCTTAGATTTAATTTACCAGATACCTAAATGTACTCAGGATCTAAGAAAAGAAAACAAGCTCTTAGGACAGAGTGCAACCAAATGAAGGTAACTAGAAACTCCTTGGGTTTGGAAGTTCCTAGAGGACCCTATGACATATGAGAGAGCATCACAAGGATCTTAGGAGTTCTCAAAATTCATCCAATGTGAAAATGACAACCAACAGATTCCTAATTGATCATATATTCCTGTGACCATAATAATGCATCTATAACATTCAAATCCCAATTATTTCAATGTGCAAACAATAATAGCTCAATCCAAATCTAATTTTATGTTCTACATTCATCCAACTAGCAAATAAAAAAGTAACATCCACACACACAGGGAATATACACTTATTTATGCAACACTGCAACAATATTATCCTCTCTCACACGGTTAATTCACAATAATGCAAACATAATGCTATAACCATTCACTAGTTTGCATATTCACATAAGAAAACAAGTAGATGAACATAATAGCATTCAAACAAGGAAACACTCAAATGGAGGATCATCTCTCATGATAGATCCTACCTGGTGTCCTATGGAGATACCATTGATGAAGGTGGGTCCAACTGTCTCAGCCTTCCTCAAGCACTTCTCTAGACTCCTTCCTAAAATGAAGATACAAGAAATCTCCAGCCAACTAAGATCTCAAGATGATATCCTAAAACTATAATAAATCTGCTTGATGAATCATTCCAGCCAACCCCCCCCCCACTCCCTTCTCACAAGGATTCTTCCCGTATATAAACTAAGGAAGTAGTTGCACGGGAAAAACAACCGAAGCAACTATCCAACCAAAAGTTGGTTAATAGTTTAGGCTTAATATATTATTTATAAAAGCCATTCTTAGGAAGGGAGATTATAAACTAATATATTAATATATTACCAATAATATAATTTATGCCTCCTTTATTAAGGAAAGCATTAGTAAATATTACCTCTAATACATTTACTATTACCTTAGTTACCTAGGCTATAGTAAAGAGGATTATCATTTATTTATTTAAATTTCTATTCCATATAGATAATATTACGAATTATCTTTTATTACAATAATTTATTATCCACAAACAAACAAATATATATATGAACATAATTAAATGCAATAATTCATATTTCACAAACAATTATAAATATATGTAGCCATATGCATATGTGTGCACCCATATGCCTATGTGTACATATACCATCATATGTATCATAGAAAAAGCACATTATTATTATTAATATCTCAATCATATTATTATCAACATATTAGTACCATTAATATTATAAACATATTATTTAATCAGATACTAAATCATACTCTTATATGGTATAGTAACAATATATATACATGGTAACTACAAACGCAAGATAAAAGATAAATTATACTTAATTAAAGACACCATACACAAAATATCATGTTCCATAAATGCAAGAAACAAGCAACGCACTCCACATAATCTAATCAACTAAGACCACACAATAATTCACCATTAGCACAAGGACTGACTCAGAAACTCCCCACCTAAGGGACATAAAAGGGTTAGAGGTAGAGTTCTCTCATGTGGAACCTTGGTGATATCTCCATAACAACAACAACGATCGAGGATTTTGAGGGCTTGCTTAGACCTGTGGGACCAGGTGGAGACAATGCCCAGTACCTGGAAGCTTGCATCATTGACAAGAGATACATGTGCATAGATATATACAGTAAGGCATTTGCAACAGATGACCAGGATCGATACATCATGTGGACCTCAACTAACTGAGTAACTATGACTTCATCTTGAGCCATGAAAATGCATCAATCACATATACATATAATGGTTAGCTTCCGAATCCTTGGGTTAGCTCTTTGAATCTTCATAAGCATATACAAGATAAATGATGTCCAATTTCATAAACAATAAACAATAATCATAACTGAGTATGTCTAACTATCTGATAAGCATATCATCATCATAAACATAAATGTGAATACATAGCTCTAATCATTATAATGAAAAATATCCAAATCAAAGAGTCAAAGTATAATCATCGGAGAGGGTATTACATCCTCCCCCCTTAAGATGAGACTTACTCCTAGAAGTCAGCAAGTTAGAAATGGAAATACATCAGACATTATATCAGATGCATAACTAATCCTTGAAACCATGCACTATATAGAGTATAATCCTCATAACATTGTTAAGCATGAAATATATATATCCCAATCAATTTTACTATCACCAACAAGGATAACTTCAACTTGATCAAATATCAGTATAAATAAAATTTTACCTTTACTTAGAAGTAAGAACCAAGGTATCTAGCTTGGACCACTCAATTCTTAAAATATATGAAAATGTTACAAATTCCTTCTCTTTCGACACATAAATAAAATGTTTCACTTGCATCCAACATAATGATATATTTCAGTCTAACATAAAACATTGAGCATATCCAAATGTGCCTTATAAATAATCATATTAGTCCACATCACTGGGATTACACATCACAAGGATCAGGAGTGGATATGCCTATCTGGACAAGCTCTCACTCTGGGATACAATACTAGTCTCATCGATATCCAAAATCCATAATCGATACCTCACATAGTGGCTTGATGGTGTCTTGGTCCTTTGTCATGAAGACCCTCCATACAAGTCCACGTGTCATATCCCTTGTTTGTGTAAGGTGGTTAGCCTCCAAGGAATAGACACCACACATAGGAAGGTAGTGGATACTAGCCACATAATAGCCTCACATACCCCCATCCTCAAGGGTTCCCCATGTCTACTTCCGCATATACACTCACCAAGTCCACCTCATGCATCTTTAGTGAGGAATCACATCACAACACAAGACCAACATTACAAAAGGAGATAGTTTAGCCATCAAAGCTCAACAATAATATTAAATAAATAAATAAAATAAAATTATCAATCTCAACAATAAGATAAGAAGAATCCAAGATAAATTTAATAAGTCTTGGCTAAAATATTATAGAAAAAGATAAGAAAACTATTGGTCTACACAATCGAAGATAAAAGAAATTCATCATAAATTTCACATCACATCACTGCATGACTATATCTAGTCACCTCATGAGGAAGGAGAGAAAAACATCTAGCTATCGCAATAGCCCTTCATGTGGTTGGGTCCGAGAAACACTACCCACATGGCATAGGGGGTTCACCTTAGAAACACCCTTGCATCAAATGGTGTAGAATAAGTATGCCAACCCACCTGACATGACCATACACCAAGTGGAGTAAGCACACTCTAGTCATATGTCGCATGGCAGTGTTCCTTGTGGAGTAGGCACACATAGGACACACCCTGCATAACGATGTCTCTCATAGATCATCATCATAGCCAGAGGTATACATGGCTTGGGCCCACCCATATGCCTACCGTGTCTACAAACTAAGCATCCATGGGTGCCCCCTACAAGCATCCAAGCATCACCAATATACTCTGCATCAAGTAGGACACTAAATACATACATATACTGCACCTTCACGTAATCATGTACGTGGCATCATGTTCTCAAGCTTAGCTCGGTACCATCAGCAACACAGCATAATCACCTCACACTATGTCAGAACAATAGTGGGGTGTGGCATCATCTTCATTGCATCATGTCGGAACATGTTCGAATGCGGTATCCATCACAACATGGGCTAACAGAATCTCCCTCCACATGCTAGATGACATAGAAATGTACATATCCATAAATCATATATCTCCTCATAAAGGTTCATATCCAGTACTGGTATTGTGCTCAAGAACTATGGAAATTAGGATAAACACTTATGAACCAAATGTTTAGGTTCCTCATAAGGGGAAGCATAGTTTACTCTTTTCCTTCGAGTAGTGGAAGCTAAGGTCACTTCATGCCACTATTATATGTACGCCACATAAATACCCAAGGAAATGATGCTACTACTACCCCTCCACATACTAAATTACCAACACTCATGGGTTGGCACTCAGTAGGGTGACAAACAAGAAAGAAACACACAAGTGGTATGGTTCTCCCATACCCTTATCCAAAACATAACTTTTGTGGATGGTACTTATACTGCACCACTCCATGGAACACAATTAATTAATGGTTATACACAACACCCAACATAAGCACTGGCACTAGTTTTATCACATTTACAAGGGAGTACACAATAACATAATATATTATCCATTTATTCCAATTTTGCCTTTTTACCATACATATTGTTTTCTACATGGTACAAAATGCCAATGACGTACTTAATCACATTTCACCTCCTCTTGGGCATATGCCAATATCCAGTGTACACATATCAATCTTTGCCATTCCCATAACATGAGACAATAACATCTATTTGCAAAATGACTTTAACTTATATATAATAAAGAATAAGGAACAATTATACAGCATGTCACCCTTTTAATTCTTTCATGAGTCATTAGATCAACACATATTTGATCTAATTAAGTAAAGAAAGAAATAAAATTTTACTACACGCATTTATTGGTCACATAAGACATTCACAAATAATCATTATAAACCATTATGGATATTTACTTTTCACCCAATCAGGGACACTAAGAGTGGACCAAGTAGCATCTTTTCAAACAAATGAATTAGCTAGGTACTTTCGTTACACATGATAAATCCCTCCAATAAAGACACAACACACTATATAGACATTTCAATACACCAATTTTCACTAACATAATGACTTCAATAAATTGAATTCTCAAATGCCTAATATTGCAATTTGGGGAGGATAATTACATCATTACTAGACTTGCCATAGCATTCATATTTTATCTAAATATTACCTATTCACCAAGTCAAGAACAAATAATTTCTGAAAGATAGTCAAGAAAATATTACATCAACCCTACCTATTCCTTCAATAATTGTACCAAAAGAACACATATTCCTTTCATTATGAAAAAATCCTAATTTCATCTCTATGGTTAATCCCTACATAGGCTTATAGTCACAGTTGGACCTTAGGTCTTTTAGCCAAGAATTTCCAAAATCAACAAATTAAATCATACTTTTACTTTATATATAGATAACATCATTTGATGGTCCTTCATCATGAATAGAGAAGAGATATTTATTTTTAATTTTTGGTTATTATTATCAAATAACCCTAAAGTAATTCATGCAAACATTCAAGTGTTATAAAAACAAAATCAATCATGCATCATGTCACATTATCGTTTGCATATAATTCCCAAGAGAAATACTCACAATGTTAATTTAGCAGATGTTCCCCACTATTTGTAATTCTTCAACAACAACATGACCAAAAGGATTACCCAAGAATTCCAATGTTGTAACATAATTAATAAGGTCCTAAATTCATGTTTTGTACAAGGATTTATTTTTCAATTCCATTCTAAAATAGGGAAAAAGAAAGAGAGAGACACAATATTTCAGTCCTTATAATAGCCTATAATGCGTATGCATGAACTTCATCATTTGAATCTATAATAAGGAGAAATACCATGGTAACATCATTAACTTAGATTCATTTCTCACACATAGCTATTATGATATAAATTTAGCAATAAAAATAGAATAAAGTGTCAAGCCTTTTCAAGTTAATCAAGTAACCTAAAATCACTATAACAAGTACTCATGGTGAAAAGTTTTAGAGGAGATATGGCTGGCTATTGTCAACACTTATGGTATATAATAACTTGTAATACTAATTTGAGTCTTTCAGGAGTACAACAAGGATGACATAAAAATATGAGGAATTCATTAACATTTATTTATTAGAAAGATATCCAATATTTATGAAATTAATTAGGAGGCTCATTCATTATTTCTAGAATGAAAAATAGAAGTAATTTATGTGAGACAACCTAACCATAGCAGCATGGGTACACTTTATAAAGCATTATAGCATGAATAACAAGAACATAGTTCCTATATCTAGGATCATGTATTATAATGATAAACCAAATTAAAACTATGCAAAATACTAAGCAATAAGTGAGCCAAGAGTCCCAGAGTTCCTAGTGTGGAAACCTAGGGATCTGATACCAAAGATGTCATGCCCCACAAGGGAATGAGGGAAGAAAACAAAGATTCTCTTTAGGTAAGAAAACCTAAGTAGTGATTTATGAAGCATTTTGAATTTTTAAAGCGAATTACTTGAACAAAACATAAACATAGTTTATCTTAGATTCCTCCCCTGAGGTTCCCTTCTATTTCATGAACTATTCATTTTAAATCCATTAAGTGACTACCTCATAGCATTGAAGATTCTTTATAAGGAAAATACAAAATGCTTTTTCATTATAACTTGACTTTTGAATCCATCTATATTCTTAAGTATACTTTGTCTATAATATAACATTTAAACTACTTAATAGGTTCATCTACACATCTGAAACATTACACATAGGAAATCATTACATTTGATTCACTAACTTTTCCCTAATCAACATACTACTTTACTTGAAACCTTACAAAACCTTTTCACATCATTTACATGAAACTCATATTTTCCCATTTCCCTTTTCCTAATTCTACCCACTCCAAATACATCACTTTGAATTTACAATGAAGATCATATTACATTCATCTCCTCTCAGGAGGTTACAATAATAAATTTACTTTATATTTGACAAGAAATGATGAAGGATAAACACGAGTCTTCTTTCTTCAAACTAGAACAATGTATAAGCATGAATCCTTAAAACTGCATCCGCAAAAGATACCTTGATAAAAATATTTACCACCCAACCACATGGATACCAAAAGGCTCACTCCCCCATGCTAGGAGATAAACACCAAGGTTCACCAGGAAGTGATAACAAATAGGCCATACCTAGGGTCGGGGTAATCTTTCCCGAATAATAGCTGAAAGAAGATCAAGGTACCAACATTTCCTAAAGGCTCTCAAGCTGGGTAGAAACTCTAAATAATAGAATAAGTGAGTGTCCTTAGGTTTTCTTCCCTTAACCCAAACATCATAAACACATCACACATGAAGTAAAACATACCTTAGTGACATATGAGAACTTGTATCAAAGAATAGGAAATTTTAGAAATGTTTAGGAATGTTTAGGAAGCCTTAGGGTATTTCTCATCCACCAACAACCCTAAACCCCCAATTCTGAACCCTAAACCTTATACAAGCATCTAAATGTAGGATATGACTTTCATAAAACAAGAAATGATAACATATCAAGTTTACAAAAATTTCCATATGCCAAAACACAATGCTCCACAAAACCTCCGGTGCCTAGAATTTAACTAAGTCTGAATTAAATTGAAAATTCAAAAACTAGAAGTTGCATCTTAACTCCTATGAGGCTAAAACCTATCTCAATCATCCTGAAAGGTACCTGATTCCTTTATACAAGTATAACTTAATGTACCGTGACTTATACTTAAATGTTATACTTGTATAAATCTTGTTTTTCTCGGTTAACACTACTCTGTTTAGTTCACACTAACTTGCTCAGTCATCACTAACTTTCTCGGTCACCACCAACTTGCTCGGTCAACACTAACTTGCTCAGTCACCACTAGCTTTCTCGGTCAATACTAACTTGCTCGGTCATCACTAAACTGACTGCCAAAAACTACAAAAATGATTGTGAACTCTAACTTGTGGGTAAAACTGGGCATTATCGGGGCTGTGCATGCCAAATCTAGGGAAGACCCTTTTGAGATCTCCCAAATTCCATGAAAAAATAGTTCTTAGATAATTTACCAACCACCTAAACCTACTCAAGATCTAAGAAAATAAAATAGGCTCTTAGGACAGAGTGCAACCAAATGAAGGTAACTAGAAACTCCTCGGGTTTGGAAGTTCCTAGAGGGCCCTATGACATACAAGAGAGTGTCACAAAGATCTTAGGAGTTCTCAGACTTCATCCAATGCCAAAATGACAACCAACAGACTCCTAATTGATCATATATTTCTATGACCATAATAATGCATCTATAACATTCAAATCCCAATTATTTCATTACGTAAACAATAATAGCTCAATCCAAATCTAATTTTCTATTCTACATTCATCCAACTAGAAAATAACAAAGTAACATCCACACACACAGGGAATATACACTTATTTATGCAACACTGCAGCAATATTATCCTCTCTCCCACGGTTAATTCACAATAATGTAGACATAATGCTATAACCATTCACTAATTTGCAGATTCACATAAGAAAACAAGTAGACAAACATAATAGCATTCGAAACAAGGAAACACTCAAATGGAGGATCATCTCCCAGGATAGATCCTACCTGGTGTCCTATGGAGATACCATTGATGAAGGTGGGTCCAATTGTCTCAACCTTCCTCAAGCACTTCTCTAGACTCCTTCCTAAAATGAAGATACAAGAAATATCTAGCCAACTGAGATCTCAAGATGATATCCTAAAACTATAATAAATGTACTTGATGAATTATTCTAGCCAACCCCCCCCCCACTCCCTTCTCATAGGGATTCTTCCCGTATATAAACTAAGGGAGCAACTATCCAACCAAAAGTTGGTTAATAGTTTAGGCTTAATATATTATTAATAAAAGCCATTCTCAAGAAGGGATATTATAAACTAATATATTAATATATTACCAATAATATAATTTATGCCTCCTTTATGAAGGAAATCATTAGTAAATATTACCTCTAATAGATTTACTATTACCTTAGTTACCTAGGCTATAGTAAAGAGGATTATCATTTATTTATTTAAATTTCTATTCCATATAGATAATATTACTAATTATCTTTTATTACAATAATTTATTATCCACAAACAAATAAATATATATATGAACATAATTAAATGCAATAATTCATATTTCACAAACAATTATAAATATATGTATCCATATGCATATGTGTGCACCGATATGCCTATGTTTACATATACCATCATATGTATCATAAAAAAAGCACATTATTATTATTAATATCTCAATCATATTATTATCAACATATTACTACCATTAATATTATAAACACATTATTTAATCAGATACTAAATCATACTCTTATGTGGTACAATAACAATATATATACATGGTAACTAAAAACACAAGATAGAAGATAAATTATACTTAATTAAAGCCACCATACACAAAATCTCATGTTCCATAAATGCAAGAAACAAGAAACATGCTCCACATAATCTAATCAACTAAGACCACACAATAATTCACCATTAGCACAAGGACTGACTCAGAAAATCCCCACCTAAGGGACATAAAAGGGTTAGAGGTAGAGTTCTCTCATGCGGAACCTTCGTGATATCTCCATAACAACAACAATGATCGAGGATTTTGAGGGCTTGCTTAGACCTGTGGGACCAGGTGGAGACAATGCCCAGTACCTGGAAGCTTGCATCATTGACAAGAGATACATGTGCATAGATATATACAGTAAGGCATTTGCAACAGATGACCAGGATCGATACATCATGTGGACCTCAACTAACTGAGTAACTATGACTTCATCTTGAGCCATGAAAATGCATCAATCACATATACATATAATGGTTAGCTTCCGAATCCTTGGGTTAGCTCTTTGAATCTTCATAAGCATATACAAGATAAATGATGTCCAATTTCATAAACAATAAACAATAATCATAACTAAGTATGTCTAACTATCTGATAAGCATATCATCATCATAAACATAAATGTGAATACATAGCTCTAATCATTATAATGAAAAATATCCAAATCAATGAGTCAAAGTATAATCATCGGAGAGGGCATTACAGTAACCACAAATATGCACTAAAATATAATGTACCTACTAGGAGATCTAGCCCTATTAGGAGCTGATTGTTACATAGTACATTTCCTTGTTAGATGATTACAAAAACCCTATTAGGGGTATACAAAACACCTGGTTAAATGTGGTGAGCACACTGCTCTTACAATCAATACTATTCCAAAATACTTCTCAAAAAGGGAACAATTCAAGCACTTATCTTGCCTAGATAGTTCTAATTTTAGCTTGGCCTCTTACTGATCTCACATCTAATCTCTACTCTTATATTCACAAACTTACTACATCATCATAAAACATCCATATTGCTTTCACAAAACCAATCTATACATATATAGGATTAGCCTTCTAGTCGGCCTCATAATTGTCACACAGAACATAATTTTAACTTATGCAAATGATATACATGGATTTGGTGCTCTTATATTATAAAAGATTCATAAATATACTTTATTTACTTATCTTAGCATGTTACCATATCCATTATGCTTTCCTTAATCTTCACAACTGTTCATGTATCTAGATATACTATTTTACTGTCTTCACATACCTTTCGAACATTGTATCTCACACATCAGGTTTCCAAAACTCATGCGATCTTAAATAAAGCATGTAAATATCCCAAACAACCTCTAGTTAACTTTGCAAGCCATAATAACTTGTAGATATTCATCGCTATCCAAAATTGTGGCACTATAGCCTATTTTCTTCATTCGAGACTTAGTAATTTTCATGACTGTGACTCGAGTGGCAATCTCCACAACATGTTATCACTCCATCATAAGTGTTTCCATGAATGAAAACCCTTAAGTGATTTCCAGTACTTCAAAACATCACCTACCAACAATCTCTCCCTTTGGAATTGATGGCAACACTTAGAAAAATGACTTAGTGTCACAAAGCAACTCTCTTCTTTTGCTTCTCTTTTTTTTTCTTCTCTATATATATAACTCTACATTTTCCTTTTTCTTCCTCTCCCTTTGACATCAATGGAAAAGGTATTCTAAAAATTTCAAAACTGAAGCACGGGTGGTCTAGTGCTTACTTACTAGATTTAAGACATCTTGGAAAGATGTTTCCAAGGTCTTAAGTTCTTCAATCCATGAACTTATAAGTAGTTCACTGACATGGATTAATCAATTTAGTGCATATGATGATGTCTTAGCTTCCTTAAGCTCAATGAGAGTAGATATTGTCATTGAAGTTTCAACCTTTACCATCTCAGAGAGATGAGTCTCCAAATTTGAGAGCTTGGGAATCAATAGGTTTCTTAGTGAGCCAAACCTGTCTACAACTCTCCCTTTCTCCATTTCCAGGACTCCTATTTTCTCTAGTAGCTTGGATGCTTCCTTGTCTATCTCTCCCATAGTTTCTGAAGATAATTCACAATTGTCCATTATACTATCAATATTGGCCCTATCTTTGGCTATGGCATCCTCAACATCCTTCAAGTGTCTATAGGGGTTTATGCAATAGTTGTATAACTTCCTACCTTGTACTGCAAAACTCTTAGCTTTAAGAGTGGTAGCCTTTAGAATGCCTAAGTCCCATGAGATGGACTTGTGAACTTTGCTCAACTTCTTTTCCAAGAAGTTCCTTTCAGCCTTCTCCTCTATTATTTTTAGCAATGAGTCAAAGTGACTATCAAAGCTATCCAATACTATACTGATATTCTCAATTTCATCCTTGTCTTTTAGGATAATTGGCAAGGGGAGTAGCATTTTTACTATCTTTACAACCCTACCCATTCTCTTAGCTCTTTTATCTCCTTTCTAGGCTGATCTCTCCTTAGATTTAGCAAAGGCCATGAATGAGAGTATCATCAGTTCATCTTCATCCATGTTTTCCACATCAAAACTTACTAGTTTGGCCACACTTGCCAACAATAGAGATGAATCCAATCTGAATTCAACAACCTCCTCTATTTTAGGTTTCTTTTCTTGTTGTTGTAATTCCTCTTATGGTACTTTTTCTTTTGGTTTCTCTTTTGATTTTCTTTCTTCTATTTGTTCTTGATCTTCTACCTCCATCACACTATCCATCTTGTCCATAAATGGATCATTTATGTCTTGTGAAGTGTCAAGGCTAACAGGCACACCAATGACAAAGAAATCTGGTTGCAAGTTGAATAGTGGTAATTTGGAATCACCTCTATTTGTGTATGTGTGGGGAAAATGTAAGATTCACTCCTAAATCCAAATTCCCAAAGGAGAGATCCAATTTGATCAACCAAGAGGTTAATACATAGTTGAATCAATCTATGAAGAATATGAAAAAGAGAGAGAAACCCTATACTTCCCTATAGTTGGATTAAGCTTGAAATCTGAAATAATTGAAGTGCAAATACTAACCTTGAATTAGAGAAAATCTAGAAAATGCTCAATTCTAGCTTCTATATAAACTTTCTAAAGATTCCATCACTTGTTTTGGACTAGAAATGTTGAGGTGGACAAAACCCAGAAATCTTTTCTCCAAATTCACATAGGTTGACTTTGACCTTTTAAAGGTCAAAGACCACATTATTTATTTGAAGTCCAATTCCGATTCTGTTCATAGATCCTGAAAGATTTCTGAAAAGGGTATCCACATTCACTCTCAGATCTAAGATTTCAAACCTATACCTACAAGAAAATGGGGATTTTTGGTTGTATGGGGGATTTGCCTTAGTCAAACCCCAATTTAGGAATTAACCTTGAAATTGAATTGAAATATATGGTGCATAAACAAAGTAATTGAAAAAAATCACCTCGCTTATGTTGAAGTCCTTCTAGAGGATTTGAATCCTCAAATCCACAAGTAAGAATGCTTCAATGAATGTAGGATGTCTCCAATCAATGGTATTTTGATCTTCAACACCAATCTTGATTTGATCTTTGCATATGAGAAGGTTTGGATGAATGGAGAAGGATGGAGCTTCAAGGGGGCTCCAAGGAGATTGAATCCTTCAATAGCTAACAATGGAACTCCTTGATGCATGAATACTTGAACACTTGAATGTTTGAAGACTTTCTTGCACTTGAGAGCTTTCTCATGAAATTTCTTGAGTGTGGATGTGAAAACTTGATTGAGAAAACTTGATATCAAAATGAGAGAGGAAGGTCTCCTTTTATAGTGATCTAGGGCACACTCCTCTAGATGGGCCACCTTGAAGAATTAAATCCCAATTAGGTCCTCACCTTTAGAAAATATACCTTGATTAAATAACATTAAAGGATTTACCATTTTAGAGCCCGAAATAGCCGACCCAGAAGTGGGAAATAATTATCCCGAAAGATAAATTACTGGCAAATGAAACTTTGAAATCCTGGTAGGAAGAGGTCAAGGTCAAGGTCGACCCTGACTTGGTCAAGGTCAAGGTTGACCCTGACCTAGTCAGGGTTGAGGTCAACTTTGACCTCAAACCCTAACTTTGCCAGATTCTACAACAGGAGTTCCAGGGGTGCTAGGAACTTAGAAATTGATATCTAAACAAGACCCAATGTCAGGAACAGATAAAAAATCCTTTGTTTGATGTGATGATGGACTAGGAGGTCTCATTTCTAAATCCTACCTAGAAAATAGAACCATAGAAGAAGGAAAATTAGGAAAGTCCTTAAGACCTTAACCCTAATTTCACCTAGAATGAAGGAATCAAGTGCGGAGAAGAAGTGGAAAATAGGGAGAAAGCCAAATACATGCAAAGACTCAATCAAGGTTCTTAACATGACCCCAAACCACTTACTTGGAGGGCTAAACACTCTTAACATGGAAGTGCTTCCATTTTAAGATGATACATTAAGCCCCCACTTTAGCAAGAGTATGGACTCAATGCAAACTCTTGGTAAAGGAGATAAAAATAACAAGATAGTCTTATTGTAATCAAAGGGACAAAGAGAAATCCCAAGACCCTAGGGACTCAAGTCTTCATCAACTCTTAAATCACAGATAAGAGATACATCTCTAAAGAGAGAAAGAAAAAGTGTGATTACCACGCCCAATGAGAACTTATGTCCCATTGTGAACCACACAGGAAAAAGGTGCAACCGGAAAGATGGAATTGAACCACCTAGTGAATGTGGCTACTCACTAGTCAACCCATCAAGTATTTATCCTTAGGAATATCCTATTCCATAAGAATAAATGAAAAACAAAAAGAGATCTAGTCTTAAGGACACTTCCGACCTTAAGGGATCACAATATATGTGTATTTGAAACTGGAGGGATCAAGAGATCCTAATATAAATCCATACTTTAAGGATTAGTTCTTAATCCAAAAAAGAAAGATTGAAAAGTAAATTTAAAGTGCGTGTCTTCCTCAGGATTTAGCAACTTATGTGCATTACCTTTAGAATATTTAGCATGTTTTGAATTTTTTTTTCATAAGTGCGTGTGTGTAATAAGTGAGTAGAGTGTATGCCCCCATGTTAAAGTCATTACTGACACTTTAACAAGAGCAATGGCATTAATGGAAACATAAACAACTCCACTGATTACGTTTCCACATTGAGATGCCCCTAGATGAAGACAAATCAAGGGAAATATCATAGAAACATATAGAGAACATGGAAGGGATCTACCTACCATGGGGTCAATATAATCATAAGATAATATATATATGATATTATTGCAAATGAATTGACATCATTCCCCAAAGGAAGTAGAACTACAATCACAAAGGAGGAAAGATCACATAAGATATACAAAGAAGAATCTTTTCAGATCATGACATGGAGACCAAAAAGATTTAGTGCTACCATATCTTGAATCCAAGCAGATTATAGAAGGAAACATTTACGAACAATAGCATAGTTACAACATAACATGAACAATGCATAGAAGAATAGAGATACATACAGAGGAATTTGAACAACAGTTTTGATTCCTTCATCACCTTGTACCAACTGAGTAACAAGGATCGTATAAAAGAATCTAACAACATTTAGCAAATACATTATGGGAGAAGCATAGTACAACAGGAAAACACACAACAAAGCTACCATGAAGGACAAGCTGATCAAGCATGCTGCCTACTTTCCCTATCTCATTGTATATCATTTAGGGTAGGTGGGTAAATTGAAAGAGGGACTATATCCGATATAGTAGCAATGATAGCCAGTTCCAAACAAGGATCCTCTTGAGAATCACTATGTTTGATACTAGGTGTAAGAGTTAATTGAGATGAAAGCATATTCGGCAAGTCAATGTCAATGTCAATAGTCTCATATTCATCAGTAACATTATCAGTATCATCAAGAGTATCTTTGTCATCCAAATTAATCAAAATAGGATCTAAGATACGAATAGAATCATCATAATCATGCATGTGAACATCATTATTAGGAACAACATTATGCATAGGTGTATCCGCAGAAAGTAGAGATCTTTTAGCTTTAGCATGAGCATGACGCTTTTTACAATGTTCATTAGTAGATCAATTACATTTTGATTTATTTGAAATAGGTTGAGAACTAGGAGGAAAAATCACATGCTCCTTCACAGGTTTTGTAGGAAGATCAATAGAATTATCAACCATAGGAGGAGCAATCATAGGATCTTTGATAGATTTAGTAGGAGGAATTTGATTAACAGAACTAGAAGCCATAGTTGAAGGAGGTATCGAAGGTGTAGGTAAAAGAGCATGATTAAGATCCATAGGAGGTATGCTTAATTGAAGAATCTTATGATGCTTATAGGCTTGATATGATTGAAAAATATTATCAGGTCAAGGAGGACATGAATTAGGTAATGAAGGCCAAAAGAAATCTAGAGCAGCACAATCTCTAAGCCTAGAAGGTCGATATAGACTATGATTGATCATATTCGCGTCACCATCATGAATGAATTGAAGACACTTATGTATATGTGAAGCAACAACATGCATGGTAGTCAACCAAGGAAAACCTAACTTAACTTGAAATTGATCAGAAGTAGGAACCACAACAAAGGTAGTGTTCACAAGTTTTTGAAAAAGTTCAACCGGCAAAGTAATAGAACCAAATGAGGGATAAAGAAAACCATTACAGGTTTGAATCCACACATCTAATGTATCATAGAATTCATGTTGTAAGCTTTTCATAAAAAGATTTTATTCAGTGATAACATTGACTAAGGAGGTAGGATCAACAAGACAACCATGAGTAGGTATCTGAGCAACTCTAGTAGCAATGTAAAGGGGACCATCAGGAGCCTTAATAATCTTAGAATCATCAAAGAAAAATTTCCCAAGGTCTTTTATCTGTAAATTGTTGTCGAGGTTTAGTTTGAGGTTTAACTAGAGGTTGAGATTGAACTTGAGGTGAAGTTTGAGGTGGAGATATAGACTTAGCAACATGCTCCACTTGATTAAAGACATGATTAAGATCATCCATCTTTGAATCATATACAATTTCCATAGTAGATGGTTGAGCAATAGTATTAGTATCATGTGTAGGTAAGGGATTCATATAGATTTGGAGGTTTTGATTAGGAGGAGAGACAGATTGATTCCCACTACTATCCAGATTATCAACAGATAAAGCTTTAGCATCAATGAGATCTTGGACCTTATGTTTGAAAGAATAACATCTCTTAGTATCATGACCATTCTAATGATGATATTGACAAAAAAATTTTTGATCAAAAGATTTAGATGCAATCATAGTAGGTAAAAGAGGTCGAATAGGAGGTAAAGTAATCATATTAGCAGCTAACAACCTATTCATAATAGCATGTAAAGTTTCAGAAAGAGGAGTAAACATACGATTTAATCGAAAAGTAGTGGATGCAGAAGTGGCATTATGAGATGCAACAACAACCTAATCAGCAACTGCATTCACTTGTTTGTTTATCTTGACATAATTATTGAATTTTTGAAACTTATTTGGATTAGGAGCAGCATCACTCTTATCAACTGAAACAGGAGCCATTGGAGTGTTGCTCTCAAACTGACTCACTTGTAATTGATAATGATGAAGCACTGCACAAAGTTGTTGAAAAGAGGTAAATTCAGTAAGCAGAATCTTATCTCTAATATCCTTTTGCAAATTTGAAATAAACATACATTGAATATCAATATCAGGAACAGGATAGGAAATCTGAGCATGAAAATGCTTAAATCTACCAATAAATTCAATTAAATTTTCTTTAGCACATTGTTTACAATGCATTAAATCAGTCAAAGACACTTGCGGGCCAATATTGTTTTGAAATTGTTGAATAAAGGCATTAGCAAGCTATGGAAAGGAATCAATTGAATAAGGAGGAAAGGAACAATACCACTGTAAAGCCTTGTCACGAAAGGTTCAAGAAAATAGTTTGGCTAAAATCCTATGGTCATGAGCATAATCACTACAAAGGATTTGGAATTTTTTAACATGATGAACAGGATCTCCCTTTCCATTATAATTCTCAAGATGAGGCATATCGACTTGCTGAGGAACAGGAGTTCGGATAATATCCCTAGACAAAGGACTTCCCATGTCACATGTAGGAATACTAAACTTGTTTTGAGTTAAGGAAGCAAGTTGTTGTAAGGATGATATGGTTTGAGCCAAACTAATGATGGTGGAATCAGTAGAGGAAATAGGAGTAGCAACATTAGACACACTTGGTAAAGTGTAAGAAGCTACAGGAATAGAAGACACAATTGGAGGAACACTAGGAACTACACTTGGAAGCGGAGTGGAATCAGTGAAAGGAACATTATGATATGAAGGTTGTGATGAAGGAAGGAACATGGGAGGAACACTCATAGGAACAAAGGGAACCATCACAGTCACCAAAGGAGGAGTATAGATAGGAATACTAGGTAAAGGATTAGAAGAAGGTTCAACACTAGTGATAGGAGCAGTGAAACCTAAATCTTGAGCCTCTTGAGTTAAAGGTTTAACATTGGAATGCACAAGATGAGTAATGCCATGCAAGAGGTTAACATATTGATCACTATCACAAGAACTTTCTTAAGAGCCTCTATAGCTTGAATAGAATCTTGACCATGGTTTTCTTGAAGAATCCAATTACCCATTTTATCAAGTTTAGTGGGAAGTTTTTGGACTTGTTCAAGAAGAACCCTTAAAGCATCATCCTCATCATGAGATGAGTGAGAAGAGTTCTACTCCATAGTAGGATTAGAGTCATGAAGAATCAAGTTATCATCAGGGATCCTAAGGAAAGGAGAAGATTCATGCTCAAAGGCACCCACGAGTCTACGACTTCTTCTAACTGGAATGTTATAAGTAGGACTAGTGGTAGTAAAGCTCATAAACCAATATAATGCAAATGAAATAAACTAAGAACACATAATGCATGAATATGAAATCTAATTAGCATACAAGATCAATCACAAAGGACAAATCTAATACTAAAAAGATAAAAGAAAATCTAACACCAAAAAGAAAGAGAGTAAGCTAGTCGGGTTCACCAAAATGAATAGTTGTAATTTGGAATCACCTCTATTTGTGTATGTGTGGGGAAAATGTAAGATTCACTCTTAAATCCAAATTCCCAAAGGAGAGATCCAATTTGATCAACCAAGAGGTTAATACATAATCAAATCAATCTATGAAGAAAATGAAAAAGAGAGAGAAACCCTATACTTCTCTATAGTTGGATTAAGCTTGAAATCTGAAATAATTGAAGTGAAAATACTAACCTTGAATTAGGGAAGATCTAGAAAATGCTGAATTCTAGCTTCTGTGTAAACTTTCTGAAGATTCCATCACCTATTTTGGACTGGAAATGTCGAGGCGGACAAAACCCAAAAATCTTTTCTCCAAATTCACACAGGTTGACTTTGACCTTTTAAAAGGTCAACGACCACATTATTTATTTGAAGTCCGATTCCGATTCTGTTCACAGATCCTAAAAGATTGCCAAAAAGGGTATCCAAATTTTCTCTCATATCTAAGATTTCACACCTGTACCTACAAGAAAATGGGGGTTTTTGGTTGTATGGGGGGTTTTCCTTAGTCAAACCCCAATTTAGGAATTAACCTTGAAATTGAATTAAAATATATGGTGCATAAACAAAGTAATTGAAAAAAATCACCTCGCTTATGTTGAAGTCCTTGTAGAGGGTTCAAATCCTCAAATCCACAAGTAAGAATGCTTCAATGAATGTAAGATGTCTCCAATCAATGGTATTTTGATCTTCAACACCAATCTTGATTTGATCTTTGCATATGAGAAGGTTTGAATGAATGGAGAAGGATGGATCTTCAAGGGGGCTCCAAGGAGATTGAATCCTTCAATAGATAACAATGGAACTCCTTGATGGATGAATACTTGAACACTTGAATGCTTGAAGACTTGCTTGTACTTGAGAGCTTGCTCATGAAATTGCTTGAGTGTGGATGTGAAAACTTTATTGAGAAAACTTGATATCAAAATGAGAGAGGAAGGTCTCCTTTTATAGTGATCTAGGCTACACTCCTCTAGATGGGCCACCTTGAAGAATTAAATCCCAATTAGGTCCTCACCTTTAGAAAATATACCTTGATTAAATACCATTAAAGGATTTACTATTTCGGAGCCTGAAACAACTGACCCAGAAGTGGGAAATAATTATCTCGAAAGATAAATTACCGGCAAATGAAACTTTGAAATCCTGGCAGGAAGAGGTCAAGGTTGAGGTCAACCCTGACCTAGTCAGGGTTAAGGTCAACCCTAACCTAGTTAGGGTCAAGGTCATCAGGGTCAAGGTCAACTTTGACCTCAAACCCTAACTTTGCTAGATTCTACAACAAGAGTTCCATGGGTGCCAAGAACTTAGAAATTGATATCTGAACAAGACCCAATGTCAGGAATAGATAGAAAATCCTTTGTTTGATGTGATGATGGAATAGGAGGTGTCATTTTTGAATCCTACCTAGAAAATAGAACCATAGAAGAAGGAAAATCAGGAAAGTCCTTAAGACCTTAACCCTAATTTCACCTAGAATGAAGGAATCAAGTGCGGAGAAGAAGTGGAAAATGGGGAGAAAGAAAAATACATGAAAAGACCTAATAAAGGTGCTTAACATGACCCCAAACCACTTACTCAGAGGGCTAAATGCTCTTAACATGGAAGTGCTTCCATTTTAAGACAATACACAAGTGAACTTGAGCACTCTCATTTATTTCCTTTGAGCTATCTCCTAAACCCAATGATATAGGCTTAGTAGATTTGGGAGGTGACACCTTTTTGGGCATGTCACACATTAGAATTTGATCTAATGCCTTTTGGGTATCTTCAATTACCTCATCATATTTTCTAGCCATAATCTTGACTAGTCTGGTTTTTGTTCTTAGTAGAGGTTTTAGTGCCTTTATGATTCTTTCTCTTTTCTATATAGACACAAATGGAAACATATCATCAATAGTTCTATTTCTTATGTTTTAATCTTTGGAATGTGCTAACTATTTTTGGATTTCTAGTTTTCTATATAGATCTTTGGGAACACTTGCTTCAATTTCCAACAAATTATTTTTGAAGACTAACAGGTGCTCAATAATAGTATCTTGAATGATTTCTTTCTCCTCAGGGCCATATCTTTCATAATATCTAAATTTATTGATATCAAATTTCCATCTTTGATATCCCTTTTCTATAGTGCTTTCATATCTAGTTTCCACAAGGATTGTGGGCTCTTTTGAACCATTTTCTCTTCCTCTTTTTCTGTTATCTTCTCTTCCTTTTTCTTCCTCTTTTCCTCTGTCTCTTTTTCACTTGGACTGATCTGCTTACCTTCCCTTGTAGATCTTCTAGGGACCATTGCAGGCATAACTTCTTGAGTTTCTTCTTCTTGTGTATCAACAATAGTAATAGTAGGAACTCCCGATTTCTATTCCTCAGAAGGATTAGGTGCATCAATATCTATGCTAAAAGATGCCTCCATTTTAGCTCTTATGTTCTTCAACTGCTCCCTAGTGATTCCTACCTTTGCAATAATGTCTTCAACAATTTTGCTGACCTTTCTTTTCCTTGTTACCTTTTCCTTTTCTTCTCTTACTTTCTCATACTTCTCTCTATAAGTACCCCATCTTTCTTGGGTAAGGTCCTTATTTTCTACTAGTACATGCTCTACTTGCATGGTTAGTACTTCAACGCTTACCTCATATGCCATGGGATAGCACCACTTGGTTCTAGGGTCAATCACCTAAAAAAAAACACAATCTATTTCAACCATGAAACATATAGTGTCTTCATATTTTTCCACTATTTCTTCTGGTATCCTGTACCTTTCTTTCATATGCTTGTGTAGTATTTTTGTCATAGAAAATAATTCTCAATCTACCCAGTCCTTCTTTTGTCTTCTATAACTATTTGAGATTTGTAGTCCTTCTTTTGTCTTCTATTTGTGCTCTGGGATACATGACAAGAAATTTATGAATGACATGAATATACATGTGAACTAGTAATGATCTAAACCTAAACACTTTGGATTTGTCTTTCTTAATAACCTTAATATTGTGCAGAAACTATTGTGCCAATACTTCACAAAGGTTGTATCATTTGTTTTCCTTAACCATTCTATAAGCCATCATGATAACACTAGCAGATACAGAGTTTGATCTACTACTATGAAACAATTTGTAACCTAGCAACATTGCTATTAATCTGACATCTTGTAAATATATATAATTAACTATCATTCCTCTCTTATCCCATTTAGAATGAGTTAGGGTTTCTGCCTATTTCTTTAGGTTTTTCTCAGCCACAAGTAGGGCTCCTTCATTATCAAGGCCTGTGATCTCATGAATCATCCATGCACAAATATTTACTGGTTGCTCACCAATCCACAAGAACTGGTCATAAATTCTGCTAAGAATGATCTTAAACCATTTGACTTCTATGAATTCTGCTAGTAGGGTTAACTTAAGGATTGATAGATCTTTCAGGTGTTTGAATTCTTATGTCATTGATCCATCAGCTTCTATCATACTGTCCAATTCACTATAGATTTTAATCTCCCTAACGGTTTCATACTTGCAATGATTGTATGCTTTAATATATTCTATGTGTAGTACACCTACGGTGGTTTGTGAAAATGCCCCTTCCAGATCATCCTCACAAGATTTTTATGGATGCCTTTTGAACTTATACCTAGGTTTGTCTACGACATCGTAAATTACTGGTGCATCCATGACTTTCCAAAGAGATTAGGTCTAAATACCTTAAATGTGCACAAATCCAATGCTTGGCTTTACATGAGCACAAAATATCTCTACTGGATTACTATTCTATCTTCACACTTCTTCTCTCCTTAGTCACTGATCAACAATGGTGGAGAAATGAAATATTTCAAGTCTTTTATCCATCTCAAGTTGAGTGTGTGCATTAAACATAGGTAACTCAACTTCGCATGTCATCCATTTAGTGCAAAACTCATGAAAATATAAGATGAATCTTCAGGTGCTATGATCTCATCCATAGATTCAAAGACATCTATACATATCATACCCAAGCTCACATGATCTTACTTCGCTTATACATGGGCTGGATATATAATTTCTATTGTCTGCATCCACTGCTCCCCATGAGGCCATGAGGCCTTCTAGGCTGATGCCTCAAAGAATTCATCATGTAAAGACATAGCATCATAATTTGTCTCTCCCTGAACCACTATCTTATTTAGAAATTTTACTTGCCATATCTTCTCCTCCTCTGATTTCTTTCTTTCATTCAAGTAATCATTTAGGCTTTTACCACTGTCACTGATATTTTTCTTTATAAATAAAGGTGGTGGTCTTTCTGGTTCATTAGATCTCCTTGGTCCTCTTCTATTGTCATCTCCATTGTATCTACAAAACTTCTCAATGTGACCTAGATTGTTACATTTGTAGCATATAGGTGGTCTTCTTCTTTCTTGATTAGATTGTAGCTTAAAGTATCTTGTTGTGTGCCCAAAGTTATTACATTTCTGACATGTAATCTTGGCTGTAGTTTTTTCTCTGATATAGTCTTTCTTATACATGGATTGATCAGGTTTTCTACAATTTTTTTTCTTGTGTCCATACTCATAGAAATTAAAATAGTAGCTGGTAAAGGGTTTAGAGTTACCTTTACTTCTGTAGTCTCTTTTCATGTGACCAACTTTGTTGCATCCAAAACATCTACCTCTGAAGGGTCTGAATTGCTCTCTAGAATCTTCATTTGTAGGCCTTTCATTAGGAATAGGTCTTTCCTCATTCTTGGCTTCTTTTGGTTCTTCTTGAGTTTTTGAACTTCTAGCTTCATTGGGTCCACTCATGCCTCCTTTAGATTTTTGTTATGTTCTTTGTTTATCATTCTTGTCATTTATCATGTTTAACTCCTCAATGAGTAGTCTGGCTTGAGTGAGTTCACCTTTGATGATTTGATTGTAATTATCTAATTCTTGATATTTATCCTTGTAATGGTTAAGTTCAGTCTTCATTTTACCTATCTGCAGTGTAATGCCCACCCTAGCATCTTCTTATGTTGGACTAATAGGATTATTGCTGTGACACTTTGGATTTTATGATGGACTATGATTATTATTTAGTTAGCATTTTATGAGACATTTGCGCATATACATTTGGTTACTGTAGTTTATTTGGAAATATTAAATGAGTTATAATTTTAATGATGAATGGCTAGAAATGAACTATCAGTAAAATGTTTTACATTGATTTGTGTTATGATGTTTATATCATGATCTAACCCTACTGAACCTATTATGGTTTGATGTTCACTGGTTGATGTGAGTGTAGGATGAGGAGGGGTAGTCGTAGTTACTCCTACGAGAGGTCCACATGATGTCACACTCTCCCTCCTTGTTTGCCACTGTCTGTTTATAGTTATATACTTGTATATGCATATCAGTTGGTGATGCATGATGCAGGTATCATGCATCATTTCCACCTAGCTACACAAGTCTGATCGTGCCTTCAAAATCCTCAAATTGTTGATGTGTGGAGATTTAACCAAGATATTCTCAAGGTTACCCATGGACTTAGAATTCTGGTTAGGAAGTTATCCTAATTGGGGAAGTAGAATGCATTTTATGTTATGGACTTGATTTGATGTTGGTCTGAGTGTATGTTATGAGTTATAATTAATCTATTTTATATGTATAATAATTATAAATATGTTATAATTATTTTTATTTTATATAGGTATGTGTATATGTGGGTGCACATGCATATATCCATGCTTATATAAATAATAATAATTGTATGTTTTCATTATTTGTGTAAATGGTATGTTATTTATAATAAGTAAATAAAGTGAGTGGAATAAAGTATACTTAATGAATGTATTTAATAAAAGTAAACATAATAATTAAAAAAAAAAAGGAAAATGCCCTTTGTAGTAAAATTAGCTATCTAGGAGGGAGTTGAGCTCAAGACCTCCTAGAAGTTAGGCTACTTGTTTTCATTTTGTGCTATGTGTTTTTCTTGAAAGGTATTTGTCTATTATTCTTGTTATGCTTTCTTTTAAAAGATATTTTAATTAATTTTATTAAAACCTTGATTAAGTCCTTACGGGAATTATTTGGTTGTTCCTCCAACCAACTATGGAAGTTGGAGAAGTTGCTTCCTGTAAAGAAACTCCTCCAACTACATAGTTGGAGGATAAATAATTGAATATTTTTGGTGTGAAAGGGGATGATAATTTTGGATGATGATTTTGGAGGATTGATTCTCATTTGAGTTGTCTGTAATTGATTTTTGCAAAAATTTCTATTGAAATTTTATGTGAGTTGAGAGTCTCTGGCTTGTGAAGTCAAGTGTGTGAGGATTGTTTGGAGGAAGATTTCCAGAAGGATATCTACTCAAGGATTGAAGTTTCACAGAGATTCTTCAGCCGAGGGAAGAGAATTCTCCGTAGGACCCAAGGTAGGGTCTAAACTGGGAAGAATCTCCATTCTTCCTCTATTGTGTATGAATGAGTTTGTATATGATATGATATTAAATTATAATATGATTTTTTTACTATGTATCCAAGATGTTATGTAAATTTTTTATGCTCTGTGTATTCTACTGTGTTTCAGGGAAGTAAATTATGTATGATTATATAGTTTTTATTTACTTTGTATTTCAAAAATCTTCCTAGGAAGTTAGGAATACTTGTGGTCATGTGGGAGGATGTGTTTAGCTAGTATTGAATGAAATAGGGAAGTCTAGGAAGAAACAGGGAGGGTCATGAAGGTGTAGGATTGAGATACAGTCCTTTTTCCCTACTCTTTTCCACTTGCAGGCTTCTTTGTGAATGATTGATTTTATTTTATTTTATTTATTCTGAGGCTTAGCTAATGTTGAGTATGTGTTGTGGATGTGGTGCTGAGGTCCCTGCATCAGGTTGATCTTAGGTAACCTTTCCTAGGCACTCTCCATGCCTAATGAAACCATTTTTTAGTGTCTGCGGGAAGTTTAAAATTTATTTTCGTGAAATTATTTTGTAGTGTCATACGACATTGTGTTCATACTCGTATGACACTTGGTCAAATGTCGTATGGGTTAAAAATTAGTTTTAAGTGTTTTTGGGGAGTTTTAAATGTAATTTTTGTGTAAGTGTTTTACAGTGTCATACAACATTGTAGTCATACCCATACAATAGTTGGTCAAATGTCGTATGGGAATGCAAATTTTCATACGAGTCTATGTAGAAAGTTGTTTGGAGTTTTTAGGGTTTTAGGGGTCCATAAGTTGCAGAATTTATACAAATATAACATTTAAGTATAAGCCATACCCCAACTTATACTTTAATTTGTATTTGTATAAAGGAATTAGGTACCTTCTAGGATGATTGAGATAGGTTTCAACTTCACAGGAGTTAAGATACAACTTCTAATTTTGAGATTTCTTAAAATTCAGACTTAGCCAAATTTCAGCCACATGAGATTTCCTTAGACTTTTGAAATAAGCTATGAAATGTTGTGTAAATGCATGTGGAAAGTTTTATGTTGTGTTTAATGAATTTCTATACATGGTTTTGATTTTAAGCTTTTGTTCATACTTGGCTTTTGGTAGAGTCCATAATATAAGGTCAGAACTTGTTCGGGTGGCCTGAGTGCACTGGAGGGTTCCCTACACCTATGAGATGGATCATTTTGAGATTACTTGAGGTTTTCATGGCTTGTGTGTGTGTGGGGTAAGGGAATAGGAACCTTACGTGAGTGGCTCACCATAGGTCTTGGAACCCTAAAGTGGTTGCCAGATGATCCTATGGGTGGGTTTGTAAATTGTGATAACCTTAAAAATTAACCTGGGAAGGGGGATTCAAAAGATAATGAAAGAGAATATAATAATGGCCACACAAACCTAATTGGAGTACTAGGACTAGGGGTAAGTGCAAGGATGGATCCCTATTCATAAAGGGGGGACCAGGGTTACATGGTTTCCAAGAAAGATCCCAATATACAGGTTGTGTGATGACACTCACTTAGGTGGTATCCTAGAACCTTGACCTCTATGTTATAGTATGATGATATTTTATGTTTTTTTTAAGCCTTGGATTTCTTTATCTTTTGAGCCTTAGACTGCTTAGGGCCTTATGACTATCTTGGTTCTATCTCCTAGCACGGGGGGTGGAACTTCACCAGTTTCACATTGTTGGGTGGCAAAAACATTTTGAGGTCCTGTTCATAGCTCATGAATTGGATATGTTCAATTCTATGAAGAATTTTATATTGTATCATTGTTACTAAAAATAAAGATGTAAAGATATGTTGTAATTCCTTTGGGCCATTGATGTACTTGTTATTGTAATGAGAGTTATTACCAGAAGGAAAATGTAATTAAAAAGAAAATAAATGTAATTGGGAGGGATAGTTCTAGGCTTGATTTCAAGGGTTATTATTTGAAAGAACAAAGTTGGAAATATATAATGTAATATTGAATGTCTCTCCTTTGTTGCAATGAAAGAAAAATGTTTATTATGCTAAGGTTAAATTGTAATTTGTAATGAATAGTTATTCAATGTGTAGGAGGGAGAAATGAAATTAGTATATAAAGTAAGGAATATAATTGTAAATGAAATGTTATTTTCTTACCCTATCTCTTAAGTTCTAAATGTGAAAGTAAATAAAGGAAATGAAATTCAATTTGGATAAGTAATGTATATATGTTAGTAAATGATTTCATTAAGGAAACCTTAAGGAATGTATATGTAAAGTAGTAGTGATGTAATGTTAAAAAAAATTTGTTAGTTGCTATTTTTGGTCATAAGACCTGATTCCTTATGGGTTCCCTAGTGGGGACATTACATGCAGGTTAGCTTCTTTTAGTGACTCTTCAAATGTATTTCTTTCATCCTTCTCATATTGAATCTCCTTGATCATCAAGAGATTGATTTGTTCTTTTTCTTGCTCCAACTTCTTTACTTTGTCTGATGTATCATTGTTAGAACCTTCTTTGATTTTCTCCATAAGGTCTTGTCTTTGATCTTTTACAGTCTCAAGTTGTTCTTTAAGTTTCCTCATGAAACCTTCTACTCTTCTTAATTTGAATTTTAGTTCACCATTTTCAGCTTTCATCTTATCCAGATATTCAAGTGCAGCTTCAAAGTTCACTTGTAAATCTTTTGAATCCATTATGATCTCCCTTAAGTTGTTAAGCTTTCTCTCTAAGGGCCAATGGCTTTGATACCAATTGTTAGGATTAGGTAATATTGAGAGGGGGGGTGAATTAGTATTACAGAACTTTGATTTCAACTTCAAACAATTATAAACAATCCAAAGTAATGCAAAAATGAAAAGAACATATCAGCATAACACATTACTCATGACACCATGATTTGTTCTTGAGGAAACCCTGGCCAAAGGGAAAACCCCAATGGGGATGGTACCCACAAATATGTACTAAAATATAATGTCCCTACTAGGAGATCTAGCCCTATTAGGAGGTAATTGTTACATAGTACATTTCCTTGTTAGAGGATTACAAAAACCCTATTAGGGGTATACAGAACACCTGGTTAAAGGTGGTGAGCACACTTCTCTTACAATCAATACTGTTCCAAAATAGTTCTCAAAAAGGGAACAATACAAGCACTTATCTTGCTTAGATAGTTCCAATTATAGCTTGGCCTCTTACTGATCTTGCATATGATCTCTGCTCTTATATTCACAAACTTACTCCATCATCATAAAACATCCATACTACTTTCACAAAACCAATCTATACTTATACATGATTAGCATTCCAGTCGGCCTCATAATTGTCACACAAAACATAATCTTAACTTATACAAATGATATACATGGATTCGGTGCTCTTATATTATAAAAGAGTTGGAAATATACTTTATTTACTTATCTTGGCACATTACTATATCCATTATGCTTTCCTTAATCTTTGCAATTGTTCATGTATCCTGATATATTGTTTTATTGTCTTCACATACCTTCTGAACACTGTATCTCACACATCAGGTTTCCAAAACTCATGCAATCTTAATTGAAGCATGTAAATATCGCAAAAAACCTCTAGTAAACTTCACAAGCCATAATAACTTGTATATCTTCATTGCTATCCAAAACTGTGGCATTGTACCCTATTTTCTTGATTCTAGACTTAGTCATTTTCATGACTGTGACTCCAGTGGCAATCTCCACAACATGAGATCACTCCATCATAAGTGTTTCCATGAATGACAACCCTTAAGTGATTTCTAGTACTTCAAAACATCACATGCCAATAGACACTGACCCCTATGTTTAAGCATACAACATAGATGAATGAACAAGTTATACCTTGTACTAAAAATTTTACCAGAGAAACTCTTCTTGGAAGATTAGAAGCAACAAAGATAAGCTTGAGATAGTCTAGAGATTTTCCTAGAATTGAAACAACATTCAGTGCAATTAGTGTTCATCCTCCTTTTTCAAGAAGTACAAGTGTCAGTAGAGATTATGCCAGTTGTAGCAGACTTAAGACCGAAGAAGACATAAATATTGAGGAAGGAATTGCCTTGCTTGTGAAAAGAGAACCTGAATGTAAGAAAATCTTAAATGTTGGATATGTCAACTAGAATATGGTCATTTCGCATCTAAATTCCCTAAGATAATGAAGAAATATAAGAATAACTTTAAACCTAGAACTTCTAAAGAATTTTACTATGCTAATGATGAAGAATTTGAGGCTAGCATTGAGAAAATCTTAAGTGAAAGTGATAATGAAAGTGATGACATAGTATTTGTAGCAATAAAAGAAGAAAACTCTAAAACTGAAGTTAGAGAATAAAAATCTTTCATTTCTCAAGTAGAAAAGAAAACTAATTGGATTATAGATAGTGGTTGTTCACATCATATGACTGGAGATATGAAGAAATTTGTAAAGTTTAATAACTATGATGGAGGAATTGTTAGACTTGGAAATAATGCACCTTGCTTGATAAAGGGAATAGGATCTATTACTCTTGATGGAAAGACTAACATTGATGATGTTTATTTTATTGATAGATTGAAACATAATCTTCAGAGTGTTGGATAGTTAGTTGATAAGGGATATCATGTTTGGTTTACTGAGAAGACTTGTGTGATCAAAGATAAGAATGGTAATATGATTGGAACTAGATTAAGAACCACATGTAATGTATTTCAGTTGAATCATGCTAAGAAGACATGTTTGATTACTAAAATTGATAACAATTGGTTATGGCACAAAAGGTTCTGTCACATAAATTTTGATAACATTGTGAAAGTAAGCTCTACATTTGTAGTAAGCGATTTGCCTAAGATTATGAAATCTACTAACATGATATGCAAAGAATGTGTTATGGCTAAACATAAAAGAAGTTATTTTCCTAGTAAGAAATTCACCTCAATAGAAAAATTGGAAATTGTTCATATAGATCTAAGTAGTCCCACAAGGACTAGAGGATTCTATGGTGAAAGGTATTTTATGATTTTTTTTTATGACTTTACTATAATGATGTGGATAGAATTTCTTAATGAAAAATATGAAGCATTTGAAAAGTTTAGATTGATTAAGAAAAAAGTTGAGAATGAATCTAGAATGAAGATTAAATTTTTAAGGTCTGATAGAGGTGGAGAATTTACTTCAAAGGAATTTAATACTTTTTTGTGAAATGAATGGCATTAAGAGACAATATTTAGCACCTAGAACACCTGAACAAAAACACCTGAACAAAATAGTATTGCAGAAAGAAGGAACATATCACTAGCTGAAGCAGCAAGAGCTATGTTATTTAAGAATGATATAGCAAAGTCATTCTGGAGAGAAGTAGTGAACACAATAGTATATAAAATGAAAAAAGTACAAATCAGAGTAGACACAAACAAGACACCTTATGAATTATGGTTTGGACATGCACCATCAGTTAAGTATTTCTAAATTTTTGGAAGAAAATGTTATATTAAGAGAGATGATGACATTGGTATGTTTGATCCTAGAAGTGATGGAGTTATATTTCTTGGTTATTCATTGAAAAGAAAAGCTCATAGATGTTTCAATAAAAGAACTAAGACTATTGTTGAGAGCACAAATGTTAAAGTTGATGAGAAATTCAAAATTAAGGAAAGAATACTTGATTATGAATCAGATGAAGAAGTTCACCCTAGAATTGATCAAGAAAATGTTGAATTATTTTATGAAACTGACAATGATTTTCAGAATGAGAATTACATTGAGGAAATAGGAGAATAACTGAGATCAAAACATAGAGTTGAAGCAAGAACTGAGACAGTGACACCTAATAAGAATCTAGTAAGGAATCATCCTTCTGATTAGATTATCAGGAGCATAGAAAAAGGATTTATGACAAGAAATAAGGTACAAGAAGAACTATGTTTGATTTCTCAAATTGAACCTAAAAATACTGATGAATCTTGTAAAGATGAAAATTGGATTCAATCAATGAAGGAAGAACTAGATCAAATTGAAAAGAACAAAACATGGGATTTGGTCCCTAGAGCTCAAGATAAAAATGTTATAGGAACTAAATGGGTTTTCAGAAATAAGATGAATGAACAAGGTGAAGTTCTCAAGAACAAAGCAAGATTGGTATGTAAAGGATACTCACAGCAAGAAGGAATTGATTATGAAGAATATTTTGCACCTATTGTAATAATTGAAGTGGTAAGAATGTTTTTGGCTTATGCAGCTTATAAGAAATTTAAAGTGTATCAGATGGATGTGATGTCTACATTGAGAAGCCTAAAGTTTTTCCTTTAACTCAAGAAGGACACATGTTATGTAAATTGAATGAATCTCTATATGGACTAAAACAAGCACCTAGAACATGGTATGCAAGATTGGACAAATATTTGATAAAATTGGGATTTACTAAAGGCACTGCAGATAGTAATTTGTATTTGAAAGAGATTGAGAATGGTTTATTGATTGTAGTTATTTTTGTTGATGATATTATCTTTGGAGGAGAAGATGAAGCTAGTGATAAATTCGTTGATGAAAAAAAGAAAAAATTTGAAATGAGCATGATTGGTGAGATGAAATATTTTTTTAGGACTATAGATAGTAGAAAATAGTGATGGAATTTTCTTATCTAAAACAAAATATCTGAAAGACTTGTTGTAGAGATTTGGAATGAAAAATTGTAAGCTTGTTGGCACACCTATGGTAATTGGTCATAAGTTATCTAGCACAAATGAAACTCCTGCAGTTGAACAAAAGAAATACAGATCCATGATTGGAGGTTTGTAGTATTTAACTCATACAAGACAAGATATATCACATGTAGTTGGAATGGTTGCAAGATTTCAAGGTGATCCTAAAGAGTCACATTATGCAGTAGTAAAAAGAATATTTTGATATTTGAAAGGTACAATTGACTATGGGTTATGGTATGATAAGTAAGATGACTTTACCCTATATGTCCATATAAAGATGCAGATTGGGGAGGTAGTGTTGATGAAAAAAAGAGTACAAGTGTCAGAGAATTTTTTCTTGGAGGAAGATTTGTTTCTTGGCTAAGTAAGAAACAAAATTGTATCTCATAGAGCACAACAGAAGTAGAATATGTAGCAGCAACAAATAATTTTAATCAGATAATATGGATGAAACAAATGTTGAAGGATATTGGAATCAAGTTCAATGAGCCTATTATCATACACTATGATAACACAAATACAATAAGTATGTCTAAGAACCCTGTGTTGCATTCTAAACCAAAACATATAGAAATCAAGTATCACGTTGTAAGAGAGAAAGTTGCAGAAAAAAAAGTCAGACTTGAGTATATCAGTACAAAAGAGAAAATTGCAGATATATTTACAAAGCCCTTACCTAAAGATACATATGAATATTTGAGAGGTATGCTTGGGGTTATGCCCCAACCTAATTTAGAGTAGTGATGCAGAAATTTGCATCAGTCTAGTGGAATAAGAGCTATATCTGCTCTGGACTATATGTTGCTACTTCCTCTATAGGGGAGTATGTGTCTTTTTGAGCTGAGTCATGAAGGACTCTTGTGAAGGTTTTTTCTAATAGTGTCTTTTAACATTCAAGATTTTATTGGATTGACATATTGATGTTTACTTTTTCATTGATTTCAATGGGGGAAAAGGATAATACATGAAAAATATCTATTGATTTGATTGATGAAGAGGATTTGAAAAGATAATGCCGAACAATAGTGTTGCATTTTGGTATTCATGGAACTTGGATATTTTTCATTGATGTTTCCATCAATGCCAATGAGGGAGATTGTTAGGAATGAATGTTGAATATGTCCTATGGGAGAGTATTCAGAGTAATTCTATAGCAATTGTATGTTTCATTCATGACTATTTTTTCATTGATGTGAACACATTGATCTACAAGAGAATAGCAGAGAAGAAGATAGTGTTTTTCTTAGCGCACATGGAGAATTGCAGATCAAGCTATGTGGAGTTGAGGACTTGTTATATATTATGTCTTGATATTATGTTTAAGAGAACGTATGAAAATTCAATTATTCATGAAATTTATGTGTAATTTAGTGGAAATAATATTCTGACGGTGTTCTTGAGAAGCGGCTTGTGAGAACTGGATTATATCTCCTAACCAGGATAGAATATGGACATGCAAAGTTGTACAGAGATTAATGATATTTTGGAGGTGACCTGGATGAGACAACATATTCATAGGTTGCATGTGTAAAGAATTATTTAGTTTGGAAGCTAATAGTTTTATGTGATTATGAAATATTATGTAACGTGTAATGATTTATATTTTATAAATGGTTAAGCCTAGTTGGCTAACTCTATTGTAAATTATTTGAGTGCGGTATAAAGGAAGGATTTTTTTCCTTGATTTTAAAATATATGGATAAAAAATTAGAGAGATATATGATGATATTGATATTGTAAGAGGATATGTGAATTAAGCATATCTGGTATTGAGATCTAGTAAAGTAGTTGGTGCAGTTTTGGCACAGTCAAAGGAGTGAAGATAAGTTCCTAAGATTAGTAATTATTGGTATTATTCTATTAGGATAATATAAAGATCAGTTGGATAGTGATTTTGGTGATCTTTCCCTTGAAGTTGTCTGGGTAGTGGGTCCTTCTGCCTTCCATAACTCTTAACTTGGTTATAATCTTTAAATAGGGATTCAAAGTCTCCTAACAGGGACTAATATGTACTAAATGTATTTCATAGACTCTTATGAGGTCCATCCTCTCACAAGGAATTATCATATTAGTACATCTTGTGTGGGTACCATCCCCACCATGGTTTACTCTCTGATCAAGAGGTTCCCTAGTCAACATATCTTGTGTCATTGTGTATGTTTATCTTTCTATGGTTGTTGTTTATATTGGTTACATGGTTGAAATTTGATAATGGTATTATAAGTTGTTTTTATCTAATAATTGACTCACCCCCCCCCCCCCCTCTCAGTTATCTTGGTGGACTTTACTTTCTAACAAAATAGTGATGTTGTATGTAATATCAATGGATGTTTGAAGAGGTATGTGTGGAATCTATAATAAATTTAGATCATAGATGTACTTCATTGGAGTTGTATTGGCATGTCTAAGATCCTATTAGTTGGTTCATAAAACAAGCGGATTGTTATCCATAGTGGATTTTGGTCCATCTTTGGGGTTGTAGCCCTAGTTGTATTTTGGGTTGTTTCCCTTATTTGTATTTGAGTAGTAAGCTCTAGGAAGTGATCTTGAATACATGTGCATTCTCCATTGTACTTTTAATAGGGTTTTTATGTGCTAGTACATCATCTAGTGGGTTTGATCCTCATCATGGTTTTTCCCTTAACCGGGTTTCCATGCAAAAATATCATGTGTTATGTGTTCTTATGTTGATGGTTTAGTTGCTTCATGTTTATCTAAGTAAGGAATTTAAGCATTTCTAAGTATTATTTTGACATAATTGATTCAACCAATCCCCCCCCACCCTCCTCATTTGTGTGTGTTTCCTTATTTATATTAATTGGTATCAAAGCTAGATCCTCTTTTTGGAGCTTAACTGCTTGAGGTGATCTGGGATGGTAGGTTTTAAGAAGGACAATATAAGATTTTATGGAACCAATTATGATTTGTGGAAGGGAAGAATGATTATACATTTGAGATGCATTGGAGAAGAATATTGGGATGTTACAAATAAAAATTACAATCCTCCTACATATTTGTCCATTTCTACTATTGATGAGAAGACACAATTCAGATGTAATAGGAAAGCCAAGAAAGTGTTGTTGAGTTCCTTATTAGACATTGAATATACAAATGTCATGGAGTTGGAAACCACACATGAGGTATGGACAAAACTTGAAGCATTACATGAAGGAGACCCTTGTGTTAAGAAAGAAAAATTAGAGAGCCTGAAAGGGAAGCTAGAATCCTTGAGATGAGAAAAGATAAAAACATTGAAGCCTATGTTCAAAATGTGACCAAACTTGTTTATGGAATTAGAGGTGTTGGTGGAGTAATGGATGAATATTGTTTCTAAAATTCTAAGATCTTTATTTTTTTCTTATGAAAAAAAAGTTGTTGCAATTAAATAAATCATATTTCTTTCTAAGGTAACAAGAGACTCACTAGTGGGTTAGTTATCTTCTTTTTAAATGACTAGACTTCATGATAATCTTCCTAAGTATGAAACTGTATTTAAAGATATTATTTCTAAGGATAAGCCAAAATATAAATCTAGTGAGATTTATTCAACTTCATCTAAGTTTGGATCTAGATATGCTAAGGAATGGGAAGAGATTGAAGAAGAGGAAAGAAAGATAGAAGAGATAGAAGCCTTGATTGTGAAGAGAGTTCCTAAAGGTTCACGTAAGTATGAAGGGAATCTATGTTGGCATTTGATGATGTTGTTTTCTTTGATCATGAAAATGTATTTTGGTGTTGTCACTACTGGAAAATTAATTCATTGGAGGAAACTGATCAGTGTTATCGATGGAGTTGAAGATCAAAGTGATGAGATCTCTAAGTGTTTAGTCAACCAGGTAGACGATAGTGTGCAATGAAACATAATTTAGATCTGGAATAGGATAGAAGATAGTGCACATAGATGTTAATTCTATGTAGTCATAGAATTAACATCTATAAAAGTATATCTAACTATTCCAATGATTGTATCAGTTATCTTGGAGTATTCTAAAAGTTACTGAAGACTGAAGTGGAACTGGTAGTTAGAATAGTGGATTGGTGGACATAGTTTGTTAGATTAGTGTTTTGGTCAAATCTTATTGGTTGATTGACATGTATTCAAAGTTTAATGTTTTAGGCCAGCATCAAGGATGTTGAATGTTGTTTTTGGTGCGCTTTCTCATATGTTAAGTTGAATTTTTGGGCCAACTTGTGAAATGTTTTAGGATTCTAGCATTGACCTAGAACAAGTATATAAATGGTTGTTGTGATGATGTTAGATGATGTTATGATGGTATGTGTTGATTGTTGAAGATAGTACAGATGTAGTTAAGTGTTTTGAGTGGCACACGTGATCTGGAATAGATTGGATATGTCATGCATTGAGTGAAAATATCAAGTCATTCTTCTCTTATTGATTTTAATATATTGGCAAGATAAATCCTTTAAAAAGGTCACTCGTAACAGGGTGAGAAGAATCTTTATCAGGATTTGAAGGATAAATCCTTTGACAAGGTGACTCATTAGATTGATTTTGAAATCTCCTAATAGAGTAGACTTTAATTGGTCTACAAATCTCTTAATTGGGCTGCAAGTACTCTTAACTCAGTATAACCCTAAAAGGGTTATTGTAATTGGTCCTAACAGGATTCATTTCCAAGTACACTCATGAAATATCATGGGAATCATCCCCACATGTGGTTTTCTCCCTCTAACAAGGGTTTCCATGGGAAAAATATTGGTTTCAAGTGTTAAATTATATGAATGTTTTATGTGTTGTGTTGATATTTGATAATTATATTTGCATGTTGGTTAATCGGAAAGATAATAAATAAAAGTTTTAGATTTGTGGTTGTACTAATTCACCCCCCCCCCCCTTGTCAATACCTTATAATACTAACAATTGGTGTCAGATCCTTGTTCCCTTCAACAAGCCTAACAACTTGGGTAAACCCTTAAGACAAATATGGAGGGTTTTAGATACAAAAGACAACTTGAGGAAGATAAAATGGTTATCAATGAACTGAAAGATCATTTGAAGCATTCTTTTTCCAAGAAAAAAGATCTTATTGAACAACTAACTGATACTCAAGACAAGATTGAGAAATTTTTTGAACAAAGTGGATCTAAGGAATCTAAAGAAGCCCTATAATCCTTGTCTCAAGAGAATGAACAACTACACAAGGACAAGAATAATATCAAGATAGAGATCAAAGCCCAATCAATCAGAATGTGTGAAAAGATGGAAGCAAGGAGAGTTTTTGAAGATTCCCTAAAAGATAAGGACTAGGAATTGAAGGATAAGCAATTGGAAGATCTAAGAGGAGAACTCAACAATCTGATGATGAGAAATGAGATTTGGTAAGAGAGAATGAGAATCTAAGAAATAAGATGAATAGTTGAAAGGTGAACTGAAGAATGCCAATGAAAAGCTAAAGAAATCACATAAGAATTATGAGAAAATTGATGAGTAGCTAAAAATAAAAAGAAGACGCAAGGACACAACTGGTCTAGGATATAATGGTCAAAATAATTTTGAGACTAATAAATATTCTAGAACTAAGGATGAAAATCCATCAAGAGAATTTATACCTAAGGTAAATCCCAGATTCCTAGTAAGAAACCCTACAAGGCTGTATGTTTTAAGTGTCATAAAGTGGATCATACTTCTAATGTTTGTAGAAGCAGGTCGGTTAGTAGGCCTAACACTTTTGATGGGTATTTCTATAATTTCAATAAGTACTGAAAAACTACATATGATTATTGTAATCACCCAAAAATGGTCATCTAGACTATTAGCCCCTTTTTCTAAAATTATCAATTGCTTATTCTTGATCAAATCCTAGTTCTATCATTTATTCGATTTTATTCTATGGGCTAACCATCTTATCCTAAGTCTTTATTTAATTAAAAGGAATTTTCTCCTCTTTTATTAAATAAAAAGCCCCCCACTTTTCCTCTTATCCTAAGTTTCACAAATAAAGCATTATTCTTATTTTATAAAAAGGGAAAAAGCACTTTTTGTCCCATGTGGACACAAAAGTCAACTCTTACTTTCTCATTGGATGATATTTGTGCACATGGATTGCTCCTCTTTGATGCTCCACCCTTGATTAAATCTTTTTCCTCTTAATCTCCATGGTCCATTCTTTCTCATTTCCTTTAAAAGGAGAGCTCTCTTCTCATTTTTAGCATCCATCTTTTGAATACTAACCTTATGCTGTAGGTTTTCTTGGAGATTTTGGAGCCTTTTGAGGAAATTCTTGCATCAATCTTTCATTTCTTGCATTATAGCTTCATATTTATGCTTTCCTAGATTAGCTTCATTTCTATGCTCTAGATTAGCTCACATAGATTAATTAGCTTGGATTGTAACACTTGCATCTTTATTTTCATAGCTTAGCTTGCATTCTCATTTCTAGCATAGTTGTATTTCATTCTCATATTGATTCTTGAGGATATTGGCATTCTTGCCCTTGTCTCCATTGAATCTCCCATTGCATGGTTTACTAGCAAGGTCATAATCTTAATAGCTCTATCTGAGAGAACACTTAATATCCTTGCACTCCATGCCTAGGGAGCTCTAGGTCAATTTTAAAGGTTTCCCATTCATGGATTCCATTGGAAGTAAAGACTTAGAGAAGTGCACATTCTAGTGTGTACAATTATAGATATAGGTATAACAGTAGATCTACTATATTTGATGGATATTGTTATGCATGCAACAAATATGGTCATAAAGATGATGAATGTAGGTCAAAAGTGAATAATCCAAGGCCACCTATGAACCAGGAAAGTCCTTACCAAAGGGGAAGGCAACTCAATTTCACATGCTAAATTTATAGAAACTATGGACACATGGGTATGAATTGTAGAATAGAGATTGGAAGAGGTAATGTTGGACCATGGAGGAAAATAGGTATGACATGTTTTTATTTTTATGGGATTGGTCATCTAGTTGTTGATCTCTAAGTCTTATTGTCTATTAGTGTCCACCACTTAGTCATTATTAAGGCAATGTTGGTCGGTCATCACTGCGACCAAGCCATCCTATTAAGGTCAAGTAATATAATAGACTTTTATTTTGTATAGTTACCAAGCACTAGTTGTTAGAAAGTAAAGTCCACCAAGATAACTAAGGGGGGTGGTGAATCAGTTATCAAATAATTATAACTTTTATCAACTTCAACAACATTAAACCATGTGAGCAATATAATTACCAACCATAGAAAGATATTCATACATAATAACACAATGACACAAGATATGTTGACTAGGGAATCTCTTAATCAAAGAGTAAACCCAAGTGGGAATGATGCCCAAAAAAGATGTACTAATATGAATATTCCTTGTGAAAGGGTGGACTCTTTTAGGAGTCTTATGAAATACATTTAGTACATATGAATCCCTGTTAGGAGATTTTGAATCCCTATTAAAAGATTCTAACCCTGTTAAGAGTTATGGAAGACAGAAGGACCCATTGCCCAAATAGCTTCAAGGTAAGATCATTGAACACACTATCCAAATAATATTTTTATTACTCAATAGAATAATATGTTACCTCTTCTCTGACTGTACCAAACCACACTCACTATTACACTAGATCTCAATTTCAAATCTCTGTACTTCGCATGTCTTCCTTCACAATTCGCTTTCACATTTAGCTCTTTTCTTCACTTCATATTCATCCACTACTTATAAACAAGGAAAAACATTCCTTCCCTTATACCACACTCAAATAATTATAAATGAGTTGTCATACAATTACAAAATAAAAGTTTCCACACGCTACATCAAAATTACACAAAACTGTCAGCTTCCAGATACAATAATTCTTCACTCGTGTGACCTCAAAGTTTTTTCTATCATCCAAATCACTATTAATGTGTCTTAAACTTCCCTTTAACTATGAAAAACTAGATTCCATCCTGATTAGGAGATATCATCCGATTTCCACAAACCACTATTGAGGAACACTGCCTGAATATTGCTTCCACCAAAATGCTCATAACTTCCATGAATAAATGAATTACTATCTGCACTCTTAACCATAGACATATAACATATCAAATAATATATCCTCAGCATTGCATAGCTCCAACTACAATATCCCACATGCGCTAATTCAAACTCTATCTTCTTCTCTGCAAGTCTCTGGTAAATCACTATGTTGACATCAATGACAATCATAGTCATGAATGCAACAACAACTGTTACAGAATGGCTGCCAAACATTTATCATTCATTCCTAACAATCTCCCCAATTAGCATTGATGGAAACAAAGATGAAAAATATCTGATGTTCCAAAAATCCAATACTGCAACACTGTTGCTTCAAGTCCTCTTCATCAATCAAATCTTGCTTCATTTTCCTATTCAGATAGTACAAATAGTTTTTTTTCATGTACACTTCTCCCCCATTGACATCAATGATAGAAATATCATCATCATGTCAACAACAACTCCAATGTCAAAAGACACTATTCAGAAAATACATTCACTAGAGTCCTCATGACTCAACTCAGATACACATACTCCCCCATAGAGGAAGTACCAACATCTAGTCTAGAAGAAAGATAAGGATCATATACCACTCGATGGATGCAACCAACTGCATCACTTCTCAAAATTACATTGGGGCATAACCCCAAGCATACCTCTCAGATACTCAAATGCATCCTTAGGCAAAGGCTTTGTAAATATATCTGCTATTTGTTCTTTTGTACTTATGTACTCAAGTCTATCTTCTTTCTCAACAACTTTCTCTCTTACAACATGATACTTAATCTCTATATGTTTTATCTTAGAATGTAATACAGGGTTCTTAGACATACTAACTATGCTGGTGTTGTCACAATGTATGACAACAGGCTCAACAAACTTTATTCCAATATCCTTCAACATTTGCTTCATCCAAATTATCTTGTTACAATTGTTTGCTGTTGCTACATATTCTGCTTCTGTTGTGCTCTGTGAGATACAATTCTACTTCTTTCTTAGCCAAGAAACCAATCTTCTTCCAAGGAAAAATGCTCCACCACTAGTTCTTTTATTATCATCAATACTACCTCCCCAATCGGTATCTGTATATGCACATAGGGTAAAATCATCAAATTTTTCATACCACAATCCATAGTCCATTGTGCCTCTTAAATATCTCAGTATCCTCTTTACTACTACATAATGTGATTCTCTAGGTTCATCTTGAAATCTTGCTACAATTCCAACTAAATGTGCTATATCAGTTCTTGTATGAGTCAAATACTACAATCCTCCAATCATAGATCTATATTTCTTCTATTCAACTGTTATTGTTTCATTTGTGCTAGATAATTTATGTCCAGTTACCATAGGTGTTCTAACTGGTTTACAATTATCCATTCCAAATGTTTTCAACAAGTCATTCAGGTACTTTGTTTGACTTACAAAGATACCATCATTATTCTGTGTTATCTGTAATCCCAAAAAGTATTTTATTTCACCAATCATACTCATTTCAAATTTAGTCTTCATTTCATTAGCAAATTTGTCACTAGCTTCATCTTATCCTCCAAAAATAATGTCATCAACAAAAATAACTATATCCAAAAAATCATTTTCAATTTCTTTTGTGTACAGATTGCTATTAGTTGTTCCTTTTGTAAATTCCAACTTTAACAAATACTTATCCAATCTTGCATACCAAGTTCTAGGTGCTTGTTTTAGTCCATATAAAGCTTTCTTTAGTTTACATACCATGTCTCCTTCTTGAGTCAAAGGAAACCTTTAGGCTACTCAATGTAGACTTCTTCTTCCAATTCTCCATTCAGAAATGCTAACTTCACATCCATCTGATATACTTTGAATTTCTTGTAAGCTGCATAAGCCAAAAACATTCTCACTGCTTCAATTCCTGTAACAAGTGAAAAGGTTTCTTCATAGTCAATTCCTTCTTGCTATGAGTATCCCTTACATACCAATCTTGCTTTGTTTCTTACTACTTCTCCTTGTTCATTCATCTTGTTTCTGAATACCCATTTAGTTCCAATAACATTCTTGTCTTTAGGTCTAGGGACCAATTCCCATGTCTTGTTCTTTTCAATTTGATCTTGTTCTTCTTTCATAGCATTAGTCCAACTTTCATCTTCACAAGCTTCACTAGTAGTTTTAGGTTCAATTTGAGAAATCAAACATAATTGTTCTTGTACCTTATTCTGAGTTAGAACTCCTCTTTTGATGCTTCCAATAATTTTCCCAATATGATGATTTCTTGATAAACTCTTGTTAGGTGTCACTATCTTAGATCTCACTTTAGGTGTAGGTTCTTCAATGACTTCACTATGGCTTTCATTCAAAAAATCATTGTCAGTCTCATAAAATAATTCAGTAGATCTAGTGTTATGTTTAGGATGAGCTTCTTCATTTGATTCATAATCAAGCATTCTTTCCTGAATTTTGAACTTTTCATCAACTTTAACATTTGTGCTTTCAACAATAGTCTTAGTTCTTTTATTATAACATCTATAGGCTTTTCTTTGCAAAGAATATCCAAGAAATATACCTTCATCACTTCTAGGATCAAACTTCCCAATATCATCATCTCTCTTTATATAACATTTGCTTCCAAAGATTCTAAAATACTTAACTGAGGGTGCATGTCCAAACCATAATTCATAGGGTGTCTTGTCTATGTCTACTCTGATTTATATTCTATTCATTGTATACACTATTGTGTTCACTGCTTCTCTCTAGAATATCTTTGCCAAATCATTCTCAGATAACATAGCTCTTGATGATTTAGCTATTGATATGTTTTTTCTTTCTGCAATACCATTTTGTTCAGGTGTTCTAGGGGCTGAGAACTGTCCCTTAATGCAATTTTCTTCACAAAAGGTGTTAAACTCTCTAGAAGTAAATTCTCCACCTCTATCAGATCTCAAACATTTAATCTTCATTCTAGATTCATTCTCAACTTTATTCTTAATGATCTTAAACTTATCAAATGCTTCAAACTTTTCTTTAAGAAATGCAATCCACATCATTCTTTTAAAATCATCAACAAGAATCATAAAATACCTTTCTCCATAGAATCCTCTAGTCTTGGTAGGACCGCTCAAATATATATGAACAATTTCTAGCTTTTCTGCAGATGTAAACTTCTTACTAGGAAAAGAACTCTTCTATTTATCCATCACACATTCTTTGCAAATCATGTTAGTAGGCTTCATAATTTTAGGTAAATCTCTTATTGCAAGTGTAGTACTTACTTTCACAATATTGTCAAAGTTTATATGAAAAAACCTTCTATGCCATAACCAACTATCATCAATTTTAGTAATCAAACATGTCATCTTAGTAGGATTCAACTGAAATACATTACATCTGGTTCTAGTTCCAGTTCCAATTAGATTTCCATCTTTATCCTTTATCACACAAGTTTTCTCAGTAAACCAAACTTGATATCCCTTATCAACTAACTATCCAACACAAAATATTATGTTTCAATCCATCCACAAAGTAAACATCATCAGTATTAGTCTTTCCATCAAGAGTAATAGATACTATACCTTTAATCAAGCAAGGTGCATTGTTTCCAACTCTAACAACTCCTCCACCATATTCATTAAACTTTATGAACTTTTTCTTGTCTCTAGTCATATGATGTGAACAAACACTATCTATAATCCAATCAGCTTTCTTTTCAACTTGAGAAACTAAGGATTTTTCTTCCTTAACATCAGTTTCAGGATTCTCTTCTTTAATTGCTACAAATCCTATTTCATCATTATTCTCAGCATCACTTTCACTTAGAGTTCTCTCTATACTAGCTTCAAGATCTTCATCATTAGCATAATAATATTCCTTAGATCTTCTAGGTTTGAAATTGTTTTAGTACCTTTTAACTCTCTTAGGACATTTAGATGCAAAATGACCATATTCTTGGAAAGTCCAACATTTAAAAAATTTCTTACCATCTGGTTCTCTCTTCACAAGCAAGGCAATACTTTCTTCAATATTCTTGTCTTCTTCATTTCTAGATCTGCTGCTGCCAGCATAATCTCCACTCACATTGATGCCTCTTGACAAAGTAGGGCAAACACTAAGAGCACTAAATGTAGTCTCCATTCTAGGTAAGTCTCTTGATAAACTCAAGTTCATGTCTAGTACTTCCAATCTTCCAAGAAGAGTGTCTCTTGTAAAGTTTGTAGTACATGATATAACTTGTTCAATCATCTATGTTTTCTACTTAAATACAAGAGTCAATGTTCTCAAAATTTTCCATATCACTTCATTCTCTGTCTTTGTTCCTCCACAATATTTTATACTTGTAACAATTTCTGACATTCTACCAATATAGCTTCTAACAGATTCATCTTCCAACATTCTTATATCTTCAAATGCACATATCCAATTATGTAATCTAACTCTTTTTTCATGTTCATCACCTTCAAAAGTAGAGTGTAACGCATTCCAAATTTCATGAGATTTTTTCAAACATTTTACTTGACTGTACTCATTCTCCGAAAGGGCTATCAAAAGTGATTCTCTTGCAAGTATGTTACACATGAATAGATTTCTCTCATCAGCAGTACATGTTTCAAGATTATCCTCTTCAATGATAGTCTTATCATTCTTTGTAATCAACCAATAACCTAGTCCTAAACATAGTAGGTGTGTCTTCATCTTTTCTTTCCAGCTATCAAAATTTACTCCATCAAACTTAGAGCTTTCTTTCCTGAAATTCACCATGGATCTCCTTAAGCTGTTGAACTTCTTTTTCAAGGACCTGCTACTTTGATACTAATTTTTAGAAAGTAAAGTCCACCAAGATAACTGAGAGGGGGGGGGGGGTTTGAATCAGTTATCAAATAATTATAACTATTATCAACTTCAACAACATTAAACCATGTGAGCAATATAATTACCAAGCATAGAAAGATATTCATACACAATGACACAAGATATGTTGACTAGGGAACCTCTTGATCAAAGAGTAAACCACGGTGGGAATGATGCCCAAAAAAGATGCACTAATATGAATATTCCTTGTGAAAGGATGGACTCTGTTAGGAGTCTTATGAAATACATTCAGTACATATGAATCCCTGTTAGGAGATTTTGAATCCCTATTAAAAGATTTTAACCCTGTTAAGAGTTATAGAAGACAGAAGGACCCACTGCCCAAATAGCTTTAGGTTAAGATCACTGAACACATTGTCCAAATAATCTCTGTATTACTCAATAGAATAATATGTTACCTCTTCTCTGACTATGCCAAACTACACTCACTATTACACCAGATCTCAATTTCAAATCTCTGTACTTCACATGTCTTCCTTCACAATTCACTTTCACATTTAGCTCTCTTCTTCACTTCATATTCATCCACTACTTATCAAAAAGGAAAAACATTCCTTCTTTTATACCAAACTCAAATAATTACAAATGAGTCGACATACAATTACAAAATAAAAGTTTCCACACGCTACATCTAAATTACACAAAACTGTCGGCTTCCAAATACAATAATTCTTCACTCATGTGACCTCAAAGTTTGTGCTATCATCCACATCACTATCAATGTGTCTTCAAATTCCATTTAACTACACAAAAATGGATTCCATCCCGATTAGGAGATATCATCCAATTTCTACAAACCGCTACTGAGGAATACTGCCTGAATACTGCTTCCACCAAAATGCTCATAACTTCCATGAATAAATGAATTCTATCTATGCTCTTAACAATAGACATATAACATATCAAAGAATATATCCTCAACATCACATAGCTCCAACTCCAATATCCCACGTGTGCTAATTCAAACTTTGTCTTCATCTCTGCAAGTCTCTGGTAAATCACTATGTTGACATCAATGACAATCATAGTCATGAATGCAACAACAACTATTATAGAATGGCTGCCAAACATTTAGCATTCATTCCTAACACTAGTTACTATCAAGAAATTTAGAGGTCATTGAGTACTTTAGTAGTTACTGAGTAGTATATGCCGAGTTGTATAGAAGAGTTAGTGTCGAGCGCTAGTATATGGAGAATAGTTATGACTGAGGATCAGAGGCTTCATATGCCGAGTGAACCAGTTTTTGTATATGTGTTTGTAATGATACAAAAACCAAGGTACACCATTTTGGTTAAATTTTATGCGTGATATAATGATTTTTGAGTAAATTAAGGAGTTAATTATGGATCATGATTTTAATCATTAATCCCTATGTAAGAAATGTAAGCAATTAGAAAAAGGGAATGCTTAAGTGACGTAAGTGATGAATCTAGATTGTTGATATTGATCTAGAAGCTTGATCAATTTTTTATATAAGGTGATATCAAAACCCTAAAAAGTAATAGAGGAGATCTCATGTATGTTGATTAAAGCAATGTTTTGATTGTTAGATGTAGAGATCAGGTAGAGTGACTGAGCAAAGCAGTGAAAAACAAAATAGAGAAATATTTGATTTTGAGATCAGATAAGTATTGGAAAGAGGAGATCTTTTATTATCATTTGAAGTGAAAACCAAAGGATCAGGTATCGATACATTCTAGCAAGTGAATCAAGGTAAACCTCTTAACAAAGTGGTCCTAACTAACCTTTGTAAATCTCTTAACTAAGTGCTTACTTAGTTGTAAGTTTCAAATCCTTTAATCAAGGTAGATTTTATAAGTTTGTAAGCTCTTAACCATCAGACCCCTCATAGAGTAGATCACTAGAAGTGATCAAAACTTTGTAGCCCTAATAGGAACACTTTATTGCTGTAGTAGTGAAGATTTTTGGGTGTCATCCCCACCCCATTTTTACCTTTCAAAGGTTTTTGGGTTACCAAAATCTTTGTGTTATGAGTTATATTTTATGGATGTGATTCAAATTTTAGATTCATTCTAGTGTTGAAGTTTATGATTATGGTATGTATGTGGAATTAGTTTCAAAGTGTATAAGTTTCAAGATTATGATTCATCCCCCCCCTCAATATGTCACTTTCCCATATAAGACTTCCAACAATTGGTATTAGAGCATAGTTCTCTTAGAAGTCTAACCACTTGAGAGTTAAGATCTTAGAGATGGAGGCTTATAAGTTAGGAAAGATCATAGAGAATCAAAATTTTTACATCCATCTTGCATTGCACCATCTTGAAACAAGAAGATAAGAATTGAAGAAAATCTTAAAGAAAAGGAAATAATTGGCAATCCGATTGAATGACACTCAATATCAAGAAGAAGACACTAAAAGTCTATTTGATAATGGAACCCTGAGTGAAAGTGATGCAAACATAGAAGATCTATTAGAGAGAAACAACTCACTGAATGAAGAAATCATAATTCTAAAAAGAGAACATGAAATCCATTTAGTAAGACTATGTGAAGTGTTTGAACAAAAAATAAAGTTGACGAAGACAAGAAAATGGAATAAGAAGATAATAGACAAATGGCTAAAAGACTTGATGGAAGGACATGTGATATGTAGAAGATGACAAAAAATCAAGTAGATATGTTAAATCAGCTATTACTTACAAATCAAGAGTTGACAAGGAAAGACATGTAAATAAAAAATATGAGATTAGAGAAAAATCAACTAAAAAATGAGTTAAGATCTAAAAAGGAACTCAATGAGAGGATGAAAAAACCTATTGAATCTGTAAAACATTTTGAGGAACTAATGAGGTCACCAAGAAGATCCAGTGACACCTCTGTACTAGGACATGATGAGCATCTATCATTCACTGAAGAAGGAGAATCACCAAAGAGCAGAGAACATCAATAGAAGATCTATTGGAGAGAAACAACTCACTAAATGAAGAAGTCTAAAGTCTGAAAAGAGAACATGAAATCCACTTAGTGCGACTATGTGAAGTGATTGAATAGAAAAAGAAAGCTCAGGAAGACAAGACAATGAGAGAAGAATATAAGAGACAAATAGCTACAAGACTTGATGAAAGGACATGTGATATACATAAGATAACAAACAATCAATTAGACATGGTAAATCAATTGTTACTTGCAAATCAAGTGTTGAACATGAAAGGCATGGAAAGTAAAAATATGGGATCAGAGAACAATCAACTAAAAAATGAGTTAAGATATAAAAAGGAACTCAATGAGAGGATGAACAAACCTAATGAATCTTTGAAATATTTTGAGGAACTAATGAGGTCACCAAGAAGATCCAGTGACACCTATGGAATAGTACATGATGAGAACCTATCATACACTGAAGAAGGATAATCATCAAAGAGTGGAGAACAAAAGAATACTAAGCCAAAGAACAAAAAACCTACATGTCATCATTATGGGAAGCTAGGACACACAACAAACATCTACAGAAGAAAGAATGGTAACTCCAATCCTAAGCCAAAATTCAATGGATATTGTTTTAAATGTAAGAAGCATGGACATCAAGAACATGAATGAAGGTCAAAGGTTAGAAATGCACATACAACACCTCTATTTCAAGGACATTGTTACAACTGTCATAAATATGGTCATAAAGCACAAGAATGTAGATCCAATGCAAAACCTAAGTTGACATCTAAGAAGCAAGGTAATGCATCTAGGAAAATATAACACCTTCAATTGGGATTACAATACATGGTATAGTTGTCATTATTGTGGAGAATATGGTCATATTGGAGAAAACTGTATAAGGACACATTTTAGAGGTAAATCCAAGAGTTGGATGAGTGGAAGTCTAGTATATTACAAATGCCACAAGATTGGTCATTTAAAAAGAGACTGTAGAGCACAAGCACCAAGTAATGAAAAATTAAAAGCTGAAGAGACTATTGAAAAGATAAGGGACTAGATGAATAAGATATGAAGAAAGAAAGAGGAAGAAAGTAGTAGTGGTGTTGGGCATTTTCCAGAAAGCTAGTGTTGATTGTATGTTTTTCATTGATGAAAACATATGGTAAGTAACATGCATGGAAGCCTGATGGAGAGAGCCTTGAGTATATGGTTCCTATATAAGTTATCAACATGATATCATAAATGTAGAGGTTAATTCTGAGTGAAGACAGTAATACAATTGTTTGTATCAGTAAGTGTTCCTGACAGGTCCTCGGAAGAGTTCAGTATGTGATTTATAGTATGGTTGTAATGGAGCCTTGCATGTTTATATTTATGTTTTAGACATGTTAGTTAAGCTATGTTCATGGATGTAGAGTCAATTGTACAGTACAGGTTGAGTTATGATGTTTCTAGTTGACAGTTATAGTTTCTTGAGTTTATCTAATGGAGCCGACATTGTTTTTATTGTTGTAGTAGTTATGCCTATCATTTGGATAGGCATGTTTGGATTAGTATTTGGAAAAGAGTTAATAATTTTTGGTTAAGATCACATAATGTATTTCAGCATGAGAAGGAAGTATCAATTAATTTAGTGGAGCTGACAGTGTGAAGTGACGTGTCTACTCATATGGAGTTGCACGGTCCTAATTAGTGTTGCGTGCTTAGTATAGCCATTGGAGATGTTGTTGGAGAGTTAAAATTTTTTTGTAATATGATTTCAAGGAAGTTCTAATAGGCTGAATTGATTATATCATTTGGAGAAAGATACTTATAGCCAGTCAAGTTGTGATTGTTAATCATGGTAGACAGTTGAGAGATAATAGTAGAGAAGAAGATGGGAAGTATTGAGCCATAAGTAAAAGGTCTATGTGAATAAGAAGGAAGTATATTCTATTCATTGGAATTGATCCAGACAATAGATCTAACTTGTAGTTCACCAAGATCCATATATAGTGTGTATCTGTTAAACATAAGGTTGCAGCCTTTACCCCTTTGAGAAGTGTGCTCCTAGACAGTGTGTCCTCACCCCTAATAGGGTTAATCACAAAAGACTCCTAACAGTTCTTGACCTTTGACCAAGTCATTGTACTTAATGCATTATAAAGATAAACTCCTAACAAGGTTGTAAGATCTTCTAATAGGGATCATTATACTCTAGGGCAATTCATAGTGGGTGCTAACTCCCATCAGGGTTTTTACCTATTTGGTTTTCCCCGTAACCAAAATTGTGGTGTTGTGTTAAGTGTTCTTATATTGTGTTTATGCTTAATGTTCTTCTATACTTAATTGGATAAATAATTGAATCTTGTAGATAACTGATTTGCCCCCCCTCCCCCTGCCCCCCTCTTAGTTATCTCTTGGAACTATTCCTAACAATTGGTATTAGAGCCAAGTTCCTCAGAGATAAAGTTTGATAGCTTGAGGTTGATTAGATGGTATTATTTAGAAAATAAATTCCTAAGTTTGATGGAGAGAACTATCTAGATTGGAAGAACAAAATGATGAAACATTTGTAGTGCATTGCCTTTGAGATTTTTGAAGTAGCTACCAAAGAAGTTCAGATTCCCTCTTTGTCAGATCTTGTAAAGGAAGATGTAACTCTTAAGCAGAAGGAGATGTTCACTCAAAATGATATTTCCAAAGAAGCCCTTATCAGAGCCTTGTCTAAAAGTGACTTTTCAGAGATCAAGAAAGTAGATAAAGCCTACAAGATATGGAAGTATCTAGAAGACATGTTTGAAGGAGATGTCCAAGCCAAGAATGTGCATAGAAAGACATGGAAGAAAAATTACAATACATTGGAGATTCTACCTAAAGAGAACATCAAAACCTACAATCAAAGGATTAATGAAGTTGTTGCAGGAATCAGAAACAATGGTGGAGAAATTTTAGAAGAAGACATAATGGATAATTTGATGACTACATTGACACTAGAATATGAGAGCAAGATAAACATCCTAGATGAGACTATGCAATTTTCAAAAAAATTCAAAAGAGAGACCTTAATAAGAAAGATTTCAGCATTCGAGACATCAAGTTTGAAAATAGAGCCTAAAAGTGAGACGGCCTTCAAAGCTTCAATCCATGGCAAGAAATCCTTGAACACTTCTAGTAATTTTGATGATGATGGTGAAGAGAAAGCACTAGATGATTTCATTTATATGATTGCTAAAAAAGAAAGGAAATGAAAATGAAAATATGAAGGTCAGTTACCATTCAAATTCTTTTCATGTAACAAGATTGGTCACTTTGCTTCTAAGTGTCCTACAAGAGTCAAGAAGTTCAAAACTAATTACAAGCCTAAGTATAAAAAAAAATGTTACTATGTTGGATAAGGAGTATCAGATGAAGATTCAGTAGAAGATGAAATTGGATTCATTTCTCTTGAAGATATGGAGGAAATGTTTGATGAAATGGACCTTGAAGATGAAAAGAAAGCACAAGAGTTAGCATTGATTTCACAAGAAGACATCAGAACAAATTGGATCACTGACAGCGGTTGTTCACATCACATGACATGAGACAAAGATAGATTTGAACATTTGGATAAGTACAAAGGTGGCATGGTTAGATTTGGAGACAACACTCCAAAACCTATCATAGGTAGAGGAGCTATCACCTTGGATAGAAAGAACAACAATGATGATGTTCTTTATGTTGATGGTTTGTAGCATAACCTACTAAGTGTTGGATAGTTTCTTTACAAAGGATATCAATTGGAATTCAAAGACAACAAGTGCATCATTAATAATAAAGAAGGAGAAATGATTGCATCAGGTTCAAAGATAAAAAGTAATGTTTTTCAGCTTAATTTAGAAGTAAGTTGTTTTGTTGCTAAAGTAGATGACAGTTGGATATGGCACAAAATACTATGTCATATCAATTTTGACAACATAGTGAAGATAAGCAATGTAAAGGTAGTAAGATACCTTCCTAGTATTGCAAAACTGGTTGATACAATATGCAGGTAATGTGTGATGGGAAAGCATGTGAGGAATTCATTAAGAAGAAAGCATAATTCAATAGAGAAAAAATTGGATCTAGTGCATGCAGACCTATGTGGATCAACTCAAACAAGATCATACTATGGTGAAAGGTACTTTATTTTTTTTGTTGATGATTATTCTAGAATGATGTGGGTTGCATTCTTAAAAGACAAGTCAGAAGCATTTGAGAAGTTCAAAATATTTAAAGCTAAAGTTGAAAATGAGTCTGGATTGAAGATAAAATGTCTAAGATTAGATAGAGGAGGATAATTCACCTTTGAAAGATTTTATGAGTATTGCAAAGAACATGGGATAAAGAGATAGCTAAGTGCACCTAGAACCCCTCAGCAGAATGGAATTGTAGAAAGAAGGAATAGGATTATATGTGACATAGCATGCACCATCATGATTAAAGGAAAGGTCGCACACACCTATTATAGAGATGTGGTCAATACTGCAGTCTATACTATCAATAGAATTCAATTGAGGCCAGGCACAGAAAAGACACCTTATGAGCTATGGTTTGGTAATGTACCCATGGTGAAATACTTCAGAATCTTTTGAAGAAAGTGCTACATCAAGAGAGATGAATCTATTGGCAAGTTTGATGCAAGAAGTGATGAAGGTATTTTTCTTGGGTACTCTACTAAAAGCAAAGCTTATAGATGTTTTGACTTAAGATTGAATAATATCATTGAAAGTGCTCATGTTAAGATTGGTGAAAATTCTATGATTCAAGAGAGATATCATGATTATGCACCTATGATTGAAGAAGAACCTAGACCTACCACTAGAGAAATAGTTGTTGAAAAAATTTGACAGCATTGATGTATTATTCAATGACCCTGAGACTAGTGAAGAATAATCACATAAGTCAGATGAAAGAGTCACAACCAATGTTCCAAAATTCACATCTAGATACCATTCAAAGGAAGATATCATTGGAGATCAGAATAGCAAAGTCATGACAAGATCAAAAGCAAAAAGTTCAATAGCTAATGAAGAGGTATGCTTACTTTCACAGATTGAACCTTTAAGTGTTGAAGATGTATATAATGATTTAGATTGGCATAAAGTAATGAAAGAAGAGCTAGATCAAATAATTAAGAATGACACATGGGAATTGGTCCCTAGGCCTAGTCATAAGAATGTAATTGGAACCAAGTGGATATTCAGAAACAAGATGAATGAAGATGGAACAATAGTAAGAAACAAAGCATGACTAGTATGTAAAGGATATGCACAAAGAGAAGGAATTTATTATTCAGATACATTTGCCCTTGTAAGAAGATTGGAAGACATAAAATTTTTTCTAGTGTATGCTACATTCAAAGACTTCAAAGTATATCCGATGGATGTCAAGTCAACATTCCTAAATGGAGAGTTGAAGAAAGAAGTTTACATAGAGAAGCCTGAAGGATTTACTTTATTAGATAGACCTGCTATGGTATGCAAACTAAAGAAAGTCATCTATGGACTTAAGCAAGCCCCTAGAGCATGGTATGAAAGACTTGATGGATACTTGACAAAGATTAGATTCAAGAAAGGAGTAGAAAATTGTAACTTATTCATAAGAGAGACACCTGATGGGTTATTGTTGGTTGCTATATTTGTTGATGACATTATTTTTGGTGGTAATGAAAAGGTTAGTGCATAATTGGCTAAAGAAATGTAGAGTGAATTTGAAATGAGCACGATTGGACCTATCAAGTACTTTTTGGGACTGAATGTGCAGTGGATAGACAAAGGTATCTTCATCAATTAGTCTATGTGAAAGAGATATTGAAAAATTTCAAGATGCATGATTGCAAGCCAGTAAGTACCCCTATGATAACATGATTCAAGCTTTCAAAAGAAGATGATTCAGAAGTAGTAGACATGACCTTGTATAATTCTATGATTGGTAAACTAATCTATCTTACTCAATCTAGACCTAATATTTCTAATGCAGTTGGTATAGTTGGAAGATTTACAGTTGAACCTAAACAAAGTCATCTTATGGAAGTACAGAGGATATTTAGATATTTGAAAGGAACTATAGACTATGGTTTATGGTATCCTAATTCAGAAAAAGTAGAACTTCATTTGTGTTCAGATGTAGATTGGGAAGGATGCGTGGATGATAGAAAGAGTACCTTAGGAGGAGCAATATTATTTGGAGATATGCTTGTTACTTGGACAAGCAAGAAGAAGAATTGTATTTATCAGTCCATAGTAGAAGAAGAGTATGTACCAGTAGCATTAAATTATTCTACAATTATTTGGATCAAGAAGATGATAAAAGATTTTGGAATTCAGATTGATTATCCTATTGTTATTCATTGTGACAACACTAGCACTATCAATATGTCAAAGAACCCTGTGATGCATGCAAAGACAAAACACATTGAGATAAAATATCACTTCCTAAGAGAGAAAGTTGTAGAGAAAGAAGTAAAATTGGACTATGTGAGTACAAAAGATTAGCTAGAAGACATATTCACAAAGCCTTTACCGAAGGATACATTTGAGTATATGAGGGAGAAGCTGGGAGTAATTCCCTTCCCTGAATCTAATTAGAGTTTGCAGGAGTGCATTGGTCCTTAGTGACTGATGAATGGTTGACTACTCTACTTTAGGAGTAGTACCGGTGCTTGTTTGTTTTGGCACCCTTTTCCACTGATGTCAAAGGGGGAGTAAGTATATAGTCTTGAAAAACAAAATAGTAAGAGGATATAGCAGTTGATATTCAAAGCATTCAATAGTAGATGGAGGATTCATCCTTGGGGGATTTTTGTTGAGGAAATGGAGAATGTTATAAAAGAATTATAGAACTTCATGTGTAACAGTTGTAGAAAGGGGGAGTGAGTATTTAGCAAGAATAAAAAAAATAGTAAGAGGATAGATGGAGAATTCATCCTTGGGGGAGTTTTGTTTGAGGAAATGGAGAATATTACAAAATAATTATACATTTGGATTGGTGGTGTTTTCCATTACATATGTTGCCATCAATGCCAAAGGGGGGGATTGTTGGAGATTTGCCAGCAAGCCAGTGTTGACTATATGTTTGTCATTGATGACAACATATGGTAAGAAGCATGCATGGAAGCTTGATGGAGAGAACCTTCAGTATATGGTTCATAGATATGTTATTAGCATGATATCATAGATGTAGAGGTTGATTCTAAGTGAAGATAGTAATATAGATGTTTGTATCAGTAAGTGTCCCTGACAAATCCCAGGAAGAGTTCAGTATCTGATTTGCAATATAGTTGTAATGGAGCCTTGCACATTTATATTTATGTTGTAGACATGCTAGTGAAGCTATGTTCATGGATGCAGAGTCAGTTGTACACTACAAGTTGAGTTATGATGTTTCTAGTTGATAGTTACAATTTCTTGAGTTTATCTGATGGAGCTGACATTTTTTATATTGTTGTAGTAGTTTCACCTATCATTTGGATATGTGTGTTTGGATTAGTGTTTAGAGAAGAGTTAATAATGTTTGGTTAAGAGTGCATAATGTATTTTAGCATGAGAAGAAAGCATCAGTTAATTTAGTGGAGCCAATAGTGTGAAGTGACGTGTCTATTCATATGGAGTTGTGCTATCCTAATTAGTGTTGTGTGCTTAGTATAGACATTGGAGATGTTGTTGGAGAGTTATATTGTTTCTCTAATATGATTTCAAGGAAGTTCTAATAGGCTAACTTGATTATATCATTTGGAGAAAGATACTTATAGTCGGTCAAGTTGTGATCACTAAGCATGGCAGACAGTTGAGAGATAAGAGAAGAGCAGAAGGTGCTAAGTATTGAGCCATTAGTAAAAGGTCTATGTGACTAAGAGGGAAGTGTGTTCTATTCATTGGAATTGATCTAGATAGAAGGTCTAACTCATAGTTCACCAAGATCTAGATATAGTGTATATCTATTAAACATAAGGTTGTAGCCTTCACCCCTTTGAGAAGTGTGCTCCCAGACAGTGTGTCCTCACCCCTAATAGGGTTAATTACAAAAGACTCCTAACAAGTTCTGACCTTTAACTAGGTCACTGTACTTAATGCATTGTAAAGATCAACTCCTAATAGGGTTATGAGATCTTCTAACAGGGATCATTATACTCTAGTGTAGTTCATAGTGGGTGCTAATTCCCACCGGGGTTTTTACCTATTTGGGTTTCCCTGTAACAAAAAATTTGGTGTTGTGTTAAGTGTTCTTATATTGTGTTTATGCTTAATGTTCTTCTATACTTAATTGGATAAATAATTGAATCTTGTAGATAACTAATTCATGCCCCCCCTCCCTTCAATTATCTCTTGGGACTATTCCTAACAAGTGAATCTAGTGAACCTGAGGTCACCCAATCCAATGGATCAAGTCATCACACTACTTCTAACTAAGCAAATAAGGTATGTAAGGAACTAAATTTTTAGATGTTATATTTTACACCAGTTCCTGATATTAGATATGTTAAATTCCATATCTACATAAGTTAAGATGCATGAGGATAGATTTGAGAAAAGAGTCAAATTGCATAATTGATGTCAAGCATTAGTATCTATGTCTATAGTGACCGATTCACTTAGTATGTGATGAGCTCCGATAATAACCAAGATGTTACATCGACTGAGCTAAAGTGGAAATGTTAGTATCAATCGAGTCGTGGTTTACATGTTAACTGAGCTATCATGTGAAGGTTGAGATAATTGTATTATACGTACTAATGTACAGAGCATTTAATGAAGACCTAAAGTGATTGTTTGGATCTCTAACATGAAAAATTAATGTTCTTTTTCATTTTATATAGCAATTTAAGAATTTACAGAGAGAATAAAAGGTGATTGAGAAGAGTGATTTGTGTGAAGTTAGTTTGCGAAGATCCTACAAGTGTATCATCAATAAACATTGTGAAGAACTGTTGAAACTAGGTATTACCGTGTTACTCTAAAATCATTTTACAAACCCTAGATGAAAAAATGACATTTAGCTCATTTGTTGTAGTTAGGAAGCATTGGTGAATAGATTTGTCTCCTTTCCAAATAAACTTTAAAAATACTCTATGCCTTTTTGAAGACAAATAATTTAGCAACAATTGGGTAAGCATGAAATATTTCTTCCCTCTAAATTTGATAATGTACAACTCCCTTTCTAAGATATTAAATGAATCTTTAAAACAAAAATAAACACATGTACTTTTAACCATAAAGCATGCAAGGATCTCTCAAATACTCTTGGGTATTGAGGTATTTTCAGAATATATGAATATGGAAGATTAAGATTTAAAGGAAAGTATAGTTCCTTTAACTACCATAAATTAACTTGTGCAAAAACTAAAGACAAGAATTATTTGGAAAGATTGATAACCGCAGCACATCAATAAACCACACACAGAAAGAAGTATACTAATCCACAAAGTAATTAATACACCATAAGTTTAGATTCAAATATTTAAACCGAGCTTTGTATTGAAATATTTATGTTTGATCAAAGCAAAGTCTAAAACCAATACAGATTACTGTATCTTCCCATCTAATTCCAATCACAACAAAAAGCCAAAATAGTACTGAAAAGCTACTAAACTAGCTCTAAAATCTAAAAATTCTAATCCTTTGATCATTTTATGCTCCAGCATATATAGTTTTCAATTCGAGAGGCCTCCTTGAAAACCTGACCTCTCAAATTAACAGCAAGACTAAACTGTTAAAAACCAGTTTAAAGAAAGCCAGAGTTTTAATGGCATCTATACTTTAAACAAGAAAAGCTTAAAAACAAAAGATATTATGTAACCTCCGCTACTGGTCATCCAATGTGGCACTTCACACTAATTTCCAAGTCCTGAATGTATTCACCAACTCTTGAGTTGGACGCAAATGTAGACCTTTTAGGCCAATTAGCTTTGTTCGACATGTATTCTTCTCCCACTTAAGCTCCCAGATCCTTTGCAACTATCTGGGAAATTGTCCTCTATTCAGAAATAGCATAGAATCCACATTTTCTATTCTGGTAAAATCCTGGGCTATCAGTTCTTCATTTTCTTTTAGGGCATTCATAGCATCCGTAAAAATTTTGATCATGGCATTTGCATCTTGGTTTCCTTCATCAATCTATAGTATACCTAAAGGATTCAACACCTTAATGTCCTTTAGTACATTCACATGCATTTCCTTAATTTATTTCTCCATAGTGTGTACATTTGAAATTACAACTTTGAACAGAGAACCCTTCCAACCTAGATTCTTCTTTAGGGTGAATAGCATGCAAGGATCAACCAACTTCATTGCATTCTCTGATAGGAACCGAGTTTCCATAAGCTTCTATTTCCTGAACCTGAGAAACAATGGCTGCACACTTTTCTTCTTCTAATTCCCATCCTAGAATCAAGGTTTGGATCTCTCCTAGCAATGCTTCTCCATCTATAGAAGTGGCCATAAATTCCTGGATAAATGTGCTCCCTTCAACTATGACACCATCAACCTAGATTTTCATTACCTCCACCAAAACTCTTCCTTTCTGCATTTTCTTTAACAATTTCTTGCTATCCGTTGATTTTGGATCGAAATCTTGTGGAGATTAAGCCAATGGAAGTGCACCTACATCACTAAGTGAACTAATGAATTCAGCCATAGTGACTACAAGTTGTTTGATCTCCCACTTCTCTTTACCATCTTTCTAAGATTGACCAAGCATGTGGTTAGCTGAGAATTTGAATAGATGGTCCCTTGAATCTCTGGTTAGCACTCCAAACTCCATTTTTGAAATCTCAAAATCCTTTGCTTCAGGTTCTTGAACTCCTTTAGGTTTGAAAGTTGCAATTTTGGCATCCACCTTTTCTATGGAGGGATATGTGGTTAACCTTGGGTTGCTTTTCATTTTCATCACTTTTGGAGTGTGGACAACATACTTAGTAATTATTTATTTAACTGGCAGAGAAATGGGTTTGAAGCTCCTTTTTTTGTTTACTAAATTAGTCAACCATGGGGGAATTGAACTGGACACCATCCTACTATCAGCCTTCTTAGTGGGGGTTGCACTAACCTATTGAACCTCAGGGTTGTTGGAAGGTATTTCTTAATTTTTCTCAGGGTGCTCAAGTGAAAAAGAAATATCTTCATTATTGATATCAATATCAATGAAACCAGAATCTAGAGAGGCCATTTGAGAATGGCTTTTAGACCTGGTCCTTAGCCTTGTATGGGGTGCAGTAGGATGTCCACCAAGAATTATCTTCTTTTTGGAAGAAGAGACCTTACTTGTATCAGTACTCAAAAGAGATGTGTTAGATGAAACATGCAACACATCTACTGAGAAAGGATCCACATTTTGTTTCTGAAAAGGGGTTATCTTTCTCTTTCCCTATCTTTTTCTTTTCAGCCAATACTTTGTAACTTCAAAAATGAACCTAGCCCTTAGCTTTACATCATCTTCTTCTCTTCTCATCTAGTCTATCTCAGGGAAGCCTTCTACATTTGAAACATCATACTCTAGTTCTATAACCTCAGAAGCATCTTCATTTATGCCATCTATTTCAAACTTTAATTATAGGGTTTTAATCTGAGAGCTTAGCAACCTAGAGTGATCCCTTTTTCTAACTCCTTCTTCATCCCCAAGGTCTTCCCACAAATCTTCAATATGTGACTTTGGTGACAAATTATTACTCAAGCTAAGGACTTGTCTGGAAAAACCCTTATTTTCAAAACCTCTCCTTGGATCATAAAATTGCATATGAAAACTCACCAAATTACTACCTATTATTGAGGCATCAATCATATTTTTGTAAACCATGGCTCAGAGCTTGATTGGGAACATGGAAGCCCACTTCTCTTTTGGGAGGCTATTTTTAACCACACTAAACATTTGTCTGCAAACTTTTGCTAAAATAAAGAAATCAAAAGAAAACCTTGGTAATTTGAGAGGTTGATGCAGGAGCATCATAGGATTCTTGGAAATCCTGTATCAACCAAAAATATGTTTGTCTTTGAAGGTAGATTGTTGGTTTTGATCTTGGTTTAGTGGAGTTCTTTCTTAGTTTGGGAGGCCGGTTGCTCGATTTCTTTGGTTACTAGGGTGCTCGGTCTCTGAAGAATGCTCGGTGACTGAAGGTGTCAGTTCACTGGCACTTGGTGATAATTGCATTGCTCAGTCATGCTTGGCATGGTCGGTTGACTGGTGCTCAATTATTTCTTCTATTGGTTGGTGTTCTTACTTACCGACTGGATTGTTTTGGATAGATCAGCTTGGCCGACTGGTGCATTTAATTTGGGTCATGCTCCTCATGTTATGGATTGACTACTGGATGTGTGGGGACCTAGATCTGGCATGTTACATTCTTCTGTGCAGATCTGATGACCATTTGGGGCCATCTTTGAGAGTTTATTTATTTTGTAAGGCTATGTGAGAGGCAACTAATGTTTTAGCATTTAATGTTTGTTTGTAAGGGTTAGTTGTTTCATCATTCAACTTGTGGCTGGGAATCAATATTTATAGGATGTTTGGGTAGTTGTTTAGGGGATCAGATTATTGGAAGGAAAGTTAGTAGCCTACAAGCTTAGGAGTGGGAATATTTCTTGGAAGTTTGAGTACAAGTTTAGATCTTTCCTGGGTGCCTACCAGCGTGCTGTCTATTGCAGACCTAGACTAACTGAATGCTGATGTTGTGGAGAGGAATTAGATCCTATGAGATCTTGTAGACTATTATTTTCTTTGTATCTAGCTATAACCAAGAAGGCCTTACAGCTCGAAACATTGCATGTAATTGATGATTTGATGAATAAAGACTTGTGTTTGATTTTAGATCTATTGTTGTTGTTGTGTGTTTCTACTACATATTGGTTTGGTTGCAAGGTCGGTCAGTCCTTAATTGGATCCACTAGCCTTGACTACATCAGGTGGTATCAAAGTGAATTTTTTTACTATTTGAGCAAAGTTTGTTCCCATTGGAGCCAAGTGGATCTTGTGTGTTTGTGTCTAGATCTTGATTTGAAGATGCCTCCAAGGAGAAATTGTGAGATCTCTGAAGAAGAGGAAGCTACTGGTGAATTATGTCTTGATGATTTTAGGGCTTTGTAGAAACAAGTGCAAGACCTACAAGAGGAGTTGAGAAATAAGAATCCAACCTTGAAAGAGGATAGTGATGATGAATTTGAGGAAGATCATTTTGAAGAAGCTATCGAAGAAGCTAGAGATTCTGAGGAGAATCAAATTCTAAAAGCTATGTCTAAGATTGGGAAAAGACCTAAGATTGAAGTTTCTGCATTTGTTGGAAGCATTAGGCTAGAAGAATTGATTGATTGGATCAATGAGATTGATGAATACTTTTAGTATGAAGAAATAGAAGATCCTAATAGGGTTATATTTGCAAAGACTAAGTTAAAGGGTCATGCAAATATCTGGTGGAGAGAAGTTTAGTTGGAAAGAGGTAGAAGAGGAAAAGAAAAGATCAGTAAGTGGAACCAAATGGTTGACAAGTTAAAGAAGCAATTCATTCCAGTGGATTATGAATTGGACATGTTTAAGAAGATGCAAGCTTTGAAGCAGACTAACAAATTGGTGTAGGAGTATACCGAGGAGTTTTATAGAATCTTGATTAGGACTAGTCATTCTGAAGCTGATAAAGAGAAGGTTGCTAGGTATATCTATGGTTTGAGACCTAGTATTTAGGAAGAGTTACTTACTATGTGGATGAAAACAATTGGTGATGCTTATTAGATAGCATTGAAGATTGAAGAGAAGCTGAATAGGAAGTATGAAGGAAAATAGAACAATAGGAACCAAGGTGGTAAAACTAGTGAGGTAGTTGCTGAGAGTAATGTGACAGAGAATCCTAAGTCTGATGTGGGATCTAGTGGTGGAAAAGTTACTAATAATACTGGACAAAGAGGGAAGTGGAAGAATGAGTTCACCGGCACTTGGTATAATTGTGGTGAAGTTGGTCATAGAAGTTGGCAGTGTCCTAAGAAAAGAGTTGCATTAGTTGCTGAAGAAGACATTGAGAATGTTCCAGAGAAAGGTGAATGTCTTGTCACTAGAAGTTTAGCTGCATGTGTTCATGAACCGGTGCATAGGAGAAATTTTTTTAGAACCAGATGTAAGTGCAAGGATAAGGTATGTAATTTCATAGTTGATGGTGGTAGTTCTAAGAACTTTGTTTCAAATGAAATGGTTAGTAAATTGAATTTGTAAAGAAGGAAGCATCCTAATCCTTATTAGATTAGTTGGATACAAGATGTTTCTAAGATTAGAGTTGGAAAAAAAATGCTTGGTTAAGTTTCAGATTGGATCTTACCATGATGAGATATTGTGTGATATATTGCCTATGAATTCTTGCCATCTATTGCTCGATAGACCTTGGCAGTTTGACAAGAATGTTTTGTTTGATGGTCATGCTAATACCTATGTTGTTAGAAATGAAGGAGCTCAGCATAAGATGATACCTTTATAGGAGATAGGGGTTAAGGGATGTGGAGTTTTTAGGTGTTGTCCTTATGATAAAACTCAAAAGAAAAAGGTTGATGAACCTATTCCTATTAAATCTAGTTTGAAGGAGAAGTAGAATGATATCTCTAAAGAGTTTGTGGAGATTAAGAAGTAGATGGTTTTACTAGTAGAGATGGTATAGAAGATGGTGACATTTGTGACACAAAGAGATGCAGATGATACTGAGTTGATTGAGGAGTTTGGAAGGGATGAACCTTATCGAGGCACTGATGTAATAGGTAGTGGTCAAAGTCAATTGTTATCAATTTTTGATCGAAGAAGTGAACAAAGTGGAAGGTAGAATAAATTTCTACATGAGACAGTGAATGAAGTGAAGACTAATTGAGATGAAGGACAAGAAGAGATGTGGGTGAAGAATAGATTCGGCATACCTGGTCTGATTCCCTTGAGGCATTCCAGATTTCCTTATGAGGAAATATTTCTTACTTGGGGTGTTTGATGTAGGAGCATCCTAGGATTCTTGGCAATACTGTATCAACCAAAAATATGTTTGTCTTTGAAGGTAGATTTTTGGTTTTGATCTTGGTTTAGTGGAGTTATTGCTCAGTTTGGGAGGCTGGTTGCTCAATTTCTATGGTTATCGGGGTTCTCAATCTCTAAAGAATGCTCGATGACTGAAGGTGTCAGTTCACTGGCACTCGGTGATAACTACATTTCTCAATCATGCCTAGCATGGTCAGTTGACTGGTGCTTGATTATTTCTTTTGTTTCTCAGTGTTCTTACTTACAGACTAGATTATTTTTGATAGATCAGCTTGGCCAACTGGTGCATTTAATTTGGGTCATGCTCCTAATGTTATGGATTGACCATTGGACATGTGGGGACCTAGATCTGGTGTGTTGCATTCTTCTATGTGGATCTAATGACTGTTTGGGGCCATCTTTGAGAGTTTATTTATTTTGTAAGGCTATGTGAGAGCTGACTAATGTTTTAGCATTTAATATTTGTTTGTAAGGGTTATTTTTTTCATCAGCCGACTTGTGGTTGGGAATCAATATTTATAGGATGCTTGGGTAGTTGTTTAGGGGATTAGATTGTTGGAAGGAAGGTTAGTAGACTGCTAGCTTAGGAGCAAGAAGATTTCTTGGAAGTTTGAGTACAAGTTTAGATCTTTCTTGGGTGCCTACCAACGTGCTACCTATTGCAGACCTGGACTGCTGAATGTTGATGTTGTGGAGAAGAATTGGATCCTATGAGATCTTGTAGATTGTTATTTTCTTTGTATCTAGCCGTAGCCAAGAAGGCCTTACAACCTGACACATTGCATGTAATCGGTGATTTGATGAATAAAGACTTGTGTTTGATTTCAGATCTATTGTTATTGTTGTGTGTTTCTACTGCATATTGGTTTGGCAGCAAGGTTGGTCAGTACTTAATTGGATCCACCATCCTTGACTACATCAAAGTTTCTTCATCAAAACCTCATATTCTGATATAAGTGAATTGTGGAAAATGGATGTAGAAACTACCATAGGTTTGGACCAATTTATGAGCTTCTGGAGAGATCCTCTATTTTTGAGTTCCTACTAGTTGATGACACAATTTTTCAAGGAAAATGTCGTGAACCCTCCTATAATCCTCAAGGAGTCTATCTCTTCTCAGCAAAGGGCAATATTTAAAAATGTTCAAGTCTTCATTCTAGGGTTCATGGGGAATGGCTCTAAGGTTTTGAGTACACGCAAGGCAATATATTAGATACGAGGACATATAAAACTCTTTCCTTATTGATTGTGCTTTCTTGATTTGATCCCTTAATGAACCATCAATTATCTCAGCCTAGTCAAGATTCTACTTTCCCTCCAAAACTATCTCTATAAAATGATACATCCAATCTTCAAAAAGAAGTACCTACTCTGAACCTTTTACTCTGTGTAATAGAACCATTATGTCATGAACATGAGGTTTCATATGATCTTTGGTCAAAACCTTGGGCAACCTAGAACCTACCTCATAAAATATCTTAGTCTAGTTTTTAGCCATATTACTATGATTTTTGTCATTCTTTTCTGTAAACTGAGCAAGCGACAGAGTGGGAGTGAAACTAGAAAAAGTAACGTCTGGCATTTTAAAAATAGACATTATGGTCTCTCTAGTTATAGGAAAAAGGGTTTGACCTCCATTATCTAATATACATTTAGATTTGAGATCATATTTATTTATACATTTTTGGAGTAATTCAGGGCTCACAATAGTAGGGGGAAAAGTTGCAGCTTCAAGCAATCCACTAGACAAATATTCTAACCTATAATCTTTTTCTGTAGCATCTGTCAAATTGCCAACCATTTTCTCTACTTCAACCCCTAACAAATTAGTGTCTATAATTACTAGAGCATGACATTCTAGGTTCGAAGGGTTTCCAAATAAATACATAATAGACTTCATTCTTCTCTTCCAAAAGAAAATAGAGAACAACAACTCCTTTTAAATCACACTACCATGCAAAAAACATGAAACAAAAAGAAGGCTTTTCAAAAAATACCTGCATTTTATCGATTCAAGAAAACAACTTCTTTCTTTCAGAGCTGAGACTCCACAATTTCACAATGGAAAGAAAAGAGAAAAACAACACTTATAACAAGTTCTCATACCATAGAACTATGTCTTGAGGAGCATTAATGATGGCATGAATTAGAGTTAAGTGAAAATGCTAATGTGACATAGGACTGCTTCTATATTTTACAACCATTCAAAAAATAATTTATTTTCTTTTAATGCCATTACTTCACTTGTGCTTAAGGTAAGATTTGTAATAATTCAAATTATCAATTCAGATTTCCACCATAGTTTCTATCTTTTTAAGGTTGATCGTACCATAATCCTAATAATTGCTTCACTAACATCTTGCATTATCCACCTCATCAACTGTCACATCACTCATTGGATTTTAGCTATCCTTTTGAACTCATTTGAACTACTTTGAATCAAGGTTCAAAGTGGTTCACCGCTACGTGATGATGTAGACCAGGGTCCCACATGCATTTACCAATGTTAGAAAAATAATCTTTTGATTGAACTTCTTTGAATTGCTTTGAACTAGAGTTCAAAGGGGTTCATGATGGATTAAGACCAAATGACACTTGACCGGAGGATGCTGACTTTAGAGAAGATGAGTTTAAAGGTTGTGGTGGTTAATTCAAAAGCTAGGCCGACATTGAAAAACTGCAAATGCAAAATTTGGAAGGTAGAATGTCAGAGTAGTTTTAAATAATTAAAGGGTCAAAGACACTTTTTACATGGAAACTCTAAAAGACCCTAATAGGAAGCAAGGAAAGGAGGTACTCAGTGTTTAGTTAGTAAGAAGTGATGCATGTAAACCACCCAATTTTGGGTTTGTACTTGAGAGTGTAGTGAATGGAGATCTTTCAGGAGCCTTGCCATTAATTCCACCCAAACTGTTAATGATACATGATGTGTGTGCATGCTACATGTGCAAGATTGGTGAAATCAAAGACTATGAGCTAAGGGAGGCATACAATAGATTGTGTATGAACATAGTGTTGAAGGTGCAACATCAACACATTTCTGAGAAAGGGTTAGTACATGCCCTAGAATTCTCTCAAAATTTCAAGATAGAATGGATCAAGATTATCTTAAGTAGAGTTCACAACATGCAATTGTGGTTGGAAAATAGGTCGGTGAAGATCACCAAGGAAATTATTCACCAAGTCACTGATTACCCTACTCTTATAGGGAAGAAGAAAATGAGATGCTAGAGAAAGGAATTAATTCAAGAAAACACCATGGCCATTTGGAATAAGAGAGCAATGACTATCTCCACCATCATAGATCCTGAGATTAATTTTGTAGTTAGGGTGATTGCTCACAAGTTTTATCACTCAAGCTGAATGGATAGTGTCCCCTGCATTGCAGTAGACCAAGCATGGAAGATTGTGAAGAAAGATCATACTTATGATCTTGCCAAGTTGCAGATGACACAACTTGTCAAGAATATTACATCAATCGGGAAAGCTAAGAATTCAATGTGTAATTCAGTTCCTTGATAGTTTGTATATTATTTTATGTGAAAAACAATTTTCCTACTATAAGTGATGTAGTATGGAGTCAGGAACAACCTGTGACTCAATAGATTAATGAGTTCATTCAATAATTAGGAGACAATTTAGACAGTGTGATGAAGATTTACTTTGTAAAGTTTAAGAAGAAGATGAGAAAGAGAAGTAGGATTCTCATATCCCTAGTAGAGAAATTATATGATGATATATGTTTTCAAGTGGATACTGATAACACATTTGTTCAAGCTATTATGCTAAGGGTAGCTATTGGAGATTTGTTAGTAGGCCAGTACTGATTATATGTTTGTCATTGATGACAACATATGGAAAGTATCATGCATGGAAGTCTTATGCAATAAGCTTTTAGTATATGAAGCATGGACATGATATCAACATGATATCATGGGCGTAGAGGTTAACTATTAGTACACACATCTATATAGAAACTTGTGTCAGTAGTGTTCTATGTATGGTTGTCCGTATAGTTATCATGGAGCCTTGCGCGCTTGGATATATGTTGAAGACATGTTAGTGATGTTTTAGTCATGGATGCATAGTTTGATATTTAGTAGAAGTGAATTTATGAAGCCACTATTCACCAGTAGCAGTTTCTTGTGTTTGTTCAGGAGAGTTGACAGAGATTTTGTTGGTTTTGGAGTTGCACCTATCATTGGGGTATGTGCCCCTGGAGTTAAGCTTAGAGAAGAGTTATTGATGTTTGGTTAAGAGTGCATGAATTAATTTAGATTGAGAAGAAATATACAGTTGTTTTAGTAGAGCCAATAGTGTGTAGCGTGCATCTACAATTATCTTATTGGATAGGTCCCAGAATGTGTTGCGTGCATAGTAGAGCTAATAGAATGTTTATTAGAGTTTTTTATGGTTTCTCTAATATGATTTCAAGGTGGTTCTAATAGGCCAAATTGATTATATCATTTAGAGGAAAGATATTTATAGGTAGTCATTTGTGATTTCTTGAGTGTGGTTCATGGTTGATTAAGAAGAGCATAGAAGAGTGTGTGAAGTGTTGAGCCATCAGAAGAAGGTATATGTGACCAAGTAAAGTATTTGTGCTATACATTGGAATTGATCCAGAGAGCAGGTCAAAGCACAGTTCACCAAGATCCAGATATAGTGTGTATCTATTATTCAGAAGGTTGTAGACTTCACCCCTTTGAGTAGTGAGCTCTTGGATAGTGAGTCCTCTCCCCTAAGAAGGACAATTGTAAAATACTCCTAATAGGGTCTAACCCTTGAAAAGGTCTACTGCACTAAATATATTGTAAAGAAACTCCTAACAGGGTTAAAGATATTCTAACAAGTATCATAATACACTAGTGTAGATTATTAGTGGGTGTCAATTCCCACTGGGGTTTTTACCTATTTGGGTTTCCCCATAACTAAAATATTGTGTTGTGTTCAAGTGTTCTTTCTTTGTGTTTATGCTTTATGTTTAAGTATACTTAATTAGATAAAGAATTGAAACTTGTAGATAACCCCCCCCTCTCAGTTATCTCTTGGGACTATTCCTAACAATTGGTATCAGTGCCAAGTGCCTCAAAGAGAAAGTTTAACAACTTGAGGATGATCAGATGGCATACTTCAGGAAAGAAAGTCCTAAGTTTGATGGAGAGAATTATCTTGATTGGAAGAACAAGATGGTGACCCATTTGGAGTGCATTGTTTTTTAAGTTTTTGATGTAACTATCAAAGAAGCCAAGGTTCCCACCTTAGAAGACCTTGCAAAGGATGATGCTACTAATAGACAAAAGAAATTGTTTCATCAGAATTCTATAGATAGATAAGCTCTTATTAGTGCCCTATTAGATGGTGAGTTTTCAAAAACAAAAAGGGTAGATACAACCCACAAAATATGGAAGCACCTAGAAGACATATTTGAAGGAGACAAACAAGAAAAGGATGCACGTAGAAAGACATGGAAGAAAAGATACAATGCATTAGAGATGCTTCTTGAGGAAAATATCAGAGCTTACAATCAAAGGATAAATGAAGCAATTGCTGGAATCAGAAATAATGGTGGAGAGATTTCAGAGGAGGACATTATGGACAAGTTAATGACTACTCTCACTCCTGAAGATGAAATCAAGATCAACATCCTTGATGAGACCATGCAACTTACATCTAATTTCAAGAGAGAGACCTTGATCAACAAAATCTCAGCTTTTGAGATTTTAAGATTGAAGATAGAACCAAAGAGTGAGACAACCTTCAAAGCAACAATTCATGGTAAGAAATCTGCAAACACTTCTAGTAATTTTGATGATGATGATGAAGAGAAAACATTAGATGATTTCATTTCTATGATTTCTGAAAGAGGAAAGAAAGGAAAAGGAAAATATGAAGGTCAATTACCATTTAAGTGCTTTTCCTGTAATAAGATCGATCACTTTGCATCTAAGTGTCCTACTAGAGCTAGAAAGTTCAAAAAGGATTACAAGCCTAAGTACTCTAAGGAATGCTACTATGCTAGAGATGGAGTTTTAGATGATGAATTAGGTGAAGAAGAAATTGGATTCATTGCTATTGTAGAGAAAATGAATAATAAGAAAGTTCATGAAGATAAGAAAGAGAATCAAGAGCTAGCATTGATTTCACAAGCTGACATAAGGACAGATTGGATTATAGATAGTGGTTGTTCCAAGCACATGAAATGTGATAAAGGAAGGTTTGTTCATCTAGAAAAATACAATGGTGGGATGGTTAGATTTGGAGACAACACTCCTAAACCAATAGTTGGTAGAGGACCCATCACCTTGGATGGAAAGAATAGTACTGTTGATGTTCTTTATGTTGATGGTTTGAAACATAACCTTCTCAGTGTTGGATAGTTACTTGGAAAAGGTTATAAGATTGAGTTTAAAGATGCCAAATGCATCATTAGAAACAAGTATGGTGTTATGATTGCATTAGGCTCAAAGACAAGCGGTAATGTTTTTAAACTCAATTGAGAAGCAAGTTGTTTTGTTGCTAAAGTTGATGACAGTTGGTTGTGGCATAAAAGACTATGTCATATCAATTTTGATAACATAGTAAAGATAAGTAATGTAAAAGTAGTAAGAGATCTACCTACCATAGAAAAACTAGTTGATACTATATGCGGGGAATGTGTGATGGGGAAGCATGTGAGAAATTCATTCAGGAGCAAGCAAAATTCAATAGAGAACAAGTTGGATTTGATTCATATAGACCTATGTGGTCCAACTCAAACAAGATCATACTATGGTGAAAGGTATTTCATTTTGTTTGTTGATGATTATACTAGGATGATGTGGGTTGCATTCTTGAAAGATAAGTCAAAAGCATTTGAGAAATTCAAAATATTCAAAGCTAAGGTTGAGAATGAATTTGGACTAAAGATAAAATGTTTGAGATTGAATGGAGGAGAATTCACCTCTGAAAAATTTTATGAGTAATGTGAAGAACAAGGCACAAAGAGATAGTTGAGTGCACCTAGAACCCCTCAATAGAATGGAATTATAGAGAGAAGGAATAGTATCATTCTTGATACAGCACGCACCATTATGATACAAGGAAAAGTTACACACACCTATTGGAGAGATGTAGTCAATATAGCAGTATATACCATCAATAGAATTTAATTAAGGCCTGGTGTTAACAAAACACCATATGAGCTATGGTTTGGTAATGTTCCCATGGTAAAATACTTCATAATATTTGGAAGCAAGTGCTACATCAAGAGGGATGAAGCAGTAGGCAATTTTGATGGAAGAAGTGATGAAGGTATTTTCCTTGGCTACTCTACTAAAAGTAAAGCTTATAGATGTTTCAATTTAAAATTGAAAAAGATCATTGAAAGTGCTCATGTTAATATTGATGAAAAATTTAAGGTTCAAGAAAGATATCATGATTACTCACCCATGATTGAAGAAGAACTCATACCCTCCATTAGTGAGACAATCATTGAGGAAATGTTTGACAGTATTGATGTGTTATTCAATGACCCTGAGACAAGTGAAGAAGGTACTCCTAAGGCTGATGAGTCAGCATCACCTAAAGTTCCAAAGTTTATGTCTAGAAACCATTACAAGAAATACATCATTGGAGATCAGAGTGAAAAAGTCTTAACAAGATCACAAGCAAAGAACTCAGCTAGCAATGAAGTCATATGTTTACTATCTCAAATTGAACCTTTAAGTGTTGAAGATGCTTGTAATGATTCAGATTGGCATGATGCTATGAAAGAAGAACTTGATCAAATTATTAAGAATGAAACTTTGGAATTGGTCCCAAGACCTAGTGATAAGAATGTGATTGGAACAAATTGGATATTCAGAAAGAAGATGAATGAAGATGATACAATAGTAAGAAATAAAGAAAGGTCAGTATGTAAGGGATATGCACAAAGAGAAGACATTGATTATTTAGAAACATTTGCACATGTGAGTAGATTAGAATCTATTAAGTTGTTTCTAGCTTATGCTATAGTTAAAAATTTCAAAGTATATCAGATGGATGTCAAGTCAGCATTCTTGAATTGAGATTTGAAAGAAGTATACATTGAGTAGCCAAAAGGATTCACCTTATCAAATAGACCTGATATGGTATGAAGATTGAAGAAGGCCCTCTATGGACTTAAGCAAGCCCCTAGAGCATGGTATGAGAGACTATATGGATATCTAACAAAGATTGGATTCAAGAAAGGAGCAACAGATTGTAATCTTTTCATTAGAGAGACATCTGAAGGTCTACTACTTGTAGCTATATTTGTTAATGACATTATCTTTGGAGCTAATGACAAATTAAGTGCAGAATTTTCCAAAGAAATGTATAATGAGTTTGAGATGAGTATGATTGGTCCTATCAAATACTTTTTGGGACTAAATGTGTAGCAAAAAAAAAAAGGAATTTTCATTAATCAATCCAAGTATGTGAAAGAGAAACTAAAGAAATTCAAGATGGATGATTGCAAGCCAGTAGGAACCCATATGATCACTGGATGCAAGCTTACAAAAGAAGATGACTCACCAGCAGTAGATATAACATTGTATAAATCTATGATTGGTAAATTCATATATCTTACTCAGACTAGACCTGATATTTCCAATGCAGTTGGCATAGTTGGAAGATTTGCAATAGAACCTATACAAAGTCACCTCATGGCAGTAAAGAGAATATTAAAATACTTGTAGGGCACTATACATTATGGTATATGGTATCCTAATTCTAGAAATGTTGAGCTTCATGTGTACAATGATGCAGATTGGGCAGGATGTGTTGATGACAGAAAGAGTACATCAGGTGGAGCAGTGTTTATTGGTGATAGACTTGTCACTTGGACAAGCAAGAAAAAAAATTATATTTCTCAGTCAACAACAGATGTGGAGTATGTTGCAGTAGCCTTGAATTGTTCTACAATTGTTTGGATCAAGCAGATGATAAAGGATTTTGGAATTCAGATTGATTATCCTATTGTTATTCACTATGATAATACTAGCACTATCAATATGTCAAAGAACCCTATGATGCATGCAAAGACAAGGCACATTGAGATCAAGTATCACTTTCTAAGAGAGAAAGTGGCAGAGAAAGAAGTCAAGAAGGACTATGTGAGTACCAAAGATCATTTGGCAGATATATTCACAAAGCCCTTGCCTAAGGATACTTTTGAGTATCTCAGGGAGAAGTTGAGAGTAATTCCCTTCCCTGATTCTTCTTAGAAGAAAGAAGGAAAGGCATTAGTCCTTAGGGACTAATGGAAGATTGACTACTCTACCTCAGGAGTAGTACCAATGCTTAAAATGAATGGCACCCTTTGCCATTGATGTCAAAGGGGGAGTAATATAAAGAGTCATGAAAAATAGAAGTAAAAAGGAGGAATAGTATACTAAGGGGGAGTAGTATTCAGTTATGATAGCAGTACAGTTGAGGAAATGGAGAATGTTGAAAAATATTGCAGTAGATGGAGGATTCATCTTTGGGGGAGTTTTGAAGAGGAAATGAAGAATGTTATAAAAGAAATGTTCATTTGGGTTGGTGGGGGTTTTTCATTCCACATGTTGTCATCAATTCCAAAGGGGGAGATTATTGGAGATTTTCTAGCAGGGTAGTACTAACTGTATGTTTGTCATTGATGATAGCATATGGAAAGTAGCATGCATGGAAGTCTTATGCAGTAAGCTTTTAGTATATGAAGTATGGACATGATATCATGGGTGTAGAGGATAACTATTAGTACAGACAGTTATATAGCAGCTTGTGTCAGTCATGTTCCTGACAGAGTAACATGCAGTGTGTTCTGTATGGTTGTCCATATAGTTATCATGCAGCCTTGCATGCTTGGATATATGTTGAAAACATGTTAGTGATGTTTTAGTCATGGACGCATAGTCTGATATTTAGTAGAAGTGAATTTATGAAGTCACTATTCGCTAGCAGTAGTTTCCTATGTTTGTTCAGGAGAGCCGACAGAGATTTTGTTGGTTCTGGAGTTGTGCCTATCTTTGGGGTATGCACCCTTGGAGTTAAGATTAGAGAAGAGTTATTGATGTTCAGTTAAGAGTGCATGAATTAATTTAGATTGAGAAGAAATATATAGTTGTTTTAGTAGAGCTGATAGTGTGTAGCATGTGTCTACAATTATCTTATTGGATAGGTCCCAGAATGTGTTGCATGCATAGTAGAGCCAATAGAATGTTTATTAGAGTTTTTTATGGTTTCTCTAATATGATTTCAAGGTGGCTCTAATAGGCTGACTTGATTATATCATTTAGAGGAAAGATATTTATAGGTAGTCATTTGTGATTGCTTGAGTGTGGTTCATGGTTTTTTAAGAAGAGTAGAGCAGAGTTTGCGAAGTGTTGAGCCATTAGAAGAAGGTCTATGTGACCAAGTAAAGCATTTTTTCTATACATTGGAACTGATCCAGATAGCAGGTCAAAGCATAGTTCACCAAGATCCAAATATAGTGTGTATCTATTATTTAGAAGGTTGTAGCATTCACCCCTTTGAGCAGTGAGCTCTTGGATAGTGCATCCTCTCCCCTAATAGGGACAATTGTAAAAGACTCCTAACAGGGTCTGACCCTTGACCAGGTCTACTGTACTAAATATATTGTAAAGAAACTCCTAACAGGGTTAAGGATCTTCTAACAAAGATCATAATACACTAGTGCAGATTATTAGTTGGTGCCAATTCCCATAGGGGTTTTTACCTATTTGAGTTTCCTCGTAACCAAAATATTGTGTTGTGTCCAAGTTTTCTTTCATTGTGTTAATGCTTTATGTTTAAGTATACTTAATTGTATAAAGAATTGAAACTTGTAGATAACTAATTCACCCCCCCCACCTCTCAGTTATCTCTTGGGACTATTCCTAATAATAGCATGGTTGAGACCATTTCCCTATGAAGTTAACATAGATGATACATCAGCATAAATAACTACTTTACTTGTTGAAGAGATTGATAGTAAAGCCAAACCTTTTTGAAATTATTAAGAAGCAAAGTCTAAGATTACAATGGGGTTAAAGTCTGCAACCCTAGAGAGAAAAAGAAAGAAATTAGTCAAAAACCTTAAGAAAATGATAGGTGAAGGAGAAGAGGAGAATGTACCTCTAGAAATCAAACAAGGCTAGGGTGAGGATCTGATAAGTGAGTCTAAAGATAGTGAAGATGACGAAGTAGAAACTCAAAAGAAGGGAAAATAGATAATGGTTTCCAAGCCCAAGAAAAGGAAGAACCAGAAACAAAATCCTACTCATCCTACAATATTAATACCTATAACTAGGGAAGCTTCAATTTCCATCATTTATGAGCCCTAAAAGTGAACACTAGTAAAGAGAAATGAAGGGGAGAGCTCAGGGAAAAGGAAACAAGCACAAACTAAGGTTGTGTCGAGCAATCCTAAGAAGAGGCCAAGGAGGAAAATAGTGCTACAAAAGGATGATGATGATGAAATGAATGATATAGATGACAACAACAAGATGAAGGTGGAAAAACATAGACATCCAACCAGTGTGCATGAAATATACTAGAACATTAAGGGCATTGCATGATTAGCAAGATTTAAGCTTATAAAATTTGAAAATTTTAACAAATTTTATAAAGACAAGATTGATGATGTGATGATTAAAATGTTATGTACATTAAATATGACACCTTTGTAGATAAGGAATCTGATCCATGATGAACTATTTAGAAAAATTGATGCAATATGGCAGTATGCCATTGTGATAGAGAGGTAGATAAGAGAAAGCACTCTAGCACAACTTATGCTTAAATTGACACCAAAGTAAATAGGAAAGTTTATGGAGAAACATAGAAATAGGTTTATACCTAAGCTAAGGGCTTACTCCATATAGAAAGACAATGTTGAAGAAGTTGTTACATAGAGAAAATGGATGTGGAAGATCATCTTTGGATTAATAGTTGAGAAGAGTGCACAAAAAGATGAAGGCACATCTAGACAAGTTGAACTAGACAATACCGAGGATGTAGATGAACCACATATCCTTGAGGAAGAGAAAAAGAAAAAGGTACAAGTGATTGAATCATAAGATGTGATCACTATTGAGGATGTCCTTGAGGACACACAAGTAAACATTAATGCCTTGACTGACGAAGAAATCAAAAGTCAAATTCTTACTGAGGCAGCCTCAGATCCCTTTCTACCATGCATCAATCTAATTCTCATACAAGTTCAAGATTATCAAAAGATCGAGGGTGCACCAATTGTAGACTTAGAACCTACAAGCTCTCACACAGTTACAGTTGAAGAGAAAATAATACAAAGTATAAGTGCTAAGGAACAGGGAAATTTGACAACAACAACAATAGAGAATACACCTGATGAGTCAAATGTTAAAGTCAATAAAGAAGGAGAGGAGAACATAAAAGAATAAGTAGAAAATCCTACAACAAAATTTTCTAGACCACATGGTGAAGAAGAGAAGGAGACTGAGATTAAAATAACTTAGGAGATTCAAGAGCCTAAGGAGAAAGAGGCTATTCAAGCCTTAGTACAACTGTCAAGTAGTAGTACACTAGATCCAAAGAAGAAGAAACCACAAAAGAAAAAGGATAAGTCTCCCGATACACAAGTCACATTAGATGAAGTTATAGTGATTACAAAGTGGGAAAGTGATAACTTAACCTATGAAAAAATGAAATTATTGCAAGATCTCTTGAAGAAGAAAAGAAAGCAAGAAGAACTAAGAAGAGAACATTAGAAAAAGAAGGTACTACATTAAATTAAAGGTATATTTATAGAGGCTTTTGAGTTAGATGATGTGAATGAGACTTCACCTATACTAGAGAAATTGGAACATATTGTAAAAAAGGTGAATGGCGAAGATAGTGAAGAAAATAAAAAACTAATGTAGTGGTCTAAAATAAATTTTGAGACCAAGGTACTTGAGAAGGCTTCCACAGAGATTGTAGTAAAACAAGTCAAAATTTCTGACCTAGTGAATAACCTAGAAGAGGTTGTACAAGATGTTCATTATTTGTACAAATAGTTATGTAATGTAGAGACATTCACTAAGGAAAATAAAGAGCTTATTAAGAATCTACAATTAGACTTGAAGTCTACTAGACATTCACTGAGAATGGATGCAAGTTCCAGCTCTATTCATTTCACACAATTACTTCATGCCCAAGGAAGATTAGCCAAGTTAATGGCTAATGATGGATGGATATGAGATAAGTTAATCTCAATTCAAACAATCTTGAAACCTCATTTGGAGGTTATGCAGAGAGAATTGGCATTGGAAAAGGAGTTCGTATAGAGGGATCCTCATCTCTCTATTGCCAAGAGTTTCATTGATCTAGCTACTCAACTAGGGATCAAGATACATGTTTTGGAGTATGTTAGATTTGAATGGGATAATGTACTAGCAATGATTATGTAGCTTCAAAAAGCATTTTTAGACAACTTTTATCTAACCCCTACACCCCAATAGCTCAAAGTGACAAAAAAAAGGGGGAAATGATTCATGTACTCATGTATATACAAAGATCAAATAAGGGATATAGAGCAAAAAGGTATGACATACTATTGAAATTGAAATGTAAATATATACTCATTATATGTCAAAGTCATGTATATATAGTATAGTCTTTATGAAGACTGAGTTAATGTCTTAGGAGGAGTACTAAGTACTATTTTGATTATGTAATGTAGAGTCATGAAAATTTGTTTTTGCCCCTAATTTCAAAGGTGGATATTGTTGATCTCTAAGTCATGTTGTCTATTAGTGCCCAACACTTAGTCATTATTAAGGCAATGTTGTTTAGTCATCACTGCAACAAAGCCATCCTATTAAGGCTAATTAATATACTAGACTTTTACTTTGTATAGTTACCAAGAAATAGTTACTACCAAGAAATCTAGAGGTCACCAAGTACTTTAGTAGTTACCAAGCAGTATATGTCGATTTGTATAGAAGAGTCAATGTTGAGCGCTAGTATATGGAGAATAGTTGTGACTGAGCATCAGAGGCTTCATATGCTGAGTGAACTAGTTTTTGTATATGTCTTTGTAATGGCACAAACACCTAGGTAAACTATTTTGGACTACTTCTATGCATGATTTAATAATTGTTGAGTGAATTAAGGAAATAATAAGGGATCATGATTTCAATCATTAATCCCTATACAATAAATGTAACCAAATAGAAAAAGGGAATGCTTAAGCGACATAAGTGATGAATCTAGATCATTGATCTTGATCTAGAAGCTTGATCAGTTGTTTATATAAGGTGATATCAAAACCCTAAAAGGTAACAGAGGAGATCTCATGTATGTAGATTGAAGCAGTGTTTTGATTGTTAGATGCAAAGATCAGGTAGAGTGACTGAGAAAAGTAGTAAAGGATAGAACAAAGAAATATTTGATTTTGAGATTGGATAAGTATTGGAGAGAGGAGATATGTTATTAGCATTTGAAGTACAAACCAAAGGATCAAGTACTGATACATTCTAGCAAGTGAATCAGGGTAAATCTCTTAATAGAGTGGTCCTAATAGACCTTTGTAAATCTCTTAACTTATTTCTTACTTAGTTGTAAGTTTCAAATCCTTTAATCAAGGTAGATTGTATAAGTCTATAAGTTCTTAATAGGGTAGGCTCCTCATAGATTAGATCACCAGAAGTGATCAAAATTTTTTATCCCTAATAGGCATACTTTATTACTATAGTAGTGAAGATTTGTGGGTGTCATCCCCACCCCAGTTTTACCTTTCAAGTGTTTTTGTGTTACCAAAATATTTATGTTATGAGTTATATTTTATGGATGTGATTAGAATGTTAGATTCATTCTAGTGTTGAAGTTTATGATTATGATATGTATGTGGAATTATTTTCAAGATTCTAATTCACCCCCCACCCCTCTCAGTATCTCACTTTCCCATATAAGACTTCCAACACTAGCAAGGAATTGTAGAATTAGAAACCAACCAGTAAAATGGTAAAAAAATCAAAAGGGAAAATAGATTTTTAATGTGGAAGAGACCATGAAAGAGATGAGAGAGATTTGGAAGAAGAAGGATGACAAAAAGACAACAGAAGGATCCACATCACCATTTGATGTGGATGGTTCATCTTCAAACTATGTCACCTTTGACTTAGGGGGAACAAGTACTATAGAATCCATCTACAAACCCCCTAAAAGTGTGTGATAAGATCTATCAGCATTATAATATGTAATAAGTTATTCCCAAGATTTTTTAGAATTTTTGTGATGTTTTGATCATTGATAATGAGGTATGAGTCAATCAAATAAAAAGAAAAATTCTATCAATAAGAACATCTAACGCTATCATGTAAAGGTAGATAAATAGACTATTTCTTATTTCATTCTTACCTTTCATACTTTGAGAGCTTTTATGGAGTGAAAGAAGTGTTATTTGAGTTCTTTTCTAAGTTTGAAGCCCCAAGAAAATATTGTTTGTGTTGATCTAAGAAGAGAAATTTATCAGTATTGATGTGTTCTTCATCAAGAATCCTAGCTAGACATAGTTTGAGGTATTCATTAGTTATATACTTGTGTGATTGAAAATTAATATAGTTATTCCTAAGTTGATCAACATAACTGAGAGACCATAACCATAATTCACACCATTATTTCCAAGGTTCCAAGATTACTGAGAATGGGGGTGCATTAGTAATATAATATATCTCAAACTTTCCACTTCTTTAACTCAAAATCAACATTCATAAATTTATTAATTGATAAGAAAATGAAACTTAATCAAATAAACAAAGCCATCACAATAGATGCAATACATAAAACATATATTTTCACATGGAAATCCAAATGGGTGAAAAACATAGTAGGAATGATGACCCACAAATAATGTACTCTTCTGAAGTACACCATGTTAGGAGCTTAACCCTATTAGGAGTTTACAAAGACATTGTTAGGTGCCACCCAGATATGAGAATAACCTCTAGCCCTATTAGGAGATTTAACCTATTAGGATTAACTCTATTGGAGATTCTAAACTCAAGTTAATGAATCACTTTTTAAAGATATTTACAACTAATGCCTATTAGGGTCTACCCAGTTATGGGATTTACAATAGGAAACATGTTAGGGTCACTTGATCTAGAAATAGAAACTCCTTTGATTGATTAGATCCTCTATAACACATACATTCTCTCCTAAAAATACTTTGGTATACCCTCGTTTGATCACACCTTCACATCCATAATCTACACACAAATCTTTGATTTCATGATATAAATATCATTGCTCAAGCCCTAATCCCGCCACTACCCTAAAAAATCATCCAACACATTTAAAATAACTTTTTCAATCTTGGAACTCAGATATATCATGCCAAAACACATCCCAAAATAACAAGCAACTTTAACAAATAGGTCAGACAAAGGATATACCCTTACAATTTCTTTTATTAAGAACAATCAAACATGTTTTGACCAACTCGGTCTTCATCTTGATAAAAAATCTACCTCTATCAATGTAATGCCAACAAATCACCAAAAATGAATTAAGACATGTTAGTATGATATCTAAAACACAAATGATTCATTACAACTTGATTACTAGTTTTCAATAGAAGATCTACCATTGGTAGCTCAAGAACACTGCCACCTTTCACTAAAAAAACTTTTGTAGACAAAAAATATGCTTATCGATCATCCAAATCAGTTACATTCATAACCATGAGCTCAACATAGTATCAACAAAACAATTATATGATCGCACCACCTAGCTCATCATAGATTTGATGAACAAATCAAATCACTCATTACCAATCACATACTATTTAGGAAGTTGCCTTGCCATACTTCAATCAATCATAACTTACACAAATCAAACATTCAATAGTTGCGATCATACATTTGTCATCTAAAGGAATTCCCAAGTCTCCTTTAAGTATCATGACCACTAAAACCACTTGCAACACACTTAGAACACTAGGTCAGTACTTGACATCAATACCAACAAAATAACTAATTGTGTTAACACCAAATATGTACCATCACATCACTAACCATCATTGCATTAGTTATCCCAAAAATCTCCCCCTTTGGCATTGATGGAAACACATAAATCAAAACATATTATCAATTAGATAACCTACTTTACTTGTGTTCTTACATAGAATCTTCATCTCTAAATCAACTGCAACTATGTGTCCCCCCTTTCTCTCCTTCTCATTTGTCTCGTCTATTTTCTCATCACTTCTTAGTACATATCTCCTCCTTTGATAACAATTCCAAAGATGCCATACCATAGATCACTTCTTCTCCTTTAGTTTATTTACCGTTAACTGCTCCCCCTAAGGAGTAGAGCCTTATTATATCAATCCAACAAATATTTCCAATACAAAATATTAGATTGATGCAACAACACCACTTTAATTCTACTCAAGTATGGGAATAACCCCCAACTTCCCTCTTAAATATTCAAATGTGTCCTTTGGTAGTGGCTTAGTAAAAATGTTTGCAAACTGCTCCTTAATTGGCACATACTCCAACTACACCTCTTTCTCTTGAACCTTCTCTCTAAGAAAATGGTACTTAATTGCAATATGCTTGGTCTTAGAGTGTATCATAGGGTTCTTGGATATGTTTATAGTACTAGTATTATCATAATAGCTAACCACTGGTTCAATTACCTTTTCCTTGATACCTTCCAATAACTACTTCATCTAAGCAACTTGAGTGCAATTAATATTGGCAACAACATATTCTACCTATACATTAGATTGAGAAATACAATTCTACTTTTTTCTTATCCATGACACAAGTGATCTCTCTCCAAGAAAGAAAGCTCATCCACTTGTGCTCTTCCTATCATCCACATTACCTTCCTAGTCGGCATCAAAAAATACACTCAAAGTAAAACCTCCTTTGTGATCATGCCAAAGACCATAGATTGCAGTCCCTTTTAAGTATCTAAAGATTCTCTTTATAGCCACCATATGGGATTCCTTTGGATTAGCTTGAAATATTTCAACTATCCCAACTACATGTGCTATATCAAGCCTACTATGAAAAAAATACTACAACTTACCAATCATGGACTTGTATAAATTTGTATTCACCTCTTTAGAATCATCTTCCTAGGATAGCTTACAAGTGGTATACCACTGGAGTTCCAACTGGTTTAGAATGTTCTAACCCAAAAGTGTTCAATACTTCCCTCGCATACTTTGTCTGGCTGATATAGATTCCATCACTAAGTTGAGATTTCTACAATCCAAAAAATAATGTTATCTCTCCAAACATCGACACCTCAAATTCTATCCTCATTTCATCTACAAATACAATGCTCATCGCATTATTTCCACCAAAAAATGATGTTATCCACAAAGCCTTCAACAATTAACAATCGGCCATCCTTCTAAATATTCAAGAAAACATTACTATCCTTACTTGTCCTAATGAAACCAATCTTGTTTAGATATAATTTGAATCTCTCATACCATTCCCTTGGTGCCTGCTTCAATCCATAAAGTGCCTTCTACAACTTTCACACCATTTCCTCATCTTTTGATAGTGAAAAACCATCAAGCTATTCTATGTAAACTTCCTCTTCCATAATTCCATTCAAGAATGTATATTTTATGTCCATTTGAAAAAATTTAAAACCTTTATAAGCAACATATGCTAGCAAAATCCTCACTCCTTCAAGTCTATCCACTGGTTCAAAAGTCTCTCCATAGTCCAAGCCTTCTTCTTGTGGATACCCCTTAATTACAAGTCTTACCTTATTTATGACTACTTCACCAACTTCATTGAGTTTATTTTGAAAACCCACTTAGTTCCTATCACATTCTTATTAATAGATCTAGGAACTAGTACACAAGTATTGTCCTTCTTTATTTGATCCAATTCTTCTTCCATGGCCTTAACCAATTTTTCAATCTTCAATGCATCTCCTATAGATTTAAGTTCATGTTCAAAAATTAGATAGGTACTTTCTATGATCTTTCTTCTAGTCTAAACACTAGTATTCCTATCACCAATAATATGATCAATAGAATGAATCAACTTTGCATACCTTTGTATCACTAGTTTACGTCTAGGAGCCTCTTCTACTGATTAAATTGGTTCATCCTCATTTTTTTGATTTTAAACTTCTTTCTCCACCAGTTAAACATATGCAATCCCTATTAGGAATGAATGCTATATGTTTTGCAGCCATTATGTAGCAGTTGTTGTTTCATTCATGACTATGATTGTCATTGATGTCAACACAGTGATTTACCAAAGACTTGCAGAGAAGTAGACAGAGTTTGGATTAGCGCATGTGGGTTATTGTAGTTGGAGCTATACAATGTTGAGGTTATACTCTTTGATATGTTATATGTCTATGGTTAAGAGTGCAGACAATAATTCATTTATTCATGGAAGTTATCATCATTTTGGTGGAAGCAGTATTCAGGCATTGTTCCTGAGTAGTGGTTTGTGGAAATCAGATGATATCTCCTAATCGGGATGGAATCTCATTTTGCATAGTTAAAGGGAAGTTGAAGACACATTGATAGTGATGTGGATGACAACATAGAGTTTGAGGTCACATGAGTGAAGATTTATTGTATTTGGAAGCTTACAGTTTTGTGTAATTTTGGTGTAGTGTGTGGAAACTTTTATTTTGTAATTGTATGCCGACTCATTTGTAATTATTAGAGTGTGGTATAAAGGAAGGAATGTATTTCCTTGTTTTATAGAAGTTTTATATAGTGGTGATGTGGAAGTAGCGATTGTGTTTGATGATGTATGTATGAACTAAAGAAAAGAGCTAAGTATGAAAGCGAATTTGTGAAGGAAGACCTGCAAAGTACAAATATCTGAAATTGAGATATGATGTAATAGTGAGTATGGTTTTGCATAGTCAGAGAAGAGGTAACATATTATTCTATTGAGTAATGTAAAGATTATTTGGATAGTGTGTTCAGTGATCTTACCTTGAAGTTGTTTGGGTAGTGGGTCCTTCTGTCTTCCATAACTCTTAACTGGGTTAGAATCTTTTAACAGGGATTCAAAATCTCCTAACAAGGATTCATATGTACTAAATGTATTTCATAAGACTCCTAATAGGGTCCATCCTTTCACAAGGAATATTCATATTAGTACATCTTTTTTGGGCATCATTCCCACTGGGGTTTACTCTTTGATCAAGAGGTTCCCTAGTCAACATATCTTGTGTTATTGTGTATGAATATCTTTCTATGGTTGGTAATTATATTGCTTATATGGTTTAATGATGTTGAAGATGATAAAATTTATAATTATTTGATAACTGATTCACCCCCCCACCCCTCTCAGTTATCTTGGTGGAGTTTACTTTCTAAAAAGTCCCATGATTATCTCCTAATTTATTCTTGTTGGAACCATGATTTTGATCTAAGAATTCATTAATCTTCCCATTTTCACTTTCTATCAACTTTTTGGTTCTCTTGTTTAGACACTTGTATGATTTTATTTTTGTATAATATCTAGGGAATATTCCTTCATCACTCTTACAATCAAATTTCCATGTATAGTCATCTCTCTTTATGTATCATCTACTCCCAAAAACTTTGAGGTATTTCACACTAGGAATGTGTCCATGCTATAATTCATATGAAGTCTCTTTGATGCCCTTCTTCAAATATACCCATTTTAATTTATAAAAATTAGTGCTAAAATATTCTCTCAAAACATTTGAGGCACATCTATTTGAATCATCATTGTCCTTGCAACATCAATAATAGATCTTTTCTTTCTCTTTGAAAAAACATTTTTTGAGGAGTTCTAGGTGCTAACATTTTCCTCTTAATTATATGTTCTTCAAAAAAATTAGTGAATTCAAAATATATGAACTCACCACCTCTATTATATCTCAAGAACTTTAGACTCTTTCCTATTTCCTTTTAAACTCATGATTTGAACACCTTAAATAAATGGAGTGCATCTAATTTATCTTGTAGAAAAGTAACCCACATTATCCTAGAGTAATCATAAAGAAAAAGAATAAAGTACTTAATTATCTCCATAATTGATTCTTCTTCTCATAGGACCACACAAATTAGTATGAATTAAATTTAAAATACCTCTAGATTAAAATGATTTGGTGATAAAAATAGAGCTAGTTAACTTTCTCTACTAACATTCCTTGCACATGACATTGTCTAGTTTCACTAGTTGTGGAAAAACTATAACAATATTCATCTTACTCACTTTGACCCAACTATCAAAGGTAAATTGAAAAAATATCCTATGCCACAACCAACTATCATCAAATTTTTCAATCAGCCAACTCTGTACTATAGTATTTAGATGAAATAAGTTACCTTTAGTCTACATTGCAGTAGAAATCAAATCACCAGATCTCCCAAGTATTTTGCATACACCTCCTTTGAACTCTACAAGATAACCTTTATTATTCAACTATTATACAGTCAAAAAATTATACCCTAGGCCTTCTACTTAGTAAACATCATCATAATTCATTTTTCTATTTAGTACAATAGATCCTATTCCTTTTACTAAGCAAGGAGAATTATTACCAAACCTTACTGCTCCACCATCACATTCTTGCAACTTAAAGAGCTTAATCCTATCACTACTTATAAATAGGTTGAAGACATTGTGGAGGTGACCTAGATGAGTTAGAATAGTCATAGGTTGCACTTGTGAAGATTTATTAAGTTTGTGAGCTGACAATTTTATGTGATTATGGAAATATTATGTAACGTGTAATGTTTTATATTTTGTAATTGGTTAATCCTAATTGGCTGACTCAATTATGAAATATTGTGCATAGAATAAAGGAAGAATTGTTTTCCTTAATTGTATATGTGATTGATATGAGAAGTATATGATGTGACGGTGAAATAGTGATTGATTTATGACGCAAAGTGTGCAGATCTGGTAGCGAGATTTGGTAAAGCATTTAGTGCAGTTTTGGCACAGTTAGAGGAGAGAAGAGAAGTTTCTAAGATTAGTAATTATTGGTATTATTCTATTTAGATAATATAGAGATCATTTGGATAGTGTATTCAATGATATTTCCCTTGAATTTATTTGGACAGTGGGTCCTTGATGTAGGATCATCTCGGGTCCTTGGCAATCCTATGTCACCAAAAACAAGTTTGAGTTTTCCTGTATTGCTTTGTTCTTGCTTTGACCGAGATGGCTTGGTAGTTGCTTGGTTACTTCATTATCCAAGTTGGTCAGTTAATTCCTTGGTGCTTAGTTATCTTTTCCTGGCACTCAGTTATCCTTTCTTACTGAGTTGTTTATTTTAGTTTTTTGTTGAGGCTGACTTGTGCAGTTAATTATGGTCATAGATTTAATGTTGGTATCTATCATTAGGAAGCATGTGGACCTAGATCTAGTCATTCCTTCTATTAATGGTGGAGCTGAAGGTTAACTTGTTTGGTAGCCTCTTGTATATATATTTTAGTCTTTAGTTGTAGTAGGGGATCAATTTTTAGTAGGAGATAGAAGTTAGAAGATTGAAGATAATTTTTGAATACTTGCATGTTGGAGGACTATTGTACTTGAATTATAATAGATTCTCATAACTAGGAAGGCCTTATAGCCTAACATGTATGAATTGATTTGAAGAAATATTAAGGATTTGATCTACATTCTCTCTCTCATTTGTGTGTTATTGCTTTTGTGTGTGATCTCTATAGGGTAGATATGGATTAGGGTGTGTCTTTGGCCCATGTCCTCATCATCCCTTGCAGTAGGATCTAGATTAGGGTGTACCTTTGGCCCTTGTCATCATATCCCTCGCATCAGGTGGTATTAGAGTGAAGGTGAGATCCAAATCTAGATTTATGAATCTTGGTTTGAGGGTTCCTTCTTGTCAAACCCTAGTTGATTTTTTTGGGGGTAGTAGATTGCAATTTGGCCTACAATTGTAGTGGATTTCAAGATGGTTTGTGGAAGGTGAGATGTGGATCCAGTATTTGCATACATGTTGAGACAACTTGCCGCTAGATTAGAAGCTATTGAGAAAAACTAGCATAGAGGAAGATATCTTGAAGATGTTGGTGATGATGAAAATGAGAAAGAACAAGGTGATGTAGAACCTACACTAGTGATGGATCAAGGTGAGGAAAGATTTTTGAAAGCTTTGACAAATATGAAGTCTACACCATATTTCGATCCTCCTGAGTATAGTGGAAAATTGGATTCAGATGAATTGGTGGAATGGATCACCAAGATGGAAAAGTACTTTGAATATGAAAATATTCCTGAGGAAAAGAAGGTGAAAATTTCAAGCACAAAGTTGAAGATTCATGCATCCTTGTGGTAGGAACATCTGCATTTGGACAGAAAGAGGAAATGAAAAGATAAAATTAAGGGATGGAATAAGATGGTAAATAAGTTGAAAGTAAAGTTTTTACTTTGTGATTATCAGATTAACCTGGTTACATGAATGCAAAGTTTGAGGTAGAAAGATAGCTCGGTAAAAGATTATAATGAGGAATTATATAGATTAGATATTAGATCTGGACATGATGAAGATGATGTGGAAAGAATTTCTAGGTACCTAAATGGATTGAGAGTTTCCATCCAAGAAGAAATCAGTTTGGTTAAGTTGGAAAACATTGAAGAAGCTTATTAGTTTTCCTTGAAATATTATGAGAACTTGAACAAAAGACATGAGAAAAGACAATGAGGTAGAGGTGGTAGATTCCCTAGAGGAAGAGGTAGATCTTATAGTGAAAACAATAGATCTGAAATAGAAAAGACAAATCTAGATAAAGGAAAGATCAAGTGGAAAGGTGAAAGTTCATCTAGAGGAAGAGGTAATAACTACCAAGGTGGTTATAATAGAGGTGGTTTTTGAGGAACTTGTTACAATTGTGGAGAAGAAGGACTAGATCATTTGAATGTACACATGCAAGTAAAAAGGTCAGTATGAATAGAAATTCTTTAGTGCAAGAAGACTCACCAAATGAACCTAAGAAGGAAAAGAACTTGATGGTAAGGAGAGCACTTTGGAGTGAAAGTAATAAGGAAGATCCGATAAGGAAAAGATTTTTCAAAACCAGATGTAGATTTTCTGATGAAGTGTGGAAGTTAATCATTGATAGTGTAAGCTTAGAGAACTTGGCATCTGAGGAAATGGTTACAAAGTTGCAGTTGAAAAGGTTGGAACACCTGAAGCCCTATCAAATTTCATGGATCAAGGATGAGCATACACTCTTGGTAAGTGAACAATGCTATGTGAATTTGAAAATTAGAAAGTACTATGATAAGGTGTTATGTGATATCATGCCTATGGATTGTTGTCATATATTTTTGGGTACAACTTGGCAATATGATAGACATGCTATATATGATGGGAGATTGGATAAATATACTATTTTGGCTGATGGGAGAAGACAAATATTATTTATTTTGATTGAAGAACCTATTAGTAGTTTTTGTACATCTATGAAATTTTTCTTGATGGAAGGAAGAAATTTTGTTAAGGATTTGAAAAATAATGATGTATGTTTTGTTGTGATTCCTAACAAACTGAGTAAGAAAATAGATGATAGCATCCTTGAATAGATTGATAAGTTACTCACTAAGTATAGAGAGGTCATTTCTGATAATGTACCTGATGGTTTTCCATCAGAGAGAATCATTGATCATTGTATGGATCTAATCCCTAGAGCTAGTTTACCAAATAAGGCACCACATCGGTTGACACCCACCGAGAATAAAGAATTGAACTGATAGATTCAATAATTGTTGCAGAAAGGTTTTCTCTGAGAAAGTTTGAGTCCTTTTGTAGTACTAGCTGTATTGGCACCTAAGAAGAATGAGAATGGAGAATGTGTACAGATTCCAAAGCAATCAACAAGATAACAACGAAATATAGATTTCCTATACCGAGAATGGATGGCATAATGGATAGTTTGATTGGAGCAAAGTATTTTACCAAAATTGATTTGAAAAGTGGATATCATCATATCAGAATCAAAGAAGATGATGAGTGGAAGACTTCTTTTAAGAAAAAAGAAGGTTTGTATGAGTGGTTGGTTATGCCTTTTGGTTTAACTAATGCACTGAGTACTTTTATGAGATTGATGAATGAATTTTTTAAGAAATTATTAGGTAAATTTATGATTGTATACCTAGATGATATTCTAATATTTAGTAAGACTAGAGAATAGTATTTTTTGCATGTTAAACATGTATTGTAGAGATTGAAAGAAGAAAAGTTGCTGATAAATCTGAAAAAGTGTTCTTTCATGAAAGAGGAGATTGTGTATTTGGGATTTTTTATTTTAGCTGATGGTTTGAAAATGGATCCTGAAAAGGTTGAAGCTATTTTTAATTGGCCTACACCTAAGAATTCTAGTGAGGTAAGATCATTTCATGGTTTGGCAAGTTTTTGAAGAAAGTTCATTAGGAATTTTAGTTCAATTTGTAATGCTATGACTACGAATATGAGGGGAGACAAAAGAGAATTTAAGTGGACACATGGAGCTGATAAATTTTTTGAGACTCTGAAGCATAAGGTTGTTGAATTACTTGTGTTAGCATTTCTTGATTTCAATAAGGTATTTCCAGTTGAATGTGATGCAAGTGGTGGTGCAATAGGAGATGTGTTGAGTCAAGAAGGTAAACTTGTTGCTTTCTTTAGTGAAAAGTTGAATGATGAAAAAAGGAAATATTCTATGCATGATCAAGAATTCTATGCTATTGTTCAAGCCCTAAAGAAATGGAGACATTATTTGATACCGAGTGAATCTATGTTGTATACTGATCATAAATATTTATAGTATTTGGGTAGTCAGAATAAGTTGAACTAGAGACATGAAATGGGTTGAATATTTGCAAAGTTATACATTTGTGATAAAACATAAGAGTGGAGTCACTAATCGAGTTGTTGATGCATTGAGTAGAGGAAGATCTTTGATGACCGATATAAAAATTGAAGTTCTAGGTTTAGATAACATAAGAGATTCCTATGAATTTGATCCTCATTTTTCTGAGCTATGGTGAAAGTGCAGAGCACCTATTCAAGATCAACCGAGTACTAAATGGGAAGACTATTTCATTCAAGGAGGTATGTTGTTTAAAGGTATTCAGTTGTGTATACTGAGATGATCAATGAGAACTAATTTGATAAAGGAGAAACATAGTAGTGGTTTGGCTGCACGCTTTGGTGTTGACAAGACATTGAATTTACTTAAGGAGAAATATTTTTGGCCGCAGTTGTATAAGGATGTTCACAAATTTGTGAAAAGTTGTGGAATTTGTCAAGTTGCAAAGGGAGTAAGTCAGAATACTAGATTGTATACACTGATTTATGTTCCTGAGAAACCTTGGATTGATATCATTGTGGATTTTGTTCTTGGTTTACCAGAGATAGTAAGAGGTAATGATTCTATATTTGTTATAGTGGATAGATTTTCTAAAATGGGACATTTTATACCCTATAGAAAGACATCAAATGGAGTACATACAGAAGATCTTTTTTTTAAGGAAAATGCCAAATTGCATGGATTACCAAGGAGTATCATCTCTAACCAAGACAATAAATTTTTTGGATACGTTTGGAAGACTATTTGGGAAAAGTCTTGCACTAAGTTGAGGTACAGTTCTACATTTTAGTCATAGACTGATGGACAAACAAAAGTTGTGAATAGAAGTTTGGGTAATCTTTTGAGATGTTTAGTTGGAGATGCACCTAGTAATTGGGATTCTATGTTGGTACAAGAATATTTTGCATACAATAATTTAGTGAATAGGAGTACTGGAAAAAACCCTTTTGAGATTGTAAATGGAATGCAACCAAGAGGTATATCAAATTTGAGGGATATTGCTGATAAAGAAAAGAGAAGTCTTGGAGTAAAGTTTGTTGAGTTCATGAAGAAATTGCATGAAGATGTGAAACATAAGTTGGAGAAAAGTAATAAAAAATACAAAGAGAGATTTGATAGATCTAGAAGACACAAGACTTTTGTAGTCGGTGATAAAGTAATGGTTCATTTGAAGAAAGGAAGATTTCCTATTGGAACATATGAGAAGCTAAAAATGAAGAAGTTTGGTCGTTACAAGATTTTGAGAAAATTTGACAGTGTAAATTCTTATGAGATTGAGTTACCTAATGACATGGATATATCACCTATATTCAACATTTGTATGATTATCATGAATCAGATGAAGAAATGATAGTACTGAATGATTATCCTTAAAAATAGACATAAGAAGTTGAGCATATTTTGGAACAAAGAGTTGGTAGAAGTACAAGAGGAAAATAGTATATGGAATATCTGGTAAAATGGAAGAACAAACCAATTGAAGATAGTTCATGGATTTCACAATATAATTTGGATTCAGATTAGGTTGTACCTACTGCATGATTCACAGAATCATTTCAAATAACCCCAGATGTCTGATGTATGAGCATCTTGGTTCCTTGGTAATCCCGTGTCACCAAAAATAAGTTTGAGTTTTCCTGTGTTGCTTGGTTCCTACTTCGACTGAGTTAGCTTTGTAGTTTCTCAATTCCTCTATTAGCTGAGTTGGTCAGTTAATTCCCTAGTGCTCAGTTATCTTTTCCTGGCACTCAGTTATCCTTTCTTACCAAGTTTTTTATTTTCATTTTCTATTGAGGCTGACTTGTGCAATTAATTATGGTCATGGATTTAATGATGGTATCTATCATTGGGAAGCATGTATACCTAGATCTTGTTATTCTTTCCATTAATGGTGGATCTAAAGGTCGACTTGTTTGGTAGCCTCTTGTATATATATTGTAGTCTTTGGTTGTAGTAGGGGATCAATTTTTAGTAGGAGATAGAATTTAGAAGATTGAAGATAATTTTTGAATCCTCATATGTTGGAGGATTGTTGTACTTGAATTATAATATCTGGCCCTAACTAGGAAGGCCTTATAGTCTAGCATGTAAGAATTGATTTGAAGAAATATTAAGGAGTTGATTTGCATTCTCTCTCTCATTTGCGTGTTATTGCTTCTGTGTATGATCTTTGCAAGGTAAATCTAGATTAGGGTGTGCCTTTGGCCCCTTTCCTCATCCTCCCTTGCACTAGGATCTTGATTAGGGTGTACCTTTGGACCCTATCCTCATATCCCCTACATCAGTCCTTCTACCTTCCTTAACTCCTAATAGGGTTAGAATCTTCTCACGAGGATTCAAAGTCTCCTAATAGGGACTGATATGTACTGAATGTATTTCATAAGACTCCTAATAGAGTTAATCCTCTCACAAGGAATTTTCATATTAGTACATCTTTTGAGGGTACCATCCCCACCGGGGTTTACTCTCTGATCAAGAGGTTCCCTAGTTAACATATCTAGTGTACTTGTGTATGATTGTCTTTTTGTGGTTACTATTTATGTTGATTACATGTTTTACTTTTAATAAGGTTAATAAAACTTGTTTTTATCTGATAACTGATTCACTCCCCCCTCTCATTTATCTTGGTGGACTTTAATTTCTAAAAGTGTACATCCACTATCTATTATCCAATATTTAACATGATCTATGAGATAAATCAAGGCTTGTTCATGATCTACAAGGGGACTTTCCTTAACAACAACAAAGGTAAATAGATTTTCTTTATTATCCTTAGATTCCTCATTAGTAATCCCCTCATCAACAGTAAACAAATAATTCTTCTTTCTCTTATCCTTCAATCTCTTAGGCTTTTCCTCCTTATCACCATCTGGACACTTGGAAGCAATGTGTCCAATATTTTTGCATGAGAAGCATTTATGAGGTAGCTTTCTCTTGTACTTATCGATTCCTATAGGTAACCTCCTAGCAAGAAATGCTTCAAATTCATCCTGTTTATTTTCCTCAGACAAGATAAAATCATAATCATTAGAGTAACTTGACATAGAATAAGATTCATGACTAACTTCATTTCCTTTCCTTGTAGGTGCAAGAGACATAGATTCCTTGAATGCAGCTTCAACCCTTAGAACACTATTATCATAATTTCTAAGTTTAAAAATAGCCAACTTTCCAGTTAATGCATCAAGAATGATAGTTGAAATTCCTAAAGATCTTAAATATTGAATAGAAGAAACCCTAATGGCATAAAGAGGTAAAAAGGTTCTCAATACTTTACTTACCATATCATCTTTTTCAATAGTTCCATGAATGCTTTTGATAGCAGCAATCACTTCTTTAATTCTATGACCATAGTTCTCAATGTTTTCACCTTTAACCATCCTTATGTCATCAAATTTTCCTTTCAGGATATCAACCTTATCTCTTTTTACATGTTTTCACCACCATACACTAACTTCAATTTCTCCCACATGTCATAGGTGGTTTCAAGATCTTTGATATCAAAAGACTCTACATTAGATAATGTACTTGCAATGGCTTCCATAGCTATAGTATTCTCTTTTTGTTCCCTTCGTTGATCTACATTGAGAGTCCTAATTAGTGTAGCATACTTATTAACAACATGATTCCAATATTGGTTACCCATACCTTTTAGATAAAGCTTCATTCTACCTAGTGTAGGAGCACCTAGGTTCTTGGCTAACATAACTCCTAGTTTTGGCTTGTAGTGACCTTAGCCAAGTCATTGTCCAATAAGGATTTTATTTTTTCCCTAGTGTGTCTATGTGTAGAGATCCAAGGTGTTTAGGATGGTTACTAATAGTCTTAGTTAAGGCTTTACTAGGTTTGAGTGGACCTTAGGAGCTTGGCTTGTATGCCATTTGTATATTCTAGTCAGTCAAGGCATAGGTTTGACTATGGAAAATGGAGAAATGAGTGAAGTAAAGGTCCTAAGAGTCATAATTTAACCTTAGAGGTCATTTGAGACCTATTGGGATGACTTAGTAAAAGTTTTCATAAAAGATGTAAAAGTTGTTGATGACAACTTTGCAATTTTTCAAAGTTGTCATGACAACATTTTGTCAAAGTGGTTGTCTGAGAGCCAGTGGAAGTTAGGGGTTTCTAACTGACCTAGCTTGGTTGTCTAAAGCCTATATATGACATTTTATAACCAAAACATAGGGTTGGATCTTAGAAATAAGTTTCATTTTTTATTTTCAATAGACTGGTGTGACTGTAACAGTGTGACAGAGAATAGAAGCTTGACTATCCTCATCAATGGATTAGACCAGAGCATTTCCTTTGCATGCATTAATTATTTATGCTTTTATAAGTTAATTTTTTATTCTAGTTTTATTAGCTAGGTTTTCTTTTAGTGTGTTAATAAAATCCTCCTCTGTGACCAGTTTGCTGATGTGATCATAGTAGAGGTCATTAAAATGGCCCTAGCATGAAATCCCATCAAAGGAATTATACGAATCTTTGGGATATGCTAGGGTATTGTAAATACCTTGTAAATATGTTTTCTTATAGCCAGGTTTGTAGTGGAAAGAATCTTGGATTCAAGCCCTAGGTGAGCCAGAGCATGCCCAGTTAGAGAGCTTGACATTGATCCAGCAAATGAGAGAAGGCTCAGGGATTGAAGAAGTCAATCCAAGTGAAGAATAGTATTTTTTAGAGATCAAAGACTCAATCCTAAGAAGGAGAGCCTTTGATAAATCCAATAGGAGGTGTAAACATCAAACCCTGACTAAAAAATAGAGAGACCTAATTAGGCCTAGAAAATAGGCTTGATTGTAGGAAGATAGAGTACAAATGCCTTGAAGACCCAAGGAGTTGAGAATCCATGAGAAATTCAAAAATGGTGTCAGAATATGTGATTATTTTGGCAACTTCTTTGGGAATTTGTGGAGTTATACCCTAAAAGGTGAATTGGGAGACCTACAAGGACCCAATAGGCTTTAGGTCTAGTTTTTGGAGATTGACTTGTGAGGGAAGATTTTGGGATGGTGGAGCACTTCAAAATTAGTCAAAAAAATAGAAAGAGGATCCTTCTAACATAATTTCAAAGCTAGAACAATTGTTTTTTAAGAGGATGAATTCCATGGTTGAGTTCATGGGAAGGGGAATAAGGACCAAGAAGGGAAATATATCTTGGTCATGAGGTCTAGTGGAGAGGATGAGATTGTCAAGAATCCCTCAGAGAATAGCATCTAAGGGAACCCTAGGATAGGTTAGGAGAAGGCCTAGAGTAATTCCTAAGAGGAAAGGACTGGATAGAAAAAGATCTCCCTATCAAATTAGTATCAGAGCCATTGAAAGGCTTGGGAAGTGGAAAGTGTATGTTAGAAAGAAGTGAATCCATTGGAGATAACACTATGGTGATCAATGCTGAATTGGCCAAAGAAGTGGTTGAAAAAAAAGAAATAAATACGATCCTTGAGGAAATTGTTGAAGATTTGAAAGATAAGCTTGATGAAGTGGGAGAGACCACTAGTAAAAAGAAGGATAAGTTGGAAGTTGAAGATGAAAAAGATAAAGTAATAGATGATGATGATTACATCATTGAACCAAACCCACCTACACAAGAGGAACCTTTCCTAAAACCCATCAAGGCATTAGGAGTCAAAGAACTTGAGGGGATACCCATGTTCACCAGAAAGATGGATTCAAAGTTATTCATGGAGTGGATTGAAGGGATGGAGAATCATTTTGAGTATGAAGATGTCTCAGAGGTACAAAGAGTGAAGGTTTCCAATTCATGACTTAGGGGACCAGCCCTAACATGGTGGAAGTTCCTTCAAGAAGAGAGGGAAAGAGAGGGGAAAATACCTATAGCTAATTGGAGAGCTATAGTAACAAATATTAAAGATAATTATCTACCAGAGGATCATGAGATCAAAATACATAAGAAGAGGAATAATCTCAAACAAAAGGAGATGGATGTGGCCTCTTACACCAAGGAGTTTCAAAAACTCTATTTTAGGTCCAAAGTTCAAGAAGAGGAGAGTATCTGGGTTGCTAGGTACTTGGGTGGATTAAGGTGGAGTATCCAAGAAGAGATTAGTCTATGGACTCCTACTACTATCCACAAGTGCTTTCAATTAGAACTTAAGGTAGAAGAGAAGAAAAAGAAGAAGAAAGACTCTAACCCAAGGAGTAGAGGTAGAGGGAGAGACTCTAGAGGACATAGAGGTGGCTATGGTGGAAGAAGTAATGAGCCAAGAAGTCTAGGAGACTCTAAGCTAGGTGAGAAAATTAGTGAGCCAAGTGGAAGAGGGAATTATGGAAGAGGTAGAGCATTCCAAAGTGGAAGAGGCAAATCAAGTGGTTTTAGTAGAGGATCACACTTTGCAAGCATGAAGTGCTAAAATTGTGGAAAACTAGGCCACCCTGCCTATAGGTGCCTTGAAAAAGTTTCTAGCTCAAAAGGGGAGAAGAAGATAGCATATGAAAAAGAGGAAGTGAGTAGTGTGAAGTCACCTTAGGTTAGTTTGGACTTAGAACATGGTGAGAACCTCATGTTTAGGAGGGTTCTACTCAAGGAACCAGTAAAGGAGGAACCTAAGCATATAGGGGCTCTCTTTAGGATCAAATGCAAGATCCTTGGCAAATTTTGTAAAGTTATCATTGGTTCAGGTTCAATTGATAACATAATCTCAGAGGAAGTAGTCCAAAAGCTAAAACTTGAAAGGATACCACATACGCATCCTTACAAGGTGACTTGGTTAAATAAGGGGCAGAATGTTCTAGTGAATGAACAAGTGTGGGTGGAGTTCATAATTGGTGGTTATCAAGAAAATATGTTATGTGACATCCTACCAATGGATTCTTTCCATTTTCTATTAGGAATGCCATGGCAATATGATTGGGATGCAGTCTACCATGGGAAGAAGAATATGTATAATTTCAAGATAGATGGAGTGACCTATAAAATACAATCACTTGTGGAGGAAGGAGATGCAAGTTCAAGTGATCCTAATTTACTTTTGATGAGTGGGAATTAGTTCTTTCATGAACTCAAGGAAGAGGAAGGATTTGGACTAGCCATAGTCCTAAAACCCAAGGAAGAGACCAAAGTACTACACCCTACATTTCCAAAAGAAGTACAACACCTATTGGATCATTTTAAAGACATAATAAGTGATGGGACACCAGCTAATCTTCCTCCTTAAAGATAAATCAATAATCAAATTGACTTTGTACTTGGAGCATCTTTTCCTAACAAATCAGCATATAAAGTGACCCCGGACCAGAACAAAGAGATTGTGAGGTAGATTCATGAACTTCTTGATCAAGGGTTGATAAGAAAGAGAATTATCCCATGTGTTGTCCCAATGGTTTTGGCTCCAAAGAAGGGAGGTAAGTGGATATTATGTACTGATTCTAGGGAAATCAATAGGATCACCATTAGATATAGGTTTCCTATCCCTAGAATAGAATACCTTATGGATTGTCTTGGGGGGTCTCAATACTTCACCAAAATTGACCTTAAAAGTGGGTATCACCAAATTAGGATGAAGGAAGGTGATGAATTTAATTCACCCTTCAAAACCAATGAGGGTCTTTATGAATGGTTATTTATGCCCTTTGGTCTTACAAATGCACCTAGTACATTCATGAGGTTAATGAATGAAGTCCTATAGGATTACATAGGTAGGTTTGTTATGGTGTACCTAGATGACATTATCATATTTAGCAAGACCAAGGAGGAACATATACAATACCTAAAGGTTTTCCTAAGAAGGTTACATGAGGAGAAATTGGCCATCAATCTAGAGAAGAGTGAATTCCTCAAACAAGAAGTAGTCTACCTAGGCTTTGTGGTGTTTCAAGGTGACCTTAAGATGGATCCATGTAAAGTGGAAGCCATACTAATTTGGCCCACTCCTAAAAAAGGAATAGAAGTGAGGAGATTCCATGGATTAGCTCAGTTCTATAGGAAGTTCATAAGAGGATTTAGTGAGATATGTGCACCTATGCTCAATACTATCAAAGGAGGAGCTAAGACCAAGTTTGTGTAGACTAAAGAAGTTCAGTAAGAGTTTGAAAAACTAAAGAAAAGAGTGTAAAATAATCCTATCCTATTACTACCAAGATTTGACAAGATATTTATAGTTGAATGTGATGCAAGCAACATAGCAGTGGGAGCAGTCTTGAATAAAGAAGGAAGACCGGTTGTATTTTTGAGTGAGAGATTGAATGTGGCTAAGTCAAGGTATTCCTCATATTATTTGGAGCATTGTGCATTGATCCAATCACTTAAGAAGTGGAGGCACTACCTATTGCCTAAGGATTTTTTATTCTATACAGATAATCAAACATTAAGCTACATCAACAGTCTAGACAAGCTAAGTCATAGGCACATCAAGTGGATGGAGTTTCTTTGAGCCTATACCTTTACCATTAAACATAAGAAGGGTCTTAAAAATAAGGTAGATGATGCATTAAGCTAAAGATTGTTGACTATCCAAGAAATCCAGCTTCAAAGCATTGATGTTGAAGGATTGAAGGAAATTTACAAGGAGGATGAGGACTTGTCCAAGGCATATAAGGTATGTAATGAATTTGAGAATCACTTTCATAGTGATTTTGTTGACTACACATTGTAGAATACTTTATTATTCAAGGGTAACCAGTTATGTGTACCCAAAGGTTCAATGAGAGAGAACCTTATACAAGAAAAGCATAATGGGAGCTTTAGTGGACACTTTGGCTTGAATAAGACATTGGACCTAGTACAAAGGTTTTATTATTGGCCCAAGATGCCAAGATATGTTAGGAGGTATGTAGAGAAATGTATTGTTTTCCAAAAATCTAAAGGAACATTTACTAATGCAAGGTTATATCAGCCTTTACCAATCCCTAATAGTCCATGGGAGTGTTGAAGTATGGATTTTATAGTAGAATTTCCTAAGAATACTACTAGTTTTGATATTGTCTTTGTGGTGGTTGATAGGTTTAGTAAAATGAGCCATTTCATACCATGTAAGACCACACATGATGTTATCTATATAGCACATCTATTATTCAAGGAAGTGGTAAGGATTCATGGCCTACCAATCAATATTCCGTCAAATAGGGATGTTAAGTTTATGGGACACTTTTGGAAGACTTTGTGGAAGAGACTAGGAACCAACCTTTCATTTAGGTCAGCCTATCATCCTCAAATGGATGGCCAAACAAAGGTGATAAATAGAGTGTTGGGAAACCTCTTAAGATGTCTTACAAATGAGTATGGAAAAGTGTGGGACCAAGTGTTACCACAAGCTGAATTTTCATACAATGACAACATAAATAGTTCTACCAACAAGAGCTCATTTGAAGTGGTGTATGGCATGAATGCAAGAGGTGTGTTTGAACTCAAAGAGCTAGGTAACCAAGGGGGAGTGAGTAGTCATGTTGATGACTTTTCTCAATCTATGTAAGAGGTACATGAACATGTAAGGAGGACATTGGTAGAAGCCATTCAAAAAGTGAAGGCTAGAGTTGATGAAAGGAGAAAGGATTTGTAGTTTGAGGTAGGTGATTAGGTGATGGAACACCTCAATAAAGCAAGGCTTCAGAAAGGAATACCCAAAAAGCTCCAAATGAGGAGAGTTGGAGCATGTAAGGTTCTAGCCAAGTATGGCTTAAATGCATACAAAATAGGCTTGCCTAGTGACCTATCTATATCTTTGGTTTTTAATGTCCAAGATTTGGTTAGATACAAAGGACCTGATGTGAAAGAAGAAGAACATAGTCCATATGTTGATTCTGATGTTAAAGACCCCAAAATACCAGTTCAAGTGAAACCTTAAGCTAAGAAGATACTAGACTCAAGGGTGAAGAAATAAACTAGGCATGGGGTCTACATGGAGCACCTTGTGAAGTGGAAGTCTCTACCTAAATCAGAGGCTCAATGGATTGAAGAGAAAAGTTTCAAGAAGATAGGAATTGATTTGGAACTCTTGTCTCCTAATGGAACTTTGCTTCTTTTTGCAGGGGGAGTATGGTGCAGGAGCACCTAGGTTCTTGGCTAACCTAACTCCTAGTTTTGGCTTCTAGTGACCTTAGCCAAGTCACTATCCAATAAGGATTTTATTTTTTCCCTAGTGTGTATGTGTGTAGAGATCCAAGGTGTTTAGGATGGTTACTAATAGTCTTAGTTAAGGCTTTACTAGGTTTGAGTGGACCTAAGGAGTTTGGCTTGTATGCCATTTGTATATGCCAGTCAGTCAAAGCATAGGTTTGACAGTGGAAAATGGAGAAATGAGTGAATTAAAGGTTCTAGGAATCATAATTTAACATTAGAGGTCATTTGAGACCTATTGGGATGACTTAGTAAAAGTTTTCATAAAAGATGTAAAAGTTGTCAATGACAACTTTGTAATTTTGCAAAGTTGTCATGACAACATTTTGTCAAAGTGGTTGTCTGAGAGCTAGGGGTAGTTAGGGGTTTCTAACCAACCTAGCTCAATTGTATGAAGCCTATATATAACATTTTCTAACCAAAACATAGGTTTGGATCTCAGAAATAAGTTTGGTTTTTTATTTACAATAGACTGGTGTGACTGTAACAGCGTGACAAAGAATAGAAGCTCAGCTATCCTCATCAATGGATTAGACTAGAGCATTTCCTTTGAATGAATTAGTTATTTATGCTTTTCTAAGTTTATTTTGTGTTCTAGTTTGATTAGCTAGGTTTTCTTTTAGTGTGTTAATAAAATCCTCCTCTGTGACTAGTTTGCTGGTATGTTCAGAGTAGAGGTCAATAAAATGGCCCTAGCATGAAATACCATGAAAGGAACAATATATATATTTGGGATATGCTAGGGTATTGTAAATAACTTTTAAATAATTATTCTTATGGCTAGGTTTGTAGTGGAAAGAATTTTGGAGTCAAGCCCTAGGCACGCCAGAGCATGCCCAATTAGAGAGCTTGACATGGATCTAGCAAATGAGATAAGGCTTGGGGATTGAAGAAGTCAATCCAAGTGTAGAATAGTGGTGATTAGAGATCAAAGACTCAATACTAAGAAAGAGAGCCTTGGATCAATCCAACAAGAGGTTTAAATATTAAACCTATTGGAAAAATGGTTAGCGCTCCCCTCGGGATTCGTGACATGGTTTAACAACCTACTGTATCTTCTATAAGTCTAGTTGTTGTATCAGGCATTAACAGGTTGATCTTTTGGTGCAATGGAAACTACTACTTGTAACAAGTGGTATTAGAGCTTGGTCACAGGTTTAAATCCCCTTGGGTAATGCTGAGGGAGAGATTGTTGGCAAAATGGTCAGTGCTCCCCTTGAGATTTGTGACATGGTTTAAAAGCCTCCTGTGTCTTCTATAAGTCTAGTGGTTGCATCAGACATTAACAGGTTGATCTTTTGGTGCAATGATAACTACTACTTGTAACAAAACTCTCACTGAAAAATAGAGAGACCTAATTAGGCCTAGAAAATAGGCTTGAGTGTAGGAAGTGTTAGGAATAGTCCCAAGAGATAATTGATAGGGGGGGGGTGAATCAATTATCTACAAGTTTCAATTCTTTATCCAATTAAGTATACTTAAACATAAAGAATGAAAACAAAGAAATAACACTTGAACACAACACCAATATTTTGGTTACAGGGAAACCCAATTAGGTAAAAACCTCTGTGGTAATTGACACCCACTAATAATCTGCACTAGTGTATTATGATCCTTGTCAGAAGATCCTTAACCCTATTAGGAGTTGTCTTTACAATGAATTTATTATAGTGACCTAGTCAAGGGTTGGACCCTATTAGGAGTCTTATACAATTAACCCTGTTAGGGGTGAGGACGTACTATCCGAGAGCACACTACTCAAATGGGTGAAGGTTACAACCTTCTGAATAATAGATACACACTATATCTAAATCTTGGTGAACTACGCTTTGACCTTGTATCTGGATCAATTCCAATGTATAGCACAAACTCTTACTTGGTCACATAGACCTTCTGTTGATGGCTCAACACTTCGCACACTCTACTCCACTCTTCACAATTAATTTTCTACCTCCTTAACAATCATAAATGATTGTCTACAAATATCATTCCTCTAGATGATATAATCAAGTTGGCCTATTAGAACCACCTTGAAATCATATTAGAGAAACCATAACATACTCCAATAATAATTTTTTTTGCTCTACTAAGCACACAACATAATTTGGTACCTATCCAATATAAATAATTGTAGATGCACGCTACACACTGTCGGCTTTACCAAAGTAACTAAATCTTTCTCCTCAAGCTGAATTACATCATGCACTCTTAACCAAAAATTCTTAACTCTTCTCCAATCACCAATCCAAGGGTGCATACCCAAATGATAGGCAAAAATCTTGTACTAATAAAATCTATGTCGGCTCTTTTGAATAAACACAGGAAACTACTACTAGTGAATAGTGACTACATAACTTCACTTCTACTAATCATCAAACTCTACATCCATGAATGTAACATCAATAAAATGTCTCCATCACATATCCAAATGTGCAAGGCTCCATGATAACTATACAAACAATCATTCACAGAACACCACCTATAACTCTATCAGGAACACTGCTGACATAAGCTTCTATATAAATTTTTGTACTAATATTTAACCTCTATGTCCATGATATCATGATGATAATATGTCCATTCTTCATATACTAAAATCTTACCACATAAGTTTTCCATGTATGCTACTTACCATATGTTGTCATCAATGACAAACATATAGTCAGCACTAGCTTGCTGGAAAATCTCAAACAATCTCCCCCTTTGGCATTGATGGAAACATATGGAATGAAAGACACCACCAACCCAAATGAATAATTCAATTTTATAACATTCTCTATTTCCTCATCAAAACTCCCCCAAGGATGAATCCTCCATCTGCTGCAATATTTTTCAATATTCTCCATTTCCTCAATTGAATTTCTTCCATGACTGAATGTTACTCCCCCTTAGTATATTACTCTCTTCTTTACTTCTATTTTTCATGACTATATATTACTCCTTCTTTGACATCAATGGAAAATGATGCCAATTAGTTTAAGCACTAATACTACTCTTGAAGTAGAGTAGTCAACTGTCCATCAATCCTTGAGGACTGATGCTCTTTCTTCTTTCTTCTAGGTGGAATCAAGGAAGGGAATTACTCCTAGTTTCTCCCTGAGATACTCAAAAGTATTCTTTGGCAAGGGCTTTGTGAATATGTCTACTAACTAATCTTTAGTACTCACATAGTCCAACTTGACATCTTTCTTTGCCACTTTCTCTCTTAGGAAGTGATACTTTATCTCAATGTGCTTTTTTCTTTGCATGCATCACAGGGTTCTTTGACATGTTGATAGTTCTAGTGTTATCACAATGAATAACAATAGGATAATCAATTTGAATTCCAAAATTATTTATCATTTTCTTAATCCAAAAAATTGTAGAACAATTCAAGGGTGTTGCAACATACTCTACTTCTTTTGTTGATTGAGAGATACAATTTTGCTTCTTGCTTGTCCAAGTGACAAGTTTGTCACCAAGAAACACTGCTCCTCCTGATGTACTCTTTCTATCATCAACACAACCTGCCTAATCTGCATCATTATACACATGAAGCTCAACATTTTCTAAATTAGGATATCATAGACCATAATCTATAGTGCCCTACAAATATCTAAATATTCTCTTTACTGCCATGAGGTGACTTTGTTTAGGCTCTACTGCAAATCTTCCAACTATGCCAACTGCATTGGAAATATTTGGTCTATTTTGAGTATCTACTGCTGGAGAATCATATTCTTTTGTAAGCTTGCATCCTTTTATCATAGGTGTACCTACTGGCTTGCAATCATCCATCTTGAACTTCTTCAATATCTCTTTCACATATTTGGACTAATTTTTCAAAATACCTTTCTCTGTCTACTACACATTTAATCCCAAGATGTATTTGATAGGTCCAATCATGCTCATCTCAAACTCACTCTACATCTCTTTAGAAAATTCTTCACTAAGTTTTTCATTACCCCCAAAGATAATGTCATCAACAAATATAGCTACAAGTAGTAGACCTTCAAATGTTTCTCTAATGAATAGATTACAATCTTCTGCTCCTTTCTTGAATCCAATTTTTGTTAGATATCCATCAAGTCTCTCATACTATGCTCTAGGGGCTTGCTTAAGTCCATAGAGGTCTTTCTTCAATCTACATACCATATCAGGTTTGTTTGATAGGGTGAATCCTTCTAGATGCTCAATGTATACTTCTTCTTTTAGCTCTCCATTCAAGAATCTTGACTTAACATCCATCTGATAGACTTTGAAATTTTTTAATGTTGCAAAAGCTAAAAACAACTTGATATCTTCTAATCTTCTTACTGGTGCAAAAGTGTCTAAATAATCAATACCTTCTCTTTGTGTATATCCCTTACATACTAACCTTGCTTTGTTCCTTACTACTATACCATCTTCATTCATCTTGTTTCTGAATATCCACTTTTTTCCAATCATAATCTTATCACTAGGTCTTGGGACCAATTCTCAAGTATCATTCTTGATAATTTGATCTAGTTCTTCTTTCATAGCATCATGCCAATCTGAATCATTACATACATCTTCAACACTTAAAGGTTCAATCTAAGATAGTAAACAACCCAATTCATTGCTTGCTGAATTCTTTGCTTTTGATCTTGTTGTGACTTTTCTTCTATGATCTCAAATGATTTCATCCTTAGAGTGATATCTAGATGTATACATTGGAACTTTAGGTGATGTTGACTTATCTTCCTTATGAGTTTCTTCTTCACTTGTTTTAGGGTCATTGAACAAAACATCAATACTGTCAAACATCTCTTCAACAATTGTCTCACTAGTGGAAGGTCTAGATTCTTCTTCAATCATAGGTGAGTAATCATGATATCTTTCTTGAACCATAAACTTCTCATCAATCTTGACATGAGCACTTTCAATGATCTTCTTTAATCTCAAGTTAAAACATCTATAAGCTTTACTTTTAGTAGAGTAACCAAGAAAAATACCTTCATCACTTCTTGCATCAAAATTTCCTATTGTTTCATCCCTCTTGATGTAGCACTTTCTTCCAAAGATTTTAAAGTATTTTACTATGGGAACATTACCAAACCATAGCTCATAAGGCGTCTTATCCACGCTAGGTCTCAATTGTATTCTATTGATTGTATAGACTATTGTATTGACTAAATCTCTCCAATAGGTGTGTGCAACATTTCCTTCAATCATGATGGTGCATGTTGTATCAAGGATGATCATATTGCTTCTCTCTACAATCCCATTCTTTTGAGGGGTTCTAGGTGCACTCAACTATCTCTTTATGTCATATTCTTCATAGTACTCATGAATCTATTAGATGTGAATTCTCCTCCTCTATCCGATCTTGGGCATTTTATCTTTAGTCCAGATTCATTCTCAACCTTAGCTTTGAATATTTTGAACTTCTCGGATGCTTCTAACTTTTCTTTTAAGAATGCAACCCACATCATCCTAGTATAATCATCAACAAACAAAATGAAATACCTTTCACCATAGTATGATCTTGTTTGAGTTGGTTGACATAGGTTTGTATGAATCAGATCCAACTTGTTCTTTGTTGAATTATGCTTTCTCCTAAATGATTTCCCAACATGCTTTCCCATTACACATTCCCTGTAGATAGTATCAACTAGCTTTGCAATGCTAGGTAGGTCTGTAACTGACTTAACATTACTGATCTTCACTATGTTATCAAAATTGATATGACATAGTCTTTTGTGCCATAGCCAACTATCATCTACTTTAGCAACAAAACAAATTGCTTCTGGATTAAGCTGAAAAAAATTACCTTTAGTCTTTGATCTTGATGCAATCATTTCTCCTTCTTTGTTCTATCTATCCAAATGAAAAAATCTATCTTTGTCTCTTGTCATGTGATGTGAGCAACCACTATTAATGATCCAGTCTGTCTTGATGTTAGGTTGTGAAATCAATGCTAACTCTTGTAAATTATTTTCATCTTCAAGAGAAATGAATCCAATTTCCTCTTCTATTGATTCTTCATCTGATACTCCATCTCCAACATAGTAGTATTCCTTTGTATACTTAGGTTTGTAGTTATTCTTGTAATTTTTAACTCTTGTAGGACACTTAGATGCAAAGTGACCAATATTGTTACATGAAAAGAATTTAAATGGTAATTGACCTTCATATTTCCCTTTTCCTTTCTTTTCTCTTTTAGAAATCATAGAAATGAAATCATCTAGAGCTTTTTCTTCATCAACATCATCATCAAAATTACCAGAGGTGTTCAAGGATTTCTTACCATGGACCGAAGCTTTGAAAACTATTTCACTTTTAGGCTCTGTCTTCAAACTTGATATCTCAAATGCAACAATCTTTCTAATTAAAGTTTCTCTTTTGAATTTTTCTGAAAATTGCATAGTCTCATCAAGGATGTTTATCTTGTTCTAATATTTTGGTGTCAATATAGTCATCAATTTATCCATGATGTCTTCTTCTAAAATTTCTCCACCATTATTTCTTATTCCAACAACTGCTTCATTAATCCTTTGATTGTAGGATCTTATGTTCTCCTTAGGTAGCATCTCCAAAGTATTGTACATTTTCTTCCATGTTTTTCTGTGTGCATTCTTTTCTTGTTTATCTCCTTCAAACATGTCTTCTAGGTGCTTCCATATCTTGTAGGTTGTTTCCACTTTCTTTATCTCTAAGAACTCACTATCAGATAGGGTGATGTTAAGGGCTTCTTTGGCTATTGCATTCTAATGGAATAGTTCCTTATGCTTGTTAGTAGCATCATCCTTTACAAGATCTACTAAAGAAGGGATCTTAACTTCTTTGATAGCTACTTCAAAAACTTCAAAAGAAATGCATTGCAAATGTGTCATCATCTTGTTCTTCTAGTCAAGATAATTATCTCCATCAAACTTAGGACTCTCTTTCCTGAAGTATGCCATCTAATCAACCTCAAGCTGTTAAAATTTCTCTCTGAGGCACTTAGCTTTGATACCAATTTTTAGGAATAGTCCAAAGAGATAACTGAGAGGGGGAGCGTGAATCAGTTATCTACAAGTTTCAATTCTTTATCCAATTAAGTATACTTAAACATAAAGCATGAATATAAAGAAAGAACACTTGAACACAACACCAATATTTTGGTTACGGGGAAACCCAATTAGGTAAAAACCCCAGTGGGAATTGACACCCACTAATAATTTTCACTAGTGTATTATGATCCTGGTTAGAAGATCCTTAACCTTGTTAGGAGTTGTCTTTATAATGAATTTAGTATAGTGACATGGTCAAGGGTCGAACCCTATTAGGAGTCTTTTACAATTAACCCTATTAGGGGTGAGAATGCACTGTCCGAGAGCACACTACTCAAATGGGTGAAGGCTACAACCTTCTGAATAATAGATACACACTATATCTAGATCTTAGTGAACTGTGCTTTGACCTTCTACCTAGATCAGTTCCAATGTATAGCACAAACTATTACATTGTCACATAGACATTTTGTTGATGGCTCAACACTTTGTACACTCTTCTCTGCTCTTCACAATCAATTTTCTACCTCCTTAGCAATCATAAATGACTATCTACAAATATCATTCCTCTAAATGATATAATCAAGTTAGCTTGTTAGAACCACCTTGAAATCATATTAGAGAAATCATAACATACTCCAATAATAATTGTGTTAGCTCTACTAAGCATGCAACACAATCTGGGACCTGTCCAATATAAATTATTGTAGACACACTCTACACTCTGTCAGCTCTACCAAAGTAACTGAATCTTTCTCCTCAAGCTGAATTACATCATGCACTCTTAACCAAACATTCTTAACTCTTCTCCAATCACTAATCCAAGGGTGCATACCAAAATGATAGGTGAAACTCTTGTACTAATAAAATCTTTCTCGGCTCTTCTGAATAAACACAGGAAACTACTATTGATGAATAGCAACTCCATAAATTCACTTCTACTGATCATCAGACTCTATTTCCATGAACGTAACATCAATAACATGTCTCCATCACATATCCAAATATGCAAGGCTCCATGATAACTGTATGGACAATCGTTCACAGAACACCGCCTATAACTCTGTCAGGAACACTGCTGACATAAGCTAATGTATAATTGTCTGTACTAATAGTTAACCTATGTGTCCATGATATAATGCTGATAATATCTCCATGTTGCATATACTGAAAGCTTACTACGTAAGTTTTCCATGCATGCTACTTACCATATGTTGCCATCAATGATAAACATACAGTCAGCACTGGCTTGCTGGCAAATCTCCAACAGGAAGGTACAGTGCAGATGCCTTGAAGACCCCATGAGTTGAGAATACATGAGAACTTCAAAAAGGGTGTTAAAATATGTGATTTGTTTGGAAACTTATTTGGGAAGTTGTGGAGTTATACCCTGAAAGGTGATTTGGGAGACCTACAAGGATGTAATAGGCTTTAGGTATAGTTTTTGGAGATCTACTTGTGAGGGAAGATTGTGGGATGGTGGAGCACCTCAAAATTAGTCAAACAAATAGAAAGAGGAGTCTTCTAACATAATTTAAAAGCTAGAGAAATTTTTTGGTAAGAGGATGAATTTCATGGTTGAGTTCATGTGAAGGGGAATAAGGACCAGGAAGGGAAATACATCTCCCTATCATTACCACTCTACACTGAGTAGTTCTCCCTTGTGAACTTAGGACCTTCCTTCCACCGAGAGGACCAAAGATTTTATACCAGTTTTTTGTCCTAAGTGTCCATGATTACTAAGAGGGGGGTGCATCAGTAATATAAGATATGTACAAATTTCCACTTCTTTAACTCAAAATCAACATTCACAACTTTACCAATTGATAAGAAAATGAAACTTAGTCAAATAAACACAACCATCACAATGCATGCAACACATAATATAGATATTTTCATGTGGGAAAACCATCATGGGAATTATGACCCATGAGTAATGTACTCTTCTAAAGTATGCCCTATTAGGATCTTAACCCTATTAGGAGTTTACAAAGACATTGTTAGGTGCCACCCAGTTATGAGATTTACCTCTAGCCCTCTTAGAAGATTTACCCTATTAAGAGTAACTCTATTAGGAGATTTCAAACTCAACTTAATGAGCCACTTTGTTAAGATATTTACAAATAATACCTATTAGGTTCTACCTAGTTAAGGGATTTACAATAGGATACTTGTTAGGGTCACTTCATCTAGAAATAGAAACTCCTTTTCTTGATTAGATCCTCTGTTACACATATATTCTCTCCTAAAAATAATTTGGTATAAAATGACTTGATTGCACCTTAAAATCCATGATCTACACACAAATCTTTGATTTAATGATATAAATATCACTACTCAAACCCTAATCCTGTCACCACCCTACAAACTCATCCAGCACATTTGAAATCACTTTTCCAATCTTTGTGCTTATAGAGATCACACAAAAACTAATGCATGAGCATCTTGGGCTAGTTGGAAATCATGTATCAACCAAAAATATTTTTGTGTTTGTTTTTGGATTTATTTTGTATCTTAGTTAGAGACCTGAGATTCTTGTTCTCTTTGTGTTCTCAGTTTTAAGCTTGTTTGGCTTCACCAATGGAGCTCAGTAGTTGGTAGTCACTTTGTTGATTACTAAATTATCGACTGGGTCTTGGTGATATGTTACCAAAAGACTCAATGAATTGGTGTGTTGGTTTCTTAGTTGAGGAGTTCATTGTTTGGTTACCGACTGGGTCTTAGTGTTATGTTGTTGACTGGTACTGGTGCTCGATGCTCTTTTTGACTGACTAGCTTATTTGGATGAATCAGCTTGGCTAGCTAGTGCATTTAATTTGCATCATAGTCCTTGAGTTATGGATTGACTATTGGACATGTGGGGACCTAACTCTGGCATGTTGCATTCTTCTTCTATTTTATAAAGGCTACGTTGATAGTCGCCTGATGTTTTGTAATTAATTATTGTTGTAAAGCCGACTTGTGGATGAGTAGTATATAAGGAAGGTATGGGTATTTTTTAGGAGAGGAGGAGGAAAAAGAGGATGGGAAAGGTGGTAGAAAAGGATATTCTAATTTGAGAGCATAATTCAGTCAGTTATTCTAAGTGTAGCAGAGCTAGTATTGTTTTGGAACAAGGAGATTCCTTGGAGGCTTGCGAGCTCAAGTTTAGATCTACCTTTGTAGCCCAACCAATCACTATTTTGGTATAGATCTAGACTAGCTAGGGGGGAGTTGCATTATTATTGATCTTATTATACTTTCTAACGTAATTGGCCATAATTGGGAAGGCCTTACAGCCTGACATGTTTCTTGTAAGCTCAGTTATTCATGGACAAAAGTTGAATTTTCTATCATATATTGTTGTGTGTTTGATTTTTCTATTGTGTGACTTTGTCTATTGTGTGTCTAGAAATCTCCTATGGGGATCCCCTGACCATGACTACGTAAGGTGGTTTTAGAGAAAAAATTTATCTTATTGGAGATAAGTTGACCTTGCTGAGCCAAAGGTTGATTGGGTTGATCCGTGTTGCATATTTGTGTCCCTAGACTTGTGAAATCTTGTCTGAATGTTCATCCAAGGTAGCAAGTTGTGATCTGACTTGCAGATAGTTTAGAGCTTGTCACAAGGTGGTCATCTTAGGGTTTTTTGAAGAGGGTTTTTGAAAATATTTGGAGATGCCTCTGAGAAGATTGGACCCTAGGGAGATTGAAGATCTTTTTGATGTTGTGGAAATGAGGTTAGTAGAGAAATTGAAATTAGATGTTAGATCTGAGATAATGTTAATAAAAAATGAAATGGTCACTGAGATTATGAGGGCTATTTCTAGTATGGTGAGGAATCTTGGAACTGATGATGGATATGAGGAACCTGCTAAAGACTTGGAAGCTATTAGATATAGTGGTGATGACAAAGTTGACTAGATGGATAGATCTGGTAGAGAGAGAATTTATCAGCTGCAAAGACCTAGAGCTTGGTTGAGTACATCTTACCAAATGGAGGTTTCTAATTTCTTGAGTACATTGAAACCCAATGACCTGATTGATTGGATCAGTGATTTGGAAGATTAATTTGAGCTAGAAGACATTGGAGATCCTCTTAGAGTGAGGTTGGCACAAAAAAAATTAAAAGGACATGTTGCATTATGGTGGAAAGAATTATAGAGAGACAAAGATGAAGAAGGTGAAATAAAGATCAATCAGTGGAGGTTGATGGTGGAAAAATTCAAAGATAAGTTCATCCATGTCGACTATGAACTTGAGTTGTTTAAGAAATTATAGAATCTAAAATAGAAGGAAATGATTGTGTAAGATTATACTAAGGAGTTTTATAAGTTAACAATTCAGTCTGGGCATAGAGAAAATTCTAAAGAAAAGGTGGCAATGTATGTTAATGGTTTGAAATTCAATATCCCAGATGAGATTGGTATGTTGAAAATTGGTTCAGTAGAAGATGCTTATCAATATGCCCTAAAGGTAGAAGAGAAGCTAAAGAGAATAAATCATGGTACTTTTTGAGGGAAGGAAAAACAAGAATAGTTGGTGAAAGACAAACCAAAAGTTGAAGATGTTCCAAAACCTATTGAACCGAGAAGAAGAATAGGTAGATGTGGATTCAAGGGTACTTGTTATAATTTTAGTGAAGGACATTGATCATTTGAACATTCCCATCCAGATAAGAAGCTCAGTAATAGAAGGAATGTTGTGGTGAGTGACAACATAATGGATGAACCCGAGGTGGAGTTAGAAAACTTGTTGGTTCAAAGAACATTGCTTGGTACTAAGGTGGAACCTTGTCAGAGGAGGAATTTGTTCAGAACTTGGTGCAAGTCAAGAGGTAAACTTTGTGTGTGATTTCAAATAGTGGTAGTACTAATAGCCTTGTTGCTAAGGAGATGGTTTAGAAACTTGGTTTAAAGAGGTTGAGACATCCTTATCCTTATAAGATTAGTTGGGTGAAAGATGAACATGCTTTAGAGGTAAGGGAGCGGTGTTTTGTTGATTTTCAGATTGGACAATATGTTGACCAAGTCTTATGTGATATTATGGACATGAGTTCTTGTCACATATTACTTGGTATACCTTGGGAGTATGATTGTAAGGTTTTACATGATTATGTCAAGAATGTATTTACTATTGAGAGGTATGGCAGAAATTTTTCCATGATGCCTTTGTAGGATACCACACTTGATAAGAGGAACTTGAGTTTCAGTAGGAAGAGTGAATTGAAGGGTTTTGAAATGATTGGTGATCAGAATGAAAGGTAGACATGTAGCATATTGAGGAAGGATTTGAAAAGGAAAAGAAAACAAAAGTGGAACCAAGGAAAATGTATTGTGAACTCATAGGACATGTATATCAAGAACCAGTTTGGGATTTATGTGTTCAATCCTGAAAGATGTTTGTTGAGTTGTTGAGAACATCTTTTCACACTTGGGGTGTCTGATGAAAGAGCATGTTGGGGTAGTTGGAAATCTTGTATCAACCAAAAATATGTTTGTGTTTGGTTTTGGATTTATTTTGTATCTCAGTTGGAGACCTAAGATTCTCGATCTCTTTATGTTAGTTCTTAATTGTAAGCTTATTTGGCTTCACCGATGGAGCTCGATGGTTGGTAGTCACTGACTAGGTCTTGGTGATATGTTACCAATGGACTTGATGAATTGGTGTGTTGGTTTCTCTATTGAGGAGTTCATTGTTTGATTACTGATTGTGTCTCAGTGTTATGTTATCAATTGCTACTGGTACTCAGTGCTCTTGCTAACTAACTATCTTGTTTGGATGAATTGTCTTGGCTGACTGGTGCATTTAATTTGGGTTGTGCTCCTTGAGTTATGGGTTGACCGTTGGACATGTGGGGACCTAAATCTAGCATGTTGTATTCTTCTATGTGGATATGATGGCCATTTGAAGGCTGACATGAAGAAATATATTTTGTAAAGGCTATGTTGAGAGTCTACTGATGTTTTGTAATTAATTATTGTTTTAAATCCTACTTGTGGCTAAGTAGTATACAAGCAAGGTATGGGTAGTTTTTAGGAGAGGAGGAAAAAGATGATGGGAAAGGTGGTAGAAGAGGATATTTTGATCTAAGAGAATAATTCAGTCAGTTAATCCAAGTGTAGCAGAGCTAGTATTATTTTGGAACAAGGAGATTTCCTAGAGGCTTGGGAGATCAATTTTAGATCTACCTTTGTAGCCCAACCAGTTGTTGTTTGGGTACAGATCTAGACTAGCTAGGGGAGATTTGGATTATTATGTGTTTGAGTTTTATGATGTGTGACTTTGTCTGTTGCATGTTTGGACATCTCCTATGGGGATATGATGTAGTGGCATTCTTGGTTATTTAGCAAATTTGTATGGTGGTATGTTGAAGAGGTTTTGTGTTGCTCGGTTGTAGCTTTGACCAAGGATCTTGATCATTGAAGGAAGCTCGATCACTAAAGGAACTTGATAAAATATCTGGAACTTAGTGGAACATGTACTTTGCGATGCTTGTGGTGCTTTTTTGATGTGCTTGCTTAGTGATGCCTGGCATGCTCAATTGTTTTACTAGTGCTCGATAGTTCTAGTTTACCGACTACAATTCTTGAAGTTTTGGTTGGCCCACTTGGTGTATTTAATGTTGGTATCTTTTTTTGTATTCTCCTATGTGGATCTAGAGGCCAACATGGAGAATTAATTATTTGTAAGGCTATTTGAGAGTCAACTATTGTTGCATTTAATATTTGTTTATAATAGAAGATGACTTGGCTTAGGAGTTAATTGGTTCTTCCAAGATGACTTTTGGTTGAATAATTGTATTTGAATGTTTGGGTAGGTGTTTAGGGAGTGAGTCAGTGAAGTAGATTGACAAGGATAACAATTGGATCTTGTGAGATCTTGAAGATCATATTGTTTATCTGATAGTTGTAATAGCAGAGCTAGTGGTTTGCATGCTTGGAGACAAGGAATTTGATTGGAGGCTTGTGAGCTCAAGTTTAGATCTGACTTAGGGTTTCCATCATTTTTTGATGTGTTTCAAAGTTGGACTAGTTATGATATTGAAAAAATACATTTTTAAGTGATTCTATTTGGCCCTAACCCAGAAGGCCTTACAATCAGGCATGTTGATAGAAATTCTATTTTGAAGCATTATATTTGACATAGGGGCAGGGCATATACAAGTAGAATCAAGCAGAATTGACTCCACTTGGATCCACAAATAATCCCTGCTCAGAGTTACACAATAGAAGCAATATAATATCACATGAAAGCAATGGAAGTAAATAGGTACAAAAATCAGGAAATGTTTTTGGTTGATACAAGATTGCTCAAAGACCCAAGATGCTCCTGCTTCAATATTATTGTACTCCGATGTGGTTTTTATTGTTTTTACCACTGGTGTAGCCTATCCCTATGTTAGGTGGTATCTAAAGAAAAAATATTTTACTATGGAGGACTATACGAAGGAGTTCTATAAGTTGACTATTTGGTCAGGACACAAAGAGCTTGGTAAAGAAAAGGTAGCTCGGTATGTGAATGGTTTGAGATTTAATATTCATGACGAGCATGGTATGTTGAAGATTTATTTGGTTTAGGATTCTTATCAGTATGCTCTGAAGACATAAAATAAGTTGAAGAGGAAACAACATGATAATTCCTGAGGGAAGGAGAAGCTTCATCACTCATTGAGGAATAAACTGACTGTTGTGTCACAAAAATTTGATCCTTGTCCAACAAAATCCTAGGAAGTTTCCATGCCCTAACTATAGCTTCTTTTGATCTGTGAAAAAAAATTATAAGGTTTCATAGCTTGCACCCTTAGCCTTGGTTATTCCAAGATGTCTACAACCCCCAGTTCAGATCACATGGCCTAATGTGAAAAAACCAGGGAGAAATTATAATTTTAAGGTCTAAGAAATAGGTCTTTTCCATGTCCTAAGGTCTCATAAAATTTGTCTAAGTCAAAAAACCTTGACTTTGTTCTATTTCTTCGTTACCTTTTTCAGGCCACTTGGATCCCTTTTATGCACATGTTTTATTTCCCATCCCAAGTAGTTATCTTTATATTAAGTGATCTGGCAACTGTGGTGTTCATGTGATCTCCTGGTCCTTGTGGTTAAGTTCTTAACATCTAGTGACTTGGCAGATGGTTATCTTTTCCTTTAGTGGCTAACTCTCATGATGATGCAGTGAAGTATGCTAACATTATGAGATTAAAAAAGGATCATTGATGCAGATTTGATCAGGAGGTTAGCACCGATTCTCTAGATATAACCTAGAGTTAAACAAAGACTCAGTGATCACACAAATGCTTCATTCGCATGATCTCTTGATATAACCCTGGTCAAGATAAATATTGAGTGATATGGTGAATGCCTTCAGTCACATTTTATCCAAATCTAGGATGAGTTAAGGCAAGGTTTTAAGTAGCAAATGAGGACCACAAGATGAAGACAAGATCAACGGCTGGCGCTTGATCTCATGACTTATCTAGGTTTAAGTAATTTATCTGGTGACTTGGTGAATAAAGGCTTTCATGTGTTCTTGTGACGTAACCAGGGTTGAGAGAAAGGTTCTGAGATCTAGTGACTACCTCAGTTGCATGATCTCATGATCAAGCTTGGGTCAAATGAAAGGACTTGGAGATTGATCTGGACCATTGATGAAGATATGATCGGGTGCTGGTTGCTTGTTCTCTAGATCAAACCAAGGGTCAAAGAAATGATTTAGCAATCATGTGAATGCTTTTTTCATGTGATCTCCAAACCAGACCAAGGTTAGTTAAATCATCCAATGACTTGGATATTTGCCTCAGTGGCATGATCTCTAGATGATTAAGGGTTAAGGAGCTTGTTGTGGTCAAGGATTAAAGTGCAGAAAGGATCAACGGTGGTTGTGATGCCGCTAAGGAAAAGTTCTCAATAGTTAATGATCATAGGATTGTGATGGTCATCCAATCTTCCAAGTGATTAATACTGATAAAGTAGTGGGTCTAGTTGCTAGGTGTTGCTGAGATGCTAATTTCTAATTAGTTTCCAACAAAATATGATGGGGCTAGGTAATTTTAAAAATCTTGGTTAACTATTGTGATGATTTTCAAGAGCTTCCCAATGTGTCAGGAAGGACTAGGATCGACGGTCATGTTTTGAACTTGGTGGTAGTCATTTCTTTTCAAAATTTGAATTTTCTACTAGGGTTTCTTATTAGGGTTTGAAATAGTGAGCCAAAAATCCACAAATCCTAATCGGTTTTGGTTGCGTTCTAGGTAGGTTGTAGGTGGAAATTTATGAGCAGGATCATGGTGGTCGTGCCATTCTAATTTTGTCTTCTAAGGTGCTTTTGCCTAGGATAATTTGACATGAAGGTCATGTCACCTCTGATGTAGCCTAAATCAATGGGATTTTTAATGATAATTTATATCCTTGTGAGGTACCTAGCTAGAATGTCCCTATGATTATCGATCAATTTGATCTCGACAGCCTTGTGTTGGGTGGCATGTCTTGTCTATAGTAATTCAATTGATTGAAGGTAGTTGGGTGGTTTTATTTTTTTCCTGAATGATCAAATGATTGTTGCAATCCTGGTGATAAAATAATTTTTGAATCATTCAGAGGTATTTGAGTTAGGTGTTTGAAAGACATTTTTGTGAACCCTATTCTCAGTCAGGATTGTAAGATTTTGTTTCAATATTTGTTAATGAGAGATAGAAAGTTGCAGGTCTAAGTTGTTATTTGCAAGCTTGTATTTTGAGATAAGTTGTATGCATAAGGTAGGGTACACATACTTAATACAAACATCTAGTTCTTTTCTCTCCTCTGTGTCAAGTTTTTTTAATTTTGAACTTTCTAGTTCATTACATAGTTGTTATGTATGTATCTTCATTCCTGAATTTTGATCTAGGATTAGATTAAATATTGCTTTGGGTGGGATATGAATTCATATTAATTTGCATAAGGATTCTCTCTAAGTAGTAAGGATTGTGATAGATGTATTTATGGCTATGAATCTTGAATATTTTCTAGTCTATACATCTTATGTATCTTGGAGTTCTTTCCCAATGGATAATGCACTAGTCTAAATGAGTAGATCTCTTGTTAACATACACTGATCAGGGTTGTTACAATCAACAAAATTAAATCAAGAACCAATTTTAAACTTTTAAACTTTGGTTGAGGAGTTGTAATTTGTCCATAGTAATGGAGATGCAATGAGTATTTGGTTGAGACTTAGTACTTTCTTTCTATTATCTTCTTTGTTGAATCTAGTCTTGGTGTTGTAAGAGTATTGTTTTCACCGAAATAGGTATACCCAATTTGGTTTTGTAGAGACAAAAGTGTAGAGGGCAGTCTTGTCCCTATTGTTGGTCCAATTACCTTAAGCCCCTTATACATTTTGGAACTAACCACTCCTAAAATATGTCTAAAGTTATATTGGCATCTTGAGAGCATAAGCCATTCTGAAACACAAACAAGATGGCGAATCTGCTAGGGAAATGTTGCATGGGTCTATAATAACTAGTAGGTCACCATTGGTAACACGGGGTTATTCTTTCCCTTTTATTTATCCTTTGTCTTTTTGAACTCATTGTGGTACTTACTATTGAGGAAATAGTGTTCTAAGATTCCCAACATAGTTGGGTGGTGACTCAAAGAATCTTTTTAGCAGTGCTGGTCAAAAAATCATTTTTAAGATGAGTTTTAGAGGTACTAGGTCCTGGAGGAAAGAACATCCAGAATATAGACTGGAAGAAGAGATTCCAGCTACTTCTAGGCCTAGTCATACAAGGAAGGGAAGGAAAAATAAGGATATGTCTCAAACATGGAGATAGAAAGAAGATACGAGACAAGAGAATCCAATCCAACCTAGTCAAGAAGGAAATGTATCATAATATGAAGAGGTTGTTGATTTGGGGTTAAACTAGTATGAGGATGAGCTTCATGTGGAGGGTGCTAAATCTGAGATAAATCTCCTGGAATCTAAAGAAATCTTTGAAGAAGTCTATGAGTTGGAGAGAAAAATCCAAGAACAAATTGCTATTAGACAACAAAGAGAAATAGAAAAAGAAGATAAAGTAAGACATGCTATGATAAGAGCTGAGCGGTTAAAAAGGGGGTTGCTAGATTTAGAAGCAATAAATTATGTTCTAGAGCCTGAAAAAATAATAGAATAAATAGTTATCTAGGAGGTATGTGAAATAAGTGAACCCGGGGATAAGGGTAAACAAAGAGTTGTTGGAGTTATAATCAATGAACATGTTAATGATAAGGATCCCTTAGATAAGGAGTTGAGGTTAGCTATTGATCTTGAGAAGGCCAGAAGAGAGAAAGAAATATGGGCTAAAGAGCTTGATAAAGAAGAATTGGAGGCTACTGTTGTAGAAATGAAGAAGAAGATTGAGTTTCTCAAACCATCTTCGGGACCTCCAAATGTTTTTGCTTCTTCTTTGGGACAAGGTGGGAATCATGGAAACATTGCAACACAAGCAACAAATATCCCACCACCAAGTGCTACTAAAGTTTCTACTACATCAAACAAAAAGGCATATACATCTCAAGGTGATGACTCACCTCAAGGAGGACCTATTCATGAAAGGTACAAACAACTTATCTTCTTTGGTATTCCTGGTTATCCTAATGTAATCCCTAATGAAATTAGAGAAAATTTCCCTAAATTTATTGGAAATAATGTCATCACATGTGAGGAACATCTAAATGAATTTATTGATGTAATAGATGATTATAATATTGAACCTAATGATGTGATAATAAAATTATTTGTACAATCTCCAACTGAGGATGTTAGGGATTGGTTCAGAGGTCTACCACATGCTAGTATAGGTTCTTGGAATGAATTTAGAAATTATTTTAAGGAAAATTATGGTGATAAAACAAATGAGGGGTTCATGTTGAATGAATTCAATAATATAAAGAAAAATTAGAATGAGGATGTTCTTGAATTCAATATAAGATTCCAAAAAGCTAAGCATAAGCTCTTGCACATTATCAAACTAGATGATAGGGTATGTCTTGTGACATATTTGAATGCTTTTGATGCTAAAATTGGATACCTCTTGAGGGATACAAACCCTAGGAATCTTGGGGATGCTTACAATTTGGCTATTAACATAGAAAGTAATAGAAGAATATCAGGAAAGTTGGAGAGAAGAGAGGATTGGAAGCCTCAAGTGCCAAACAAGAGGGAGCCAGGAAGATTTGCAAACTTAAAGCCTAAGGAGGATGATAGTTTGAAGTAGATTCTAAATGCTTTGGAAGATTTAAATCTAGATGAAAAAATAAATAATACGGTTGCAATTAATGAAAAGCCATCTTTTAGCAACTTTAGCATGTAGGCAAGAATGCAAAATTACCCTTATAATACTCAGTGGAAGGATGGCAAGCCCATTGTTCCTACTAAAAGGGATAAACCTGATGAGAGGACCCTAGATCCTTTGCAAAGGAGTTTAGTCAATATGAATGATGATATCCCATGGTGTACTACTTGTCAATCTCCACATAGTCCTAACTACTATGTTATTGCCCTAAACATGTCTGAAAACAAAGAACAAAATGAGCAATATGATGAAAATGGTTGTGCAATGACTTATTTGCACTCTTGGGATGAGATTGACTCTACTAATGAAATTGAAAATTAGGATACTATTGGCTCACAAGCTAGAGATGAGTTGTATCATCAGTAGGTTTTTCCTAATGAAGAGGATGAAGAATTTGATGATGTTGGATGTGGTGCAGTGAAATGTGAGGAACCAATTTATCTAAGGTGGCCTTCTAATGAAGAAATTGCTCAAATTACTATAGACATGGTCACTCAAGCTAGGAATAATTATAACCTAAGAAGTATGACAATTGGAAGTGCAAATGGTAAACCAGGTAGCATGTTTATCAAAAAATAAAAAAAGGGCACACAGTAATCTTAGGAAAAGGAAAAGGGTATTGATGTTGTTAGCAAGGTTAAAATAAAGAAGAATGTTTGACAAGTTGGGCCTACTATGATGCATAAAGGTAAGGCAAAAACATCAGAGGTCATTGTTCCCCCACCCCAAAAGGGAAGTGAGTCTCAACACAAAGATCAACCTAACTTGACTATCCAAGTGGAGTGATGAAGGGTGCTCCCCTTAATACCATAACACATAACAAAAATAGAGAAACGACAACAATTTGCAAGAACAAAAAATGGGCTTTTTATTATCTCCACAAATGTGGAATTAAAAATTTCAGAATTACAATATGCAAAGCCACATGGGCATTTTCCCTTACAATATTTTATAGGACAAAGACTCGAATCATTACCCAGATCTACTACCCAAAACTGCTCTAGACAACACTACAGACCTTTCTTATATAGATAATTTCCACCACCCGAGAAGGTTCCAAAAATTTAGGCCTTAAGGCTGACTATTCTTAAGATTATTTTATTTTCATTTCTTTTTACATAGGGTCGGCTCCAAATAATTACAAAAATATGTTTTTAGGTAGTCCAACTTCTGAAGGCCATAACTTTCTAGCCGTATCTCTATTTCTCTATTGTAACCACTTTTCAGAAATGGGAAGACCTGATCTACAGCGCTTGACTCATGCAAGTTCCATTTAGCTGGGGGTCGATCACAATCTGGAGCCTCTAAGGCCTTAAAAATTGACCTAAAAGATTTCGTACCCAAAAAATTTAATAACTTCACCAATATAGATGATGTGGCAATGAAACTCAACTGGTAGGTTGATATGCCTAAGATGAACCTCCAACTGTGAAATCAAAACATTTCGAGATCATATGACCAACTTACTAAAAATAGTAAGTTTCAATAAATAGCAGCACTATACAAGATAGCTCTTATTGAAAAGAAACTAGAAATATTTTTGGGTGATGTAAGATTGCTCGTACACCCAGGATGCTCCTGCATCAGACGCCCGGGGTAATTTGAAAAGTGACCCTGACATGACTCAAGTGTGAAGAAGAAAACCAAGATAGTTAACCTCCTCCTTTGTTATCCATGATGAATCTTCAATAGGTCATCCTTTCTATTTGACCATATATTCTTCATATGTCCTATTCCTTGTGCTTTTGCCAACATGACTATCCAGTATGTCCTCAATCTCCTTGGTAGCTGAACTAGCTGCTGGAATACTCCACTATGCCATTGTGATCTCATGTTCAAAACCTCCCTCATGATACTCTGTTAGATCTAAAATGTTAAACACTGGTGAAATATTTAGCTCCATAGACAACTCAACCTAATAGGCATTTCCTGAATCATGCTTCTTCGGTATCTTGCACGGCCCAAACTTCTTCATTTTCAACTTGTTAATGCACCAACTAGAAATCTCTCCTTCCACAAATGAACCATGACTTCATCCCCAACTTGAAATTCCTAATGTCTTCTTTTCTCATCTGCCTTAGCCTTATACTATGCATTCATCTTGGCAATGTGCTTCCTCACCTCCTCATGGATGTTCTTCAAATGTTCTACAAAATCCTCAGCTTCAGCACTACTTATCTCTCCTTTATCTATCTTTCTCAACTCAGATTCCTTTCTGGGACTACTTCCATATACAATCTAGAATGGTGATTTACCAGTGCTCCAGTTGACATAATTATTTTATGAAAATTCTTCCTGTGGTAAAATTAAATCCCATCCTATTGGCTTATCCCCAACCAAACATCTCAGCAAATTCTCCAAACTCCTATTCACCACCTCTGTCTATCCATCAATCTATGGATGATGTGATGAACTAAACTTCAAATCTATCTTTAACTTCTTCCATAATGTGCGTCAGAAATATCCAACAAACTTAGTGTCTCGATATGAAACTATACTCTTTGGAAAACCATGTAGTCTCACCACTTCTTTGAAAAACAATTTTGGCACATGAATTGCATCATTAGTCTTCTTGTAGGGAATGAAATGTGTCATCTTCAAAAATCTGTCAACTACCACAAAAATTGAATCATGTCCCCGTTGAGTCCTTGGTAAACCAAGAACAAAGTCCATACTCATGATATGCTCCCAAGGCTTCTCTGGTACAAGTAATAGCTGATACAACCCTATATTCTACTTTACTCCCTTTTCCATCTAACATACTCTGCAACTCTGTACAAACTTCTTGACATCTTGCTACAACTATGGCCAATAATAATTCTCACTAACCAAAGCAAGGGTTTTATCACGACCAAAATGTCCAGCTAATCCTCTGCTATACTTCTCCTTGATGAGATTCTCCCTCATAGAACTTCATGGAATACACAATTGACTCCCTCTAAATAGCATATCATCCCGAATGATGAAATTCCACCACTTCATTCTATATAGAGTAACAGGTTCTTTACAAGCTTTCCAAGCTTCACCAAAATCAGGATCCTCTAGATACAAATTCTTGAGTTCCTTCAACCCAACCACCTCAATCTACATCTCTGTCAGCAATAGTTGCCTTGTCCTAAGAAAATCTACAACCCTATTACACTTTCCACTCCTCTATTTCAAAACAAATGTATAACTCTGCAAAAACTCAACCCATTTCAAATGCCTTTGATTCAACTTTCCTTGACTATTCAAATATTGCAAAGCTTGATGATCAGTATACAAAACAAACTCCTTAGGAAGAAGATAGTGTCTCCACTTCTTCAATGATTAAACTATAGCATAAAATTCTTGATCATAAACAAAATATTTTCTTTTGGCATCATTTAACTTCTCACTGAAATAAGCAACAAGTTTACCTTCTTAGCTCATAACAACTCCTATTGCAATACCACTAGCATCATAGTCTACTTGAAACACCTTAATAAAATCTAGAAGTGCTAAAACAGATTGTTCTGTAACTTTCTGTTTCAATAGTTTAAAACTCTTATCTACCCCAATAGTCCACTTAAAGTCTTTTATATCCCCTCTCATTGTTTCATTCAAGGGTCCACAAATACTACTAAAACTTCTGATAAACTTTCTATAAAAGCTAGCCAAACCATAAAAAGATCTTACCATAGTAGCACTTCTTGGAGTAGGCCATTCAAGGATAGCCTACACTTTCTCTGGGTCCATTTTTCAACCTTTTGCTGAAACTACAAATCCTAGATACACTAAATCTTTCTTCACAAAACTATATTTCTTCAAATTATTCAACAATTTCTCTTCTCTTAACTTCTCAAACACCATACGAATATGCATCATATGCTCCTCTAATTTCTTACTAAATATCAAAATATCATCTAGATAAACATTGACAAACTTACCCAAAAATTCTTTTAGAACCTCATTCATGAGCCGCATGAAAGTGCTTAGTGCATTGGTTAGCCCAAACAACATGACTAACCACTCATGTAGTCCTTCTTTTGTCTTTAAAAAAATTTTCCATTCATCTCCTTCTCTGATCTAAATCTAATGATATCCACTCTTCATATTTATCTTTGAAAAATACACAGCTCCACTCAAATAGTCCATAATATCATCCATTTGTGGAAATGGAAACTTGTACTTGATTTTTATCTTGTTTATTTCTCTAGAATATATACACATCCTCCATTCTCCATTCTTTTTTGGTCCTAATACTGCTGGTATAGCACATGGACTCAAGCTCTCCTAAATCAACCCCTTCTATAACAACTCATGTACTTGTCTATTCAACTCTTCACTTTTTGCTAGTGTCATTCTGTGTGCTACCTTATTTGGCAAAATGGCTCCCGAAATCAAGTCCATCTGATGATTAATCTTCCTTACCAATGGTAATCCATCCAAAACATTATTAGATACAATATCCTAAAACTCATTCAACAGATCTACAACTTCTATAGGTACATCTTCTACTTCCTCTTTACCAACTTTTGGAATTAAAGAAAAATACATATGCTCATGCATCATAACCTCTAAGAATTTTATTCCATCAACAAAAGTTATCCTTGCATTACCACATACCTTTTCTTCTGTGTCCTTCAATGGCTTTAGCTTATGTCTCACTCCATTCTTAATTAGGGAATAGGTATTCGCATGACCATCATGTATAGAACACCTATCAAACTGACATGGTCTACCCAACAAAATATGGCATGCATCCATAGGTATGATATCACATAGTACCTCATCATGGTATCTACCAATTTTGAACTTTACTAGGCATTGTTCACTGACCATGACCTTGTGGTCATCCTGCACCCAAGCAATCTGATATGGATGTGGTTGTTTCTATCTCCTAAGCTTCAACTTTGTGACCATCTCTTCTGACACCAAATTTTTAGTGCTTCCACTATCAATAATCACATCACAACACTTATTATCATACTTGCACCTGGTGTGAAATAGGCTCCTCCTTTGCTCAAGTTCATTTTCACCACTTAGCATGACTCTTCTTTTAATTAGAACTTCTCCTCTTTTAGCATCTTCAAAATGTGATGATTTGGCATCTTCATCTACATGTGAAACTATAGCCTAGCATTCAGTTCTCCTATCTATCCTTCCTTCACATTGAGGGCATTCATATGCCCTATGACCTTCTTCTCCACACTGACATGTTCCATGGAAGCCTCCTCTTCCTGAACCTTTTCCTCTTCCTCTTCCTCTCCAATCTCTATTATTCTGATCATGGAAATGATTGCAATCATTTCCTATCTAATTTTAACTGCTACCGGCCTCGTCCTTTTTTTTCAGATCTTCATTTCAGCCTCCATATGACTGTCCACTAGATCTTCCACCACAACCTCTTCCATTTTGTCTTCTCTCAAACTTCTTGTTGAGATTTTCCTCTACTTTTAGGGAAAACTAGTATGCCTCTTTAATACTATTCATTCGAACCAAATTCAACTCCTCTTGAATGCTCAGCCTCAACCTATTAAGGTAACGGGCAACTTTCTCCTTATCAACTTTTGCATGGCCTATTCTAATGAGGATTTGATAGAATTCCTCTATATACTCCTGAATAGATCTTCCTTCTTGCTTCAAACTTTGCATTTTCTTCAGTAGGTCAAGCTCATAATCAACAAGAATGAATAGTCACTTCAATTTATCCACCATCTAATCCCATCTTTTGATTTTATCCTTTCCCCTTCTATTTCACTCCAATTGAATCTCTTGCCACCAGATCTTTGCATGACCCTTCAGTTTGGCCTTCACAAACTTGACTCGATCAGGATCCTCCATGTCTTCATACTCAAAATATTGTTCTAATTTGTTGATCTAGTTGATCAACTCCTCTAGGTTAAGATTTCCTGAAAATGCAAGAACCGCAATATTAGGTCTTTTCTCGATCTTGGAAATGGCCCAAAAAATCCTTTCTCCTCTTGGTTCATAACTTCGCCTTCTCCTTCTTGATTATAATATCCTTCTTCAGCTTTATCCTCGCTTTCATCTCTGACATTAAGATTCATTCCTCTATGAATCTATTCTTGCAATGCTCGCACTTGTCTCTAGAGTGCTCTAACCTCAGGTGTCACACCACCAGTGCTTCCACCACTTTCTCTTCATGGAGGCATTTTAACATTGCTTGTTGAAACCCTTAACCACAGTCTTGGTGAAAACTACCTCACAGTCAATGATTTGTCTACACACTCAGGAACTCCTGCACTGATACCACTTGATGAAGGGTGCTCCCCTTAATACCACAAACACATAACAGAAATAGAGAAACAACAAAAATTTGCAAGAACAAAAAATGGGCTTCTTATTATCTCCACAAATGTGGAATTATAAATTTTAGAATTGCAATATGCAAAGCCACATGGATATTTTCCCTTACAATATTTTGTAGGAAAAAGCCTCGAATCATTACCTAGATCTACTACCCAGAACTGCTCTAGACAACACTACTAACCTTTCTTATATAGACAATTTCCACCACCCAAGAAGGTTCCAAAAATTTAGCCCTTAAGGCCCACTATTCTTAGAATTATTTTATTTTCATTTCTTTTTACATAGGGTTCGCTCAAAATAATTACAAAAATATGTTTTTAGGTAGCCCAACTTCTAGAGGCCATAACTTTCTAACCGTAGCTTTGTTTCTCTATTGTAACCACTTTTTGGAAATGGTAGGACCTGATGTACAGTGCCTTACTCACGCAAGCTCTAGTCAATTGGAGGTCAATTGCGATCCAGAGCCTCTAAGGCCTTCAAAATTGACCTAAAAAATTTCATACCCAAAAACCTTAATACCTTCACCAATATAGATGATGTGGCAATGAAACTCAACTGGTAGGTTGATATGACTAAGATGAACCTCCAACTGTGAAATCAAAACATTATGAGATCATATGACCAACTGACTAAAAATAGTTAGTTTCCATAAATAGCAGCTCTGCACAAGATAGCCCTTATTGAAAAGAAACCAGAAATATTTTTGGGTGATGCAAGATTGCTCTTACACCCAAGATACTTCTACATCATGGAGGGTAGAGATGTCTCTTCTATAAAGAAAGACATGGATGATCATAAATATGTTCGTATTGATATTAACAAGTTGCTTTCATAGATCACTGTCAAGGTTCCACTTTTGGAAATGATGAGAATAGAAGAACATAAGATGAAAGCCTTGAATTGGGTAAATGGTGCCACTTCCATAAATGTCCAGGGGGTGGATAAAAGTGATAAACATGTAGCTTCTTTGGAGGAAACACTTGATAGTAAAGGTGAAGAAATTATTTATAAGATTCCACAAATCTATTTAGATGCAAATGTTGTTAATATTGCATTAGGAATAGTTGATCCTTTATTTTTGTCTCTAATAATAAATGGCAAGTTGTTGAAGAATTGCATGATTGATTCTAAGGCATCGAATATTGTAATGCTAGTAGAGATTATGAAGTCAATGGGACTCAATGTTGATACACCCCATGGAAGGTGTTAGGTTATGGACTCAAGAGAAAATCCAGTTACTGGTACCATTAAGGATTTACCCTATAGGTTACCAGCATATCTAGATAAACAGTTAACTATAAGTGTTCTGGTGGTTGATATCCCTCCTCAATATGGGATGTTGTTGTCTAGAAGATGGAGTGCTTCTATGGGAGGAAGTATCTAGTGTGACCTATCATTTTCTACATTTGACATTGAAGGTGAAAGTGTGAAGGTGTCAAGGGAAACTAGAACCCCTTATATGATTGAGGAAAATGAAGAGGATAGTATGAACTATTTTGTGGACACTGATATTGGTTCATTCCAAGTTCAAGAGAAAGAAATGCAAGAAAATGTCAAGTCAATCCTTTTAACTGAAGATGAAAATAACATGGTATAAGATGATGATCTCTAGACTTTATATTTTGATGGAGCAAGTTCAAAAGAAGGTGCTGGAGCAGGAGTGCTTTTAATATCTCCAAGTGGTAAAACTTTAAAGTTTTCTTTTACTCTCCTATTTTCTTGCACAAAAAATGTTGTAGAGTATGAAGCCTTGTTAATTGGTTTAACATTAGCATCAAGACATGGGATAAAGTACCTTAGGGTGATTGGTGATTCTGAGTTAATAATCTCTTAGATTAAATCAAGATATGCATCTAATAATCAAAGGCTAAAACAATACTGAAATGATGTTTGGAATGAGATTGAAAATTTCAATGCATTTGGTATTGATTGGATGGATAGAAGCCAAAATAGGATGGCTGATTTATTAGAAAATATAGTCTTAAGGCCAGAGGATGTCACTTTTACTGGGATATCCAAAATTGAAGTTCAGTCTAGGCCTTCTATCCCAGACAATGTTGAAAATTGGCAGGTATTTTTTGATGACCAGGACATACTGAGATTCTTGCAATGTGAGTCCCATTTTGGTGATAAGGAGATGAATTTTAGTACTTATGTTGACACCAGTAATGGAAAATAGACCATCTTTGGAAAGGAGGTCTTGTAGTTAAAGTCTAATAAGGTTCCCAAGGGACTGGTTTCTCTTGAGAGGTCATTTGATAATAAAGACAAGGTTTTTTCTATTAGAATCACTAAAAAGATAAATGATTTAGAGGAAATCAATTTAGGAACAAGTCTAGTACCAAAAAATGTTTATATTGGAATGATATTGTTGTCAAAGGTCATAAAGACATTAATTGGTCTTCTCAGAAAATTCAGACATGTTTTTGCATTGTCTTATGATGATTTGAAAGCTTACAGAGAAGATTTGTTCCAACATGAGATCCCATTGAAGGAAGGCACCAAAGATAGAAATTAAGGCCTGTGAATCCCTTCCTAGCACCAAAAATGCAAGATGAACTCAAAAGGATGATAGATGTCACGATCAAAAAACCTATCAGACATTCTACTTGGGTGTCAAATCTAGTTCCAGTCAGAAAGAAGAACGGTGACACTAGACTATGTGTTGACTTCAGGAACTTAAATATAAATTCCTTAAAGGATAATTATGGTTTTCCAAATATGGAGAACATGCTGAAAAAATTCACTAGATCATAATTGATGTCTATGATGGATGGTTTCTCTGGATATAATCAAGTTATGGTCAAGGAGTCAAAGCAATTTAAAACTGCATTCACTACCCCATGGGGAACATATGTATATGTTAGGATGCCCTTTGGTCTGACAAATGCTAGTGCTACTTTCCAGAGAGCCATGGATGTGGCCTTTACAGACTTTATAAATAAATTTTTGGTTTTTTATCAAGATGATCTCATGTCATATTCAGCTAAGGAAAGTCGACATTGTGAACATCTTGAGAAAAAATTTATCCAAGCTTTGGAGTATGGGGATTCTTTGAATCCAAAAAAGTGTTCTTTTGGTATTGTGGAAGGTAAGCTTTTAGGACATATTGTGTATAAAGATGGAGTGAGAATTGACCCTGAGAGGGTTATGGCTATAGATGAGATTTTCCCACCTAAGAATTTTAAAGGTATTCAGTCCTTTTTTGGATAGGTGAACTTTTTAAGGATATTTATTACAAATTTTTCAAAAATCAGTATCCCCATCTCCAAAATATTGAAAAAGGGAGAAGGTTGAGTGGAATGAAGAGGCAAATGAGTCTTTCAAATATATTAAACGGGCCATCAAAGATGCCCCTATTTTAAGGACACCGGGCTATGGTAAACCCATGCAGATATTTTATTTTGCCTCTATTCATACTGTTGCAGCAGTATTGTTACAAAAGAATGCAGATGGATATGAGAAACCCACATCATTTTTCATAAAATTCTTGCACGTAGATGAACTGAAATATGATATTGCTCAAAAATAGGCATATGCTCTAGTCAAGGCTGTCAAGGCCTTTAGATGTTATCTTGTGGGAGCAACAGTGGTTGCATATGTGCCTAGTGTTGTAGTTAAGGATATACTGGTGCAACAAGAAGCTTCAGGGAGGAGATGTGTAATACCCCAAAAATGGGCTATAAGTTCATTAATCTCCTATATCAACAATTCAAATGAAATCAACATCAAAGTCCTAACAAAAGGCACATTTGCACATCATCGAATCCTAATTGATTATCTTAAATTCTGCATCGGGGAATATTCCTAGCAATATTCTTAATTATCTTAATTACCTTTAATTTAATAATTATTTGGCAATAAATCATATTTATCCTAAGTTTGATTAATTGAATATTTTCATATTTAATTAATTAGATTTAATATCTTGCCACTTAATTGTTTAATTAAATTTAATTCTATCTATTATTAATTATATTATTTAATATTGACAATAAATCTAATATCTTATGAATAATTGATTAAATTCTTATTTAATTAATTAAAGCAAGTTGTCATTATTTAATAATATAGTTTTTAATAAAAGTTTGATTAAATAATTGATTAACACATAAATCAATTATTTATTTTCAAAAATCAGTTAAGTTGAGCATAAATCACTTTATTTATTAAATTAATTCATAAATAAAACATGCACAATCATAAAAGCAGACAACTATCAATTATCAATTAAAGCTAAACTCTATTTTGAGTTAAAACTTAGCTTTTGCATGTTTTTGTGAATTAAATTATCTTTATTATCAGATAACTCAAAAATCAAGCTGAGTTAATCTGAGTGATTTATGGCTTTCTTCCATGCACCTCCAAAGCCTTGGATTTCTATAAATTAAGGCTTTAGCTCTTCATAATTCATCTTGCAAATTGCAAACTTACTCTACATGAATCATAGCATATCAGATTTGGAGAATTTGCACAATTGGAGCTTGAAAGATAAATTTGAGGATTCGAAGCTTTGTGAGATCAATTTCAAATTCATAGCTTTCATATTATTGTTAGAATTTTCATTCTCATATCATATCATTTCTAGATTAGCATTGCATATCATTTAACATAGATTCATAACATTATTAGATCAATTTCCATATTAGCATAGATTCATATCAATTTTTCATTATTATTGCATAGAAAATTAAAAAAAAAATAGATTAATTGTATTCATATTTCATATCAGTTTTGCATTCAAATCCTTAATTTAGGTGTCGTCTAAATCATTGATCTCGATAACAATCTAAGAACATTAATCTCGCACCTACTAGAAGGTAGTAAATCGTTTGGTTAAATTAGATTTCAATTTTGCACGATTTTGATTTTTGCTAACCTCTAATGTTTTACTGAAGTGTTGTGTCTATAGATCGGGTACAAAAATCACACACACATTTCTGGCGCCCACCGTGGGGCCCTGAAATGGGTTTCCAATTCAATTCTATCAATTTCTATCTTTTTCTCCTTAGTTTTTGTGCAAAAATACAATTTTTATTTTTTGTCCATACAATGATCGTACGAGTTTCTGACAAAAGTCGTATGATTTTGAACCCACTATCGTATGACAGTTGACCGAGTATCATTTCATTAGGCACCCACTGTTGTTTGGAGGCTGGAGCATTATTTCATCAGACACCTAGTGTCATACGAGTTTCTAGACTGTCATCTGGTAATAGACCCAGTGTCATACAAGTTTCAGCATCAGGTTTCAACTATCGTCTAGTAACAGACCCACTGTCGTACGAGTTTTGGTAACAGATTTCAATTGTCATTTCATTTTTGCAAGTAGTTTTTCTGATTTAATTTTTGAATTTTGACTGACAGCTAACCCTAACAATTGAAATTTACTATTTCTGATTAATTTCTATTGGTTTTGATTGGAAAAAGTGCAAGAATTGCTAAAATCAGGTAAAAATTTACTAAGTGCATTGTGAGGATCTCAGGTATTCCACTTGTGCTGATAATATTTTGATTTGGGGCTTAAAATAAATCTCTCGTGTGTCTAGCTTGGGTGATTCTTTTCATGCTTTTGTTTTATACACTTGCATAATTGATACTAGGTTGTGACCCCTTAAGGATTCATTAAGTAGTCTCAGATACTTGTGATTGATCTTGATTGCTATCTTGGGTTATTGGACTCGCTAATCCACCGGCCCTTCATTCCACCCCGTGGTTGTAATCTTAGTGCCATAAAGGGGAGGGGTCTACAGGAGAGAAGCGTTAATTGTTCCACTAGGCAACCCTTTTGTGCTTTTAGGAACTCACTTGTTTTCTAAGTTGGGGAGTCATTTTCAGCTTGTGTGAGGTGTTAAGTGTTCCACCTTGTGGACTCATCTCATATTCACTTTAAGCGTTAAGTGTTCCTCTTTCTACTTTTTGGATACTTTTGGTAGATTTGCTTTTGGAAACATACATCTGTGCTCACATAGTAATTAGGCCCTATGAACACTCTTCATGATTCTTGAGAGATTGGATTCCCAGTGAAATCCTTCTTGACGATAGAATCCTTGTAGGTAGGGAGGATACTCAGTGCATTTCACATTCAACTTGGTTAGTGCATCTTCTCTTGTTGATTGATACATTCTCTCCCAGGAGAGGTTGATAGATCACGTGGGGTTGACATCATGAGCTTGGGTGAATCAAAATTGGTTAGTGTGTCTTCCCTTATTGATTGATACATTCTCTCTCTAGAGAGTTTGATAGATCATGTGGGGTTGATATCATAGACCTTGGTGAGACAAAATTTGTCTTAGCGTGTTGGATAAATTTGCTTGCTTTGTTTGGGTTAAAAGTGAAAAGGTGTCAAAAGCCTTAGATCTGCAGCCAAGTCCCCTTGTGGTATACTATTGTGAGTCATCTTTAGAGAGGGTTAACCGTAGTGGACAATCCCTTCACAGGGAAAACTACATTGATAGAACCTCAAGTGGTAATAGCCATTTTTTCCATGGTAGTGATAGCCGCTATATAAATGTCCTTGTGGAAGAAATCTCCATGGGTATGGTTCATTGTTGGGTTGTCAGATCTCCCTAGCAGCTCCTGAAGATTAAGTTCTCAGACTGTGTCAAAACCCTGGTGTGCCGGGATTGGAGTTCACCCCTTTGGATCATAAAAGTTGTAGAGTCAAACCATTACTAAAAACCCTAGCGAGGCCAAATTTTCATTTTATAGGGTATATGTGCGTTATTGCAAAACATTTTTGGAACATACACAATTAGCACTTCTAAGGACTAGAACGAATAAGTCACTTGATTGTTCATGCACAAGGTTGCTTTTGCCCTTGTTCGTTGTTTTCAGACATGCTTGAAATCACTTGCTTGCTATTTTGCATGCTTTTTTATCTATCTGGTTATTGAAAATGGACAAATTTATTACAATCCTCAAATCTAGACATTGAAATTTGCAAATAATTCAAATCTAAAAACTCAAAATTTGCAAAATCTGAAGTAAAATCCTTTTCTAGAGTCAAAAGTCATCTTAGGAGGTCAAAAAGTCATATGAGTTTCCATCAAGTGTTGTTTCATTACAACCCATCTGTCGTATGATTGAGTACCCAGTGTTGTACAAGTTTCCATGCCAGCAAATTCTCAAAGTCAAAATCTTGCAACTGTCGTATGAGATTTTCAACTGTCGTTTCATTTCTACCCAACTGTCATATGAGTTTTGCAATTGTCGTATGAGTTCTGCAACTATCATTTCATAGCATACCCATTGTCATATGAGTCTGCAGAGTGTCATTTGGGAAATTTTTGAAAGTTGTCAAAAAATTGTCAGAATTGCTAGATATTTAGCTTTTTCAACGTAATTTCAGAATCTGTCGAACAAATCACTGTGTCAGGAATAGAGCAGTAGCTATTAAGAATCCAATCATTTTCCTAAAGTGGCCTTTTGAATTTGATTCATCCTTCTATTTAATCGATTTGAGTCCTTATCATCCTGTGTCAAAACCTTGTCATAACTATCAATCTTCAATCAATCATCAAAATGACTAAGTGTTGTGATATCTTGTCCGCTATCTTTTGGAAACCTAACCATACATCTAGGGCATAGTATCCTTCATCCATGTCTAATCAAATCTTCAAATCAATCAAACCTTGATAAGGTTGTGTCATCTGATCATCTTGATTCAATTCATTCTTTGGTTATCTGGATCTTATTCTTTTTTCACTTGAGGTGAATGGTGGAAACTAGAGCTTCCTCTCACAAGAAATCTATCACCACTCTCCAAACTCCAACTCTTGAGCAACTCATCAATTCTGGTCTTTACGAGGATGATGGTCTTGGCAACTATTGATTGAAATCTGGTTACATACCTCCTCCATCAACTCACGCAGGTACTCAACATACCCCTCATCAATCTAATCCAAGGAGTCTACAAACTCCTACCATGTCTCAAGCAGGGACAAATTTTGGCTCTCAAAGAGCTCAATCTCAACATGGTGCAGATCAGGAACCCACACCTAAAGAAATTGCTCAATATCAAAATGATGATAACTTCAAATGAATGATGAAGCATTTCTTGAAATAAGATAGAGAAGCATACTTTTTACAATTAGCTCATCAAGGAGCTAAAATTCCTCCCAACTTTAATATTGAAGACATCATTATACATGAGGAAGAGAATCCACTCACAACTATGACAAAATAGATGCATGCTATACAAGTTAAACTTAACAATCTCCATGGAGGCTCTATGTCCTTTTCCATTTGACAAAGACTTGTATATGCCACCATTTCCAAAAAGAGTGGAGATGCCAAAGTATGACAAGTATGATGGATACTCTGATCCTCAAGATCATGTCAGAGAATTCTGTACGCAATCAATGGAGTTCATGCATGAACCGACCTATTTGATGCATCTCTTCCCTTTATCTCTAGGGGGAGCAGCCATCCACTGGTTCTCTAGACTGCCTTCTACTATCAAAACTTTTGAGGAGTTGATCAAATTGTTCTACTAGTAATACTCCTGCAATATTTAGCACTCATTCACCATGATCGATATCTGTAATCTCAAGCAATATCCAAGGGAACCATTCCTAACATTTCTCAAGAGATGGAGGAAGAAGTTCTCTCTATATGCCAGACCTATTCCAGAAATAGAAAAATTGGAAATCTTTATCAATAACCTTGTTCCAAAAATCAATTATCCTTTACAAATGCAAGATCATACATCTTTTGACAAGATGGTGGATAATGCTATCAAAATTGAAAAAGTTCTTGTAAAAAAAGGAGAAATCACACTTCAAAAAGACAAGTACGAATCAGGATCTAGTTCTAAAGATGAGAACAAAAATTGGAACAAGAACAAAGGCATTGTCACAGATGGCATTGTTGACACTGTCCATGCCCCATCAAAGGCACCAGCCTACAATCTCACTCTTGGCACTCAAGCCATTAAAGCTTCAGAGAAAAAGTCTTCTCAACCATCTCAAAGGAAGCTAGAATACAAAAAATGGGATAAACATAAAAAATTTACTCCTCTAGGAGAGTCTTTAGAATCAGCTATGAAAACTCTACTGGCTGATAACATCATCTCTTTACCACCAATCCGACCAAATGATCAGGACCCCAAACCAAAATGGTGGAGAGAAAATGAATTTTATGATTTCCATCAGAGTAAAGGTCACAAAACTAGTAGTTGCTACCACTTGAAGCATACCATTCAAGATCTGATCGATAGTGGAGACATCACAATTGATAATCCTAAGAGAAATAACAATCATACAACATTCATAGAACCATTTCCGAAACATGGTCAAGAAGTTTCAACTTCTCAGCCTAATATGGGGGCAAAAGTCAACTATGCCTACCCTGGAAATAATGTTGTCATCAATATGGTTGAACCATGTCTCTCTGAAATTTGCAATGTCATCACAATTGTATGAAGAGATAGAGATCATTCCTCAGCTAACGTAGTTACTTGATCATAGGCTCCAATACATCTAAATAGGGACAAATCCCAGATTCATCAAATGTCCCTAAGGTGCCCTTCAATCTTTCATCTACTTCTAAATAGAAGGCTACTTCCAAACCTTCCAATCCAAAGTATACAAGGCCTACATCTTATAGCATTGTTCAACAACTCTAGCACACTAATGTGAAAATCTCCATGTTTGAGTTGCTTTGAATATCTCCAGCTCATAAAGCCTTTCTCGATAAAGCTTTGCTCAGTTCTAATGTTCCTGATGACCTTGATTTAGATAGGTTCTAGACTATGGTTGGACATCTTACATCTCCACAATATATCTCCTTTTTAGAGGAAGATGACAACTCCTTGAGTCACCCACATAATCAGCCTTTGCATATAGAATTTTGATCTAGAACTGTAGAGTCAAACATGTGTTGATAGATGGGGGTGCTAGCCTAAACATTTGTTGTTACAACTTGATCACACAATTGGGATTTTTAGAATTGGCTATTGAGCCTAGAAAGAAAATAACTATCAAGGCCTATGATGAACAAGAAAGATCTTCTAAAGGCACCATTGTCTTACCTATCAGAGTGGGTCCAGTTATCAAAGATACCATTTGTCAAGTGCTTGATCTACCTTTGGCCTAAAACATCCTTCTAGGGAGACCATGGATACATGAAATGCAAGCTATTCCTTCTACATACCATCAATGTTTGAAGTTTCCTTATGAAGGAGTAGAGGTTACTATCCCCGCAGATCTGAATACAACTTGCAACACCTTGAAGGAAAGTGCAGATAAGCTTGTACCTAATAACAGAGAATCTTCCATTGAACCAACTAAGGAAGCATCCACATCTAAAATGGAAGATCTTGCAAAAGAGCTTAATATCAAAGAAAATGGTATGGGAGAATATACTATTGAGCCAGTCTTATCTTTGACATCTCTCCCTATCTCACCTAAGTCTTATGGGCAATCTTTGAAATAATCCAAACCAGACTCTAAAGAACCTCTTGAAGCATATAAAAATAATTTTGTAGTAGAACAAGTATCCAATCAAGAATTTGAAGAGGATGAGGATGTGCTATCATGGCTATACAAAGATGAACCTGAATCTAAATTTGTTCAAACTGGTGACTCTGCAGTCTCCAAACTCCCTTCCAAGTCATATGGTCTAGGAGATAAATTAATAGCTAAGATGGGATATTCAGGTAAAGGACCTCTAGGAATCAGAGGAAAAGGTCTTGAGGTAGCTCTCCCACATACTAGTAGAGAAAATAAAAACAAAGTTGGCTTAGGCTTTAAGAAGAAACCCTGTCACCTCAAAGGTAAATTGCTCTCATGTCATAGAGCAGATCACACCAGGGGAACCTCTTCTTAAGAAAGAAGAAATAGAACCATCTGATAGTGATTTAGATAGTTCAAAACTCATCCCCTATGAAAAATTGCCTAAAGAAATCAAAGACCTTCTTGATGATAAAGATGATCCTATCAAAGAATTAATGTAGTAGAAACACAAGAACCTACTATCAATCAAGAGATAGTTGCAACACAAGAACTAGCTAATCTTGAAAACAATCAAGAAGAGGGAAGTGGTAGTGATTCTGTGATAGATTCTCATGAGTATGAATACAAATCAGAATCTGAGGGTAACCCTTCTTGGGGTATTCACCCTAACTTTACTCATGTTCTAAGATTTCCTAGAGATCCTGAATCAGAAGATGAATCTAATGACTATGAATGGGGAGTCATCCTAGAACCAGATGAGCTTATCATAGAGAAACATGTTGATGTTATTCGCCAATAAGCACCTCAAACCAATGTAAGTCGAGAGTGAAATGATGAACCTATCGAGTCTGATCCACCTATGGCTGAATTGGACTCCCATGATGACATTGAGCCTATTCATGAATTGGATGTCTTAAGTTGTAGTATCACCTTTGAACTTGAGTGTCAGGTTAGGACCAATGATGATAGATCCATATCCGTAAACACTATCTCCCAATATTTCCCTACTTTGACTATCAAATATCCAGAACTTATTGATCAAACCTCCACGAATCTGAGCCATGGTATTTATACCTTCCCGAATGACTATGCCCTTGCTTGCTATGTCAATGTAGTTGAGCCTATGAGTACTTCCATCGGTAAATCAAGTGTCAACATGACCGAGTCAAACATCAAATATCTTAGTCAAAAAAACAAGAATAAAAAGAAAAAGAAAAAGAGTTATGAGGGTGAAAACCACTTTGTGGCAGTCTCAGAACCTACAAAAGTAAAAATAAAAGATGTATCCAAAGGTGAAAATCTCTCTGAGGTGCCTAAGGATGAGATATTTGATGTCCTTTTGAGTCATTTACAGGACAGATCTCTAGTTCTAATTAAGCCCACTCAATCCATCAATTTGGGTACAACAGAGGAACCACAATTGGTACATGTAGCACAATCATTATCAGAAGAAGAGAAGCAAAAATTTACAACATTCCTAACAAAGAAGAAGATCAACTTTGCATGGAAATATTCAGATATGCCAGGATTGGATCCTAATCTCATAATGCATCATTTATCTATCGCTCCAAATGTCAAACTTGTCAAGCCAAAATTAAGAAAGATGCATCCTCATGTTGCACTCTTGGTAAAAGCTGAATTAGAGAAGCTCCTAAATGCTAGATTCATCCGAGTTATTGACTATGTAGAGTAGATCTCTAATATTGTACCTATTTCTAAACTAGATGGGTCAATCAGAGTGTGCACAGACTTTAGAGATGTGAATAGAGCATGCCCTAAGGATGACTTTCCACTACCTAACATTGATATGATAGTGGACATGACTGTAGGTTTCAAGATGTATTCCTTAATGGATGGTTTCTCTAGATATAATCAAATAAGAATTTCTCCAGAGGACCAAGAGAAAACTTCTTTCACATGTGCATGGGGCACCTTCTGTTGGAATGTCATGCCATTTGGGCTTAAAAATGTTGGAGCTACATATCAAAGAGCAATGACATCTATTTTCCATGACATGATGCATCAAACTATGGAAGATTATGTTGATGATACTTTAGCAAAATCTATGATCAGAACTGAACATTTAAAGGACTTGAGCATGATCCTAGACAGAATGGAAAAGTTTAGTCTCCGACTAAATCCTAAGAAGTGTGCTTTTGGTGTCACTTATGGAAAGCTCTTAGGATACATAGTTTCAAAGAAGGGCATTGAAGTTGATCCGGCTAAAGTCAAGGTTATAATAGAGATGCAACCTCCCATGAATATCAGTCAAATGAGGATGTTGCAAGGAAGAGGCCAATCTATCAGAAGATTCATATCACAACTAGCGGACATATCATAGCCTTTTACAAAAACATTAAATAAAGGTGTGACCTTTGCATGGAATGAAGAATGTGATAACAAATTTAACCATATCAAGAAGTATCTATCAAATCTACCTATCTTAATGCCTCCTATTCATGGGAAGCCATTGATCTTATATGTCTCCGCAACAACCACATCACTAGGGGCATTGCTAGTGCAACATGATGAAGAGAAAAAGGAAAGAGCCATTTATTATATAAGAAAAACATTAGTGGTGTATGAAAAGAACTATTCTATGATTGAGAAAGCTTGTCTCACTATGATCTTTTCATCACAAAAACTAAGACACTATATGTTAGCTCATACCACGCATCTAGTAGCAAAAATTGATCCACTAAAATACCTACTCAGCAAGGCTGCCCTCACAGGTAGACTGGCTAAATGGGTCATGCTTATAAGTGAATTTGACATTGAATATGTTCAAAGAAAAGCTATAAAAGGTCAAGTTATTGTTGATCAACTAGCAGATGCACCCATGTTTGATGACACACCAATGCAAATGGAATTTCCAGACTCCTCTAGTATGCACCTATCTTCTAGAGAATGGCAATTGTTCTTTGATGGCTCCTATACATAGAATGGATCTAGAGTAGGCATATTGTTCATAAATCCTCAAGGATACTCCATCCCAAAAGCATTCAGACTAAAGTTCCCCTGCACAAACAATATTGCAGAATATGAAGCCCTCTTGAATGGTATGAAAATAGCAATTGAATGGAGAGTAATAGAGCTACACATTCATAGAGACTCTCAACTTATTATTCATCAAGTCAATGATGTGTACCAAACTAAAGATGAAAAGCTCATTCCTTACAAGAGAATGGTAGATGATCTTAAGAAATATTTCATATCTATCACATTTGAGCAAATTCCTAGAATAGAGAAAAAGACTGCCGATGCAATGGCAACACTATCTACTTTATTATAGCAACTTGAACATGAGCTACGCTATGAGTTTCTGGTGGAAGCACTATCTTATTCTGCATATGACTCCCCTAAAACCCGCATGATCTACACTATTGTAGGTCATGATTCATCCCGATATAAAAACCTATTTTCCTATCTCCAAGACCAAATCATTCCCGATACCTTCAACCACCATGAAAAGAGATACCTTATCCGTAATGCCTCTCGATATGTCATCATTGGTAATGATCTATACAAACAAGGTCTAGATGGTACGCTACTTAGATGTTTAGAATGGGAAGAGTCTCAATGTGCATTAGGGGAAGTCCATGATGGTATTTGTGGGTCTCACTTGAATGGTTTAACACTAGCTCAAAAACTTATTAGGGCTGGGTACTATTGGCCTGAAATGGGGAAAGAGGCTATCAAATTTGCTAAGAATTGTCAAAAGTGTCAAGTACATGGAAACCTAATTCATGCTCCAAGGAGGGATCTAATTCCCTTTACAACACAATGGCCTTTCCATCAATGGGAATTTGATCTTATCAGGATGATTCATCCTCATTCTTCTAACGGACATATCCATATAATCATAGGCACAGATTATTTTACAAAATGGGTAGAGGTGGTCCCTTTGACACAAGTAATAGGGAAACAAATATCTATGTTCATATTGAACTATATCATATGCAGATATGGGATACCTCATTCCATAATCATAGATAATGATGGGCAATTCAGGAATAAAGACCTAGATGATCTATGTGCCAAATTCAAGATCACCCAACATTGGTCTTCTATCTACTATCCACAAGGGAATGGCCAAGCAGAGGCTTCTAACAAAAATCTATTAAAGATCTTGCACAGAATAGTAAACAAAACTGGCAGAGACTGGCATCTCATGATTAATCCAGCTCTATGGGCCTACAGAACAAGTATCAGAACACCTACTAGGGCTACACTTTTCACTTTAGTTTATGGGTCTGAAGTGGTACTGCCTATTGAGGTTGAAATCCCATCACTCAGAATTAGAATGCATGGTCTAGTAACTGATGATGACTAAAGAGTGTCTAGGTTACAAGAACTGGAACTACTAGATGAGTGCAGACAAGCAGTGTATGATCATCTAAGAGTATATCAGAAGAGAATGTCTAGAGGCTACAACAAGAAAGTCAGACATAGAGAATTTTAGGCTGGCGATCTAGTCTTGAGAGAGAATCCTAAACATCAATCACATCAAGAATGCAAGGGGAAGTTTGAACCCAACTGGCTGGGTCCCTTTGTAATCACTGCTACTTTTGGCTTTGGCACTTATCAACTCTCAACGACTGAAGGAGAACAGCTCTGAGAACCAATCAACGTTCTCCATCTAAAGAAATTCTACGCCTAAGGCATTCAGTCTATGGTAAAATGTCCTTAAAAAATCTTAAAAATTAGAAAAAGTCCTAAAAAATGAACATCTTGGTGAAAACCTAGCAATAGGCACCTTGATAATTCACAAAAAAATAAAAAAATATCAAAAGTACAAAAAAAAAAAATTGAAAAAAATGAAAAATACAAAAAAATGAGAAAAAAAGAAAAAAAGTGCCTTGGTGAAAACCTGGAAATAGGTGCCTTGGTAGAAAAATTAGAATCTCTGCCAAGATGGTGAAAACCCAGCAAATGAGCACCACTTGTTTCAAAATGCTCCACCTATCAGCGCAATCTTGGTCTTTCCCAGCTTTCAATTTTTCTTTAGTTTGTACATATCTCCCAGTTTGTTTCTACATTTCCAATTTTCAATAAGTCAATTTGTACACCACTCGGCTCAGGCGTCTGTATCCTATCAATGTGCAAACTTGGGGGCAATCAATGTCATATCCTATGGCCTCCAGTATATCTTAGACATCTCATATCCAGTCAGAGTCCTTTGAAGCTTCATTTGAGTTAGTCAAGTCAGTCTTGTCTCTAGAAAGGATTTCGCATCTACAACACCGCAATCAAACATCAAAACAAACTGAAAACAATCTGTGCTTTTCATGCTTTTCTCTCCTTGTATGCTTACTAATTCACATTGAGATTTTTGCATATTGTGTCCCTTCAAGCTCTTCGATGATTTCCTTTATAGGATTTAGAGAGTGATGACTAGGGGCATAATCTTTTCTTTGTTTTCTTCTTGTATGTGAAAATCTAACAACTTTGGAAATTCTGGAATGAAATGGTGTTCGACTATAAGAGCCTCTATCTCAAATTGGATGGCCATGCGTACCTCAACCATTGATACCTAGAAAATTCAAGGAAGTTTGATCTAACTATTGTCTTTTTGAGTGAGTTCTTTCTCCTATTGTGAAACGTGATCTTACCTAAGGATGTGAATGATAAAGGATCACTACGGGTAATTCACATTGGATTTAGAATAATCTCTTAGCTATCTGATGTGTTTGTAATGCAAGGCATATTCAAGTCATCACAACGTTCATGTTTTGATGCTTATACAAATTGCTATATCAAAATGGACATGATATTCAGGTCATCCTGGTGTTTGTGCCTTGATGCTTATATCTAATCCGACATTCCGAAAACAAAATCAATATTCATATATCCATGGTTGTTGACCAGTGGGTGTTGTATTGATTCTTGCACATACAAATCAATATTCATATGTCTATGGTTTCATAGCTAGTGGGTATTTTATTGATTTATCTGGTTACCTAAAAGTTCAATGATGATAACAAATTGACACATGATCAGTGACTAGGTCCTAGGTCTTAGGTTGCATTTCATTTTGCATGTCTCTTTGCATTTTGCATGTTTGCATGATCTCACAATGATTAAATGAACTTAAAATCTTAAACAATTCTTCATGTCAATTCTTCACATCTAACACGAGCTGAGTCTCACTCAAAGGTCTCTTCATCAAACTGTGAGCAGTAACCCTCCGAGGTTAAACATCCTTTTGACATAAGACTGAGTACTTATCTTCATCAACCTGCAAAAACATATTATGTGTATCATTTACATCTCATATCATTACCATTTGTTGCATTACATTACATTCATTGCATAAGCATAAATCATACATACATCTTTTCATAATCAATTACATTTGCATAACATCCATACATATGAAAGAAATCATTGCATTGCATCGATCCATACATACATTCTACACTAATCATAGCATAAGCATAGCATGATATCAGCATAAATCCACATCATGACAAGTACAAATGAAGTCACAATCAAAATATCGATCTCATATATATCAAAAATCTTAAAATATGTCAGGGGTGCACTACTAGCACAATGTACAAAAGAATGAGCTCTGGAAAGCTATCAGAATCAAAATGGTATATCAGTGATAAAAAAGAACAGAATATATCACAACATGACCACAGGTGTCAACTCTGTAGGATCTGAGAATCTACAGATGGGATGATCTACAAGCCACACAATGTATTCATCTGTCACTCCTGCATCGACAACCTATGGCCGGTAGTCCCAATCTCTGCCTATAATGGCACTGTACTCCTCTACACATAAAGAATAGGAGAGCCTCAGTGTCCATCTAAGCCTGATCTCACTCACAATGGGAGCATATGCAATGTACTCTCATGGGGCATCCTGTCTGTGTCCATACTGATGCCACACTTTGCTAATCACAAATCTCTCCAGAACAGTGGGAGAGTGGCCAATAAGTACTCGACTCTGAAAAAGAAAACAATACTACTCCTTGGTAGTGGGCCAGACCTTTATCTACAAATATGGCCTCCAATGAACAAAAGTCATGTCATCTAGACATCACCAGAAGTACTCGGTATGACCCATTTGGACTTGTGTGACATAACCAGCATATGTATATATCACTAGCTCCTATGGCTGCCTCTGTGTCTAAAAAACTAGTCTCAATACTGGGATATGCTCCTAGGCCCATATCTGCAATACAAGAGCTCCTGAAGAAAAGCTCTTGCAATCCTGATACATGATCTCATGCATCTCTGAAAACATATGTGCCAAGAGGCACTGACCCCAGGAAAGCTCAGTGGGTGTAGCCATAAGAAGTGCTACCATCGGAGCCCATCCCATCAAAAATTCAATCTACTGACAGCTTGGCATGATGAGCTCCCCGATCATACCAGCAATAATGCACTCTAAACGGTGCATCTGACCATATCATTATACAAGGTTCTCCCAGGAAATGGACCCTGTCAACTATGTATCATCTCCAAATAGATGCCTAAAGGCATGAAGACCACCCTGACCAAAACTCACATACTCAGGATGCTGACTGCTATGAAATGGAATGCGCAATATCCTATAGATGTCCTCTGGAGTCACAGTCATCTCTTCAGTGGGTAAATGAAATGTCTATGTCTCTGAATGGAATCTCTCAATCAAGGTAGTAAAAAGGCCATGATTTACCCTAATGTTGGGTAAATGAATCAAATACTTGAATCCATAGGCAACAAGATGAACCCTCATCGGGTCCGGAAGCACGACACATAATCTCTGGGTAGCCGAGTATGAATGTCGGACGTGTACATCTGGATATGTCACCTATATCATACCAAAAAAAGACATTCTATCAGAAATTGGGTTCAATAATAGGCTAATAGTACAGAAATTGGATAGTCAGGTACTTCAGAAGGTAGGTCAACCAGTCAGATATCAGCATCAGGCATCATAAAAGTCAAAATTTGGCCCTAAAAGTCAATTTTCAACACTCTATTTTTCATACGACAGTCTAGACTAGCATCAAATATCGTATGACACTCCACAGTATACCAAATGACAATACATGGTCATACGACACTGCACCCAGGATCATACGAGTTTCGAGGGACCCGGTGAAATGTCATACGACACAAGGGTCCCTCTCATACGACACTTGGGTGGACTTGAAATGACAAAGGAAATTCAAATGAAGTGTCGTACGAGTCTGGGTTGAGACTCGTATGAGTTTTCAAACATGCAAGAATTAAAAAAGCAAAACGCGTACAAATTTTTTTTTAAAATGCTAGGAACATGAAAAATTTGCATTTTCAGAGGGGCACAGAGGTCCACCTACCGGATGTCCATACTATCGGGGTCTCTGGTATCTCCGGCTATGCTCAAATCGATGCAAACTCAGAGGAACCTTCAGATCTCACTATTCTACCATTTTCTTGCTCAGAGGGCTCTGCACAATTTCCAAAGTCAAATGATTGAAATGAATTGAAAATGACCCTTCAGGCCTTTATAGCATTTGACCTAATTTTCAAAAGTGCTCCATTTTTCATGAAAATTGCACCCTTGGCTAATTTTGAAGTTCTGAATCCATTTTTGGGATCAAAATTCAAATCTAAGATCATTTAATATGTCAAAATCATGATTTAAAATTTTTGGGCCTAGGATGGTCTACTGCTTGCATAATTGACCTTCCATCATCACGAAAATCCAGTAATCAACTTAATTGATTCTCTTACATCAAACTATCAAAATTTCAACTTGGTCAACCATGGTCAACTCATGGTCAAACCTAGTCAAACTTGGTCTTTTGGGACCTTCCAACGATGCAGAATGCGTTTCTAGATGTGTATAACCACTTTTCCAATCAATTAACATGCTTTTGAACTCTCAACACTGACTTTTCTTGTCAGATTTCAATTTTAATCCCGAAGGGGGCATGGTATTGCACATCATTCAAAGTCTATAAATAAAATTCTATCAATCTTTCCTCAATAATCAAGAGAACAACCATGTCTAGTTGCTGAATCATCAAAAGTCCTCATCGCTCGGGGCAAATCTATCATCACTTGGGGCATATCAGATTCGTCAATCCATATCAATCTAGTATTCTCCTAATCTTGTAAACTGTATCAATTTTTGCAACCATCGGATCATAGTGTTCTTTGCTTGGTTCTTTGGCAACTGAAGGATTCAGATGTGATACCTGCTAGTTTCGCTAAGACAATCGAGTCTAGAACCGGTCACTCACTTCTTTGCAATCCTAAGGTTCAGAATCAAGCATTTTGACACTTTTTTTCACAATCCTCGGTTCATCGTTGCTACAGTGAACATTATCTTTGGTCATTTAGGACCTATTATCTTCATATCAAATCAATATCAATCAGCTTCTGTCTCATATCAATTATCAATTTTGAATCAGTTTCATATCTCTATCAAACACAGACTATCTTTGAACCACTACACTTCGCACAGTAATTCAAAGAGGGGCAAAATGTAATACCCCCAAAATGGGCTATAAGTTCATTAATCTCCTATATCAACAATTCAAACGAAATCAACATCAAAGTCCTAACCAAAGGCACATTTGCACATCATCAAATCCTAATTGATTATCTTAAATTTTGCATTGGGGAATATTCCTAGCAATATTCTTAATTATCTTAATTACCTTTAATTTAATAATTATTTGGCAATAAATCACATTTATCCTAAGTTTGATTAATTGAATATTTTCATATTTAATTAATTAGATTTAATATCTTGCCACTTAATTGTTTAATTAAATTTAATTCTATCTATTATTAATTATATTATTTAATTTTGACAATAAATCTAATATCTTATGAATAATTGATTAAATTCTTATTTAATTAATTAAAGCAAGTTGTCATTATTTAATAATATAGTTTTTAATAAAAGTTTGATTAAATAATTGATTAACCCATAAATCAATTATTTATTTTCAAAAATCAGTTAAGTTGAGCATAAATCACTTTATTTATTAAATTAATTCATAAATAAAATATGCACAATCATAAAAGCAGACAACTATCAATTATCAATTAAAGCTAAACTCTATTTTGAGTTAAAACTTAGCTTTTGCATGTTTTTGTGAATTAAATTATCTTTATTATCAGATAACTCAAAAATCAAGCTGAGTTAATCTAAGTGATTTATGGCTTTCTTCCATGCACCTCCAAAGCCTTGGCTTTCTATAAATTAAGGCTTTAGCTCTTCATAATTCATCTTGCAAATTGCAAACTTACTCTACGGGAATCATAGCATATCAGATTTGGAGAATTTGCACAATTGGAGCTTGAAAGATAAATTTGAGGATTCGAAGCTTTGTGAGATCAATTTCAAATTCATAGCTTTCATATTATTGTTAGAATTTTCATTCTTATATCATATCATTTCTAGATTAGCATTGCATATCATTGTTAGATCAATTTCCATATTAGCATAGATTCATATCAATTTTTCATTATTATTGCATAGAAAATATTAAAAAAAATAGATTAATTGCATTCATATTTCATATCAGTTTTGCATTCAAATCCTTTGTTTAGGTGTTGTCTAGATCACCGATCTCGATAACAATCTAAGAACATAAATCTCACACCTACTAGAAGGCAGTAAATCGCTTGGTTAAATTAGATTTCAATTTTGCACGATTTTGATTTTTGCTAACCTCTAATGTTTTACTGAAGTGTTGTGTCTCTAGATCGGGTACAAAATTCACACACACAAGATGTAGATGAATCAACATGATCCAAGAATTTAACATCGATATCCAAGTTAAAAAATAGGTAAGAGGCCTAGGTCTTGCAAAATTGATGGCCTAAAGTAACTTAGTTGCAAATTATATAAACATGCTAGAAGAAGAAAAAAGGCCATATATTTGTGATATGGATTGTTGTGATTGGTACAAGGATGTTATTGGTTACTTGCAGAGGTTGACCCTTCCTCCTAATATGGATGAAAATAAAAAGAGGACTGTCAAATTGTAGTACGCTAGATATGCTATTGTAGGTGGTAAATTATGGTGGAGAAGTAATGAGGGATTATTTCTCAGATGTGTGAATCGGGGTAGATCTAAAATCTTGCTAGAATAAATGCATAGTGGTGTTTGTGGGGGTCATTACATGGAAAAAACTACAACCCATAAGATTCTCAGATCTAGATTCTGGTGGCCTACAATTTTTAAGGATGCTCATCAGTTTGTAAGAAAGTGTGATGCATGTCAAAGATTTGCTGGTAAATTGAAGTTTAATAGAAATCTACCACTCAAACTTGTTGCAGTTCAGGCCCCCTTTCAGAAATGGGGTATAGATTTTATTGGTGAAATTATAAACAAATCTAGTGGTGGACATTCTTATATAATGTTAGCAACAAACTACTTTACTAAGTGGTTTCAAGCCATCCCCTCTAAAACAGCTACTAGTAAAGTTGTAATGGATTTTGTAATGCAAAATATTCTTGTCAGGTTTGGTTGTCCAAAATTTATTGCGGTTGATAATGCAATGTGCTTCAGATCACAGGAATTCAATGACTTTTGTTAGTAGTATGGGATACACATTTCATTTTCTTCCCCTTATCATCCATAGGGCAATGGCCAGGATGAGTCTAGTAACAAAAATTTGATTAAGATTCTCAAGAGAGTACTAGATAAAAATAATAAAGCTTGGGACTCAAAGTTACAATTGGCCTTATGGGCTGACAAGGTGACTGTAAAGAAAGCTACAGGGTGTGCCCCTTTTGATCTAGGCTATGGAATAAATGCTTGATTGCCTCTGAATAATTTATTACAGGTGTATCAATTTTTTCAGGCATATGATGAGGATTTAGACGATGAGATGAGAGTAAGAGTGGATGAGTTGGTACAATTGGATGAGGTAAGGAGAGATGCACATGAAAGGACTGAAAGATTTCAAAAATAGTGCAAGGTTTTGTATGATAGGAGAGCTACCCAAAGAAAGTTTGAAATTGATGATCTTGTTCTGATGTGGAATGCAAGGTTGGAAGATAAAGGTAAGCATGGGAAATTTGACCTAATCTGGTTGGGCCCTTATCTTATTGAAAGAAAATGGGGAACCAATTCTTATATCTTGAAGAATTTAACTAGAGATACTTTAGAATTGCATGTTCATGGATAATTCCTAAAGTTTTACTTCTCTTGAAGTATCTTTTCCATGAGTAGTAGTTTAGGGTTTTTTGTTTGTATAGTCATGTTGTTTTTGGTCAAAATTTTGAGGATCTTCTTCTCTGAGAGATTCTGGAGTTCTCATTGTCTCTGCAAGAGATACACGTCCCCGAGTATGAGCCACTATTCGTTGTGTCACAAAAATTTGATCCTTGTCCTAAAAAATCCTAGGAAGTTGTCATGCCCTAGCTGCATCTTGTTTTGATCTACGAAGAAAAAGAATAAGGTTTCATATCTTTCACCCTTAGCCTTGGTTAGTCCAAGATGTATACAAGCTCCATTTCAGATCACATGGCCTAATGTGCAAAAACCAGGGACAAACTATAATTTTAAGGTTTGAGAAATAGGTCTTTTCCATGTCCTAGGGTTTCATAAAATTTATCTAAGTCAAAAAACCCTGGCTTTGTTCTATTTCTTCATTACCTTTTTTGGGCCACTTGGATCCACTTTATGCACATGTTTTATTTCCCATCCCGGGTAGTTATCTTTCTATTCAGCGATCTGGTGACTGTGATTTTCCCGTGATCTCCTAGTCTTGGTGGTTAAGTTATTAACATCTAGCGACCTGGTGGGCGGTTATCTTTTCCTTCAGTCACTGAATCTCCAGATAATGTGGTTAAGTATGTTGACTTTCCAAGATCAAACAGGGACTGTTGATGTAGATTTGATCGGGTGGTTAGCACTGATTCTCTAGATATAACCCAGAGTTAAAGAAAGACTCAGTGATCACATGAATGCTTCATTTTTGTGATCTCTTGATGTAACCCTAGTCAAGATAAAGATTGAGTGATTTGGTGAATGCCTTCAGTTGCGTGTTCCAAATCTAGGATGAGTTAAGGAAAGGTTTTAAGCGACAAATGAGGACCACAAGATGAGGACAAGATCAATGGTTGGTGCTTGATCTTATGATTTATTTGGGGTTAAGAAATTTCTCTAGTGACTTGGTGAATAAAGGCTTTCATGTGTTCTCATGATGTAACCAAGGTTGAGAGAAAGGTTTTGAGATCTAGCGATTGCCTCAGTCACGTGATCTCATGATCAAGCTTGAGTTAAAATAAAAGACTTGGAGATTGATTTGGACCATTGATGAAGATATGATCAAGTGTTGGTCACTTGTTCTCCAAATCAAACCAAGGGTCAAAGAAATGATTTAGCGATCACAAAAATGCTTTGTTTGTGTGATCTCCAGACCAAACCAAGGTTAGTTAAATCATTCAGCAACTTAGATAGTTGCCTCAATCGCATGATCTCTAGATGATTAAGGGTTAAGGAGCTTTTTTTGGTTAAGGATTAAAGTGCGGAAAGGATCAATGGTGGTTGTGATGTCGCTAAGGAAAAGTGCTTGATAGTTAATGATTGCAAGATTGCGATAGTCATTCGATCTTCCAAGTGATTAAGACTGATAAAGCAGTGGGTCCAATTGCCAAGTGTCGCTAAGGTTCTCATTTCTAATTATTTTCCAGAAAAAGATGATGCGGCTGGGTAATTTTAAAAGGCTTGGTTAATTTTTGTGATGAGTTTTGAGAGCCGCTTGATGTGCTAGGAAGGACTAGGATTGAAGGTCATGTTTTGAACCTGGTGGTAGCCATTGCTTTTCAAAATTTGAATTCTCTGCTAGGGTTTCTTATCAAGGTTTGAAAGAGTGAGCTGAAAAGCTATAAAGCCTGATCGGTTTTGGTCGTGTTCTAGCTAGATTGCACGTGTAAATTTATGACCAAGATCATGGTGGTCATCCTATTCTAATTTTGTTTCCTGAGGTACTTCTGTCAAGGATAATTTGACATGAAGGTCATGTCACCTCTGATACAGCCTAAATCAACAGGAGTTTTAATGATAATTTCTATCCTTGTGAGGTACTTGGCTAGAATATTGCTATGATTATTGATCATTTTGATCTCGATGGCCTTGTGCTAAGTGGTGTGTCTTGTCTGTAGTAATTCAATTGATTGAAGGTAGTTGGGTGGTTTTATTTTTGTCCTAAATTATTGAATGCTTGTTGCAATCCTAGTGATAATAGGATTTTTCATGATCATTCAGAGGTATTGGGAATTAGGTGTTCAAAAGACATTTTTGTGTACCCTATTCTCAGTCAAGATTGTAAGATTTTTCTTCAATATTTGTTAATGAGAGATAGAAAGTTGCAGGTCTAAGATGTTATTTGCAAGCTTGTAATCTGAGATAAGTTGAATGTACAAGGCATGATTTATCATAGTTAATACAAACATCTGGTTCTTTTCTCTCCACTATGTCAAGTCTTATGAATTTTCAACTTTCTAGTTCATTACATAGTTGTTATGTATGTATCTTCATTCCTGAGTTCTGATCTAGGATTAGATTAAATATTGCTTTGGGTGGGATATGAATTCATATTAATTTACATAAGGATTCTCTATAAGTAGTAAGGATTGTTATAGATGTATTTATGGCTATGGATCTAGAATATTTTCTAGTCCTTACATCTTATGTATCTTGGAGTTCTTTCCAAATGGATAAGGCACTGGTCTAAATGAGTAGATCTCATGTTAGCATACACTGATTAGGGTTGTTACAATCACCAAAATTAAATCAAGAACCAGTTTTAAATTTTTAAACTTTGGTTGAGGAGTTGTAATTTGTCCATAGAAATGGAGAGTCAATGAGTATTTGGTTGTGATGCAGGATCATCCTGGATGTAAAAGCAATCTTGCATCACCCAAAAATATTTTTGTTTGCTTTTCAATAAGGGCTATCTTGTATAGAGCTGTTATTTATGGAAACTTTCTATTTTAGTAAGTTGGTCATATGATCTCAAAATGTTTTAATTTCACATGTGGAGGTTCATCTCAGTCATATCAGCCTGCCAGTAAAGTTTCATGGCTAGATTAGGTCTAGTTTTGAAGATATTGAAGATTTTTGGCATTGGCAACAGGGTACAGAAACTTCGAGCTCAGTTTTGAAGGCTTTAGAGGCCCCAGATGAGGTTGAAACTTTGGCCAAATGAAGCTTGCTTGATTTAGGCATTGTAGAGCTCCTCGCGCCCTTTTCGAAATGGGGTCATAATAGTCAATCCGGTCAACTGGTGATAACTTATGGTCCTCAAAAGTTGGGCCACCTGAAATGGCAAAAAACAATTTTTCTTCAAAAGTTTTGTTTGGGTTTCGAAGGTTTTTTTGAGCTGACTTTGATGTAATAAAATTGAAAATAAAATAATTCTAAGTTTGGTCGGCCCTTAGGGCTAAATTTTTGGAACCTTCTCAGGCAGTGTAAATTGCCTATATTAAGAAGGCCCGTAGTGTTTTCTAGGGCAGTTCTGGGTAGATTTGGGTAATGATTTGAGGCTTTGTCCTATAGAATATTGTAAAGGGAATGCCCATGTGGCTCTGCTTATTGTAATTCTAAAATTTGTAATTCCACATTTGTGGAGATAATAAGAAGCCCATTTTCTATTCTTGCAAATTGTTGTTGTTTCTCTATTTTTGTTATGTGATTGTGGTATTAAGGGGAGCACCTTCATCAATTGGTATCAGAGCAGGAGTTCCTAAGTGTGTAAACAAATCACTGACTGTGAGGCAGTTTGCACCAGGACTGTGGTTAGGGTTTCAGCGTGTATCATGAAAATGCCTCCATGAAGGGAACGTGGTGGAAGAGCTGGTGTTGTAACACCTAAGGTTAGAGGGCTCCAGAGACAAGTGCGAGCATTGCAAGAAGAGATTTGCAGAGGAATGAATCTTAATGTCAGAGATGAAAGTGAGGATGAAGTCAAAGAAGGAAATGATGATCAAGAAGAAGAAGGTGAAATTTTGAATCAAGAAGAAGAAAGGCTTTTTCAGGCCATTTCCAAAATTGGGAAAAGACTTAAGATCGAGGTTCCTACATTTTCAAGAAATCTTAACCTAGAAGAATTGATCGACTAGATCAATGAATGTGAAGAATATTTTGAGTATGAAGATATTGAGGATCCTGATAGGGTCAAATTCATGAAGGCTAGACTGAAAGGTCATGCGAAGATCTGGTGGCAAGGGATTCAATTGGAGTGAAATAGAAGAGGGAAAGATAAAATCACAAGATGGAATCAGATGGTGGATAAACTAAAGTGACAGTTCATCCATGTTGATTATAAGCTTGACCTACTAAAGAAAATGCAAAGTTTGAAGCAAGCAGTATGATCTGTTCAGGAGTATACAAAGGAGTTCTATCGAATCCTCATCAGAACAAGCCATGCAAAAGCTGATAAGGAGAAAGTTTCTCATTATCTTAATGGGTTGAGGCCAAGCATTCAGGAGGAGTTGAATCTGGTTTGAATGAATAGTATTGAAAAGACATACCAGTTTTCCCTAAAAGTAGAGGAAAAGTTGAACAAGAAGTTTGAGAGGAGACAAAATGGAAGAGGTCACGGTGGATGATCTGGTGGATGGTCATATGGAGGCTGAATGAAGATCTGAAAAATAAGGATGAGGCCAGTAGCAGTCAAAATTAGAGAGGAAACAATTACAATTATTTCCAAGATCATAACAATAGATATTAGAGAGGAAGAGGAAGAGGACAAGGTTCAGGAAGAGGAGGCTTCTGTGGAACATGTTTTCACTATGGAGAAGAAGGTCATAGGGCATTTGAATGTCCTCAATGCCAAGCAAGGATGGATAGGAGGAATGAATGCTAGGCCAGAGTTGCACATGTAGATGAAGATGCCAGATCATCAAATTCTGAAGATGCTAAAAGAGGAGAAACATTGATTAACAAAAGAGTCCCATTGAGTGGTGAGAATGAACCTGAATAAAGGAGGAGCCTATTTCACACTAGATGCAAGTGTGAGGGTAAATGTTGTGATGTGATTATTGATAGTGGAAGCACTGAAAATTTGGTGTTAGAAGAGATGGTGAAAAATTTGAAGCTTAAGAGATAAAAACACCCACATCCATATCGGATTGCCTGGGTGCAGGATGACCACAAGGTCATGGTCAATGAATAGTGCCTAGTAAAGTTCAAGATTGGTGGGTACCATGATGAGGTACTATGTGATATCATACCTATGGATGCATGTCACATGTTGTTGGGTAGGCTATGGAAGTTTGATAGATGTGTTTTGCATGATGGTCGTGCGAATACCTATTCCTTGACAAAGGATGGAGTGTGACATAAGCAAAAGCCATTAAAGGAGACTGAAGAAAAGGTATGTGGTAATGCGAGAATAAATTTTTTTGATGGAAGAAAATTCCTAGATGGTATGAGGCATGAGCATGTGTGTTTTGCTTTAATTCCAAAAGCTGGTAAAGAGGAAGTAGAGGATGTACCTGTAGAGGTTGCAGATTTGTTGAATGAGTTTCAGGATATTGTATCTGATAATGTACTTGATGGATTACCACTGGTAAGGAAGATCAATCATTAGATGGATTTGATTCTATGAGTCAATTTTCCAAACAAGGCAGCACACAAAATGACACTAGCTAAAAGTGAAGAGTTGAATAGACAAGTACATGAGTTGTTACATAAGGGATTGATTCAGGAGAGCTTGAGTCCATGTGTTGTACCAACAGTCTTAGCACCAAAGAAGAATGGAGAATGGAGGATGTGTACAGATTCCATAGCAATAAACAAGATTACAATCAAGTATAGGTTTCCATTACCATGAATGGATGATATTATGGATTGTTTGAGTGGATCTGTGTATTTCTCAAAGATAGATCTGAAGAGTGGATATCACCAGATTCAAATCAGAGAAGGAGATGAATGGAAGACTTCCTTCAAGACAAAGGAAGGACTATATCAGTGGTTAGTCATGCCTTTTGGGCTAACCAATGCATCGAGCACTTTCATGCGGCTCATGAACGAGGTTCTGAAAGAATTTTCATGTAAGTTTTTCATTGTGTACCTAGATGATATTTTGATCTTTAGTAAGACATTGGAAGAGCATATGATGCATATTCATATGGTGTTTGAGAAGTTAAGAGATGAGAAATTTTTGATTAATTTGAAGAAGTGCAGTTTTGTGAAGAAAGAGTTAGTGTATTTGGGATTTTTAGTTTCAGCAGAAGGTCTAAAAATGGACCTAGAGAAGGTACAGGCTATCCTTGAATGGCTTACTCCAAGGAGTGCTACTAAGGTAAGGTCTTTTCATGGTTTGGCTAGCTTTTACATAAAGTTTATCAAAAAATTTAGCAGTATTTGTGGACCCGTTGACTGAAACAATGAGAGGGGATAGAAAAGAGTTCAAGTGGACTAATGGGGTAGATAAGAGTTTTAAAGTGTTGAAACAAAAGGTTACAGAACAACCTATTTTAGCACGTCCAAATTTTAATAAGGTGTTTCAAGTAGATTGTGATGCTAGTGGTACTGCAATAGGAGCTGTTATGAGCCAAGAAGGTAAACCTATTGCTTATTTTAGTGAGAAGTTAAATGATGCCAAGAGAAAATATTCTGTTTATGATCAAGAATTTTATGCTATAGTTCAGACATTGAAGAAGTGGAGACACTATCTGCTTCCTAAGGAGTTTTTTTTGTATACTGATCATCAAGCTTTGCAATAGTTTAATAGTCAAGGAAAGTTGAATCAAAGGCATTTGAAATGGGTTGAGTTTTTGCAGAGTTATACATTTGTTTTGAAATACAGAAGTGGAAAGTCTAACAGGGTTGCAGATGCGCTTAGAAAAATGAAACTTTTGCTGACAAAGATGTAGATTGAGGTGGTTGGGTTCAAGGAACTCAAGAATTTGTATCCAAAGGATCCTAATTTTGGTGAAGCTTGGAAAGCTTGTAAAGAACCTGTTACTCTAGACAGAATGAAGTGGCTAGATTTCATCATTTAGGATGATATGCTATTCAAAGGGAGTCAGTTGTGCATTCCAAGAAGTTCTATGAGGGAGAATCTCATCAAGGAGAAGCATAGCTGAGGATTGGATGGACATTTTGGTCATGATAAAACCCTTGCTTTGGTTAGTGAGAATTATTATTGGGCACAGTTGCAGCAATATGTCAAGAAGTTTGTACAGAGTTGTAGAGTATGTCAGATGGTGAAAGGAGTGAAGTAGAATATAGGGTTGTATCAACCATTACCTATACCAGAGAAGCCTTGGGAGGATATCAGTATGGACTTTGTTCTTGGTTCACCAAGGACATAGTGGGGACATGATTCAATTTTTGTGGTAGTTGATAGATTTTCAAAGATGGCACATTTTTTTCCTTGCAAGAAGACTAATGATGTTGTTCATGTAGAGGAATTATTTTTCAAAGAAGTGGTGAGACTACATGGTTTGCCAAAGAGTGTAGTTTTAGATAGGGACACTAAGTTTGTTGGATATTTCTTGCATACATTGTGGAAGAAGTTGAAGATAGATTTGAAGTTCAGTTCATCACATCATCCATAGACTGATGGATAGACAGAGGTGGTGAATAGGAGTTTGGGAAATTTGCTGAGATGTTTGGTTGGAGATAAGCCAATGGGATGGGATTTGATTTTATCATAGGCAGAATTTGCATACAATAATTCTATCACTAGGAGCACTGGTAAATCACCATTCCAGATTGTATATGGGAGTAGTCCAAGAAATGCATTTGAGTTGAGAAAGATAGATAAAGGAGAAATAAGTAGTGTTGAAGCTGAGGATTTTCTATAACATTTGAAGAACATTCATGAGGAGATGAGGAAGCACATTACCAAGATGAATGTGCAGTATAAGGCTAAGGTAGATGAGAAAAGGAGGCATAAGGAATTTCAAGTTGGAGATGAATTCATGGTTCATTTGTGGAAGGAAAGATTTCCAATTGGTAAATATAACAAGTTGAAAATGAAGAAGTTCAGGCCATGTAAGATACTGAAGAAGCATGATTCAAGAAATGCATATGAGGTCAAGTTGCCTACTAAGCTAAATATTTCACCAGTATTTAATGTTTTAGATTTGACAGAGTATCATGAAGGAGGTGTTGAAGATGAGGGTACAACAGCACAGTGGAGTATTCCAACAACCAGTTCAGATATCAAGGAGATTGAAGACATACTGGATAGTCATGTTGGTAGAAGCACAAGTAATAGGACATATGAAGAGTATTTGGTCAAATGGAAAGGATGACCTGTTGAAGATTCATCATGGCTAGCAAAGGAGGAGGTTAACCATCTTGGTTTTCCTCTACACACTTGAGTTGTGATAGGATCACTTCTCAAATTACCCTAGGTGTCTGATGCAGGAGCATCCTGGGTGTAAGAGAAATCTTGCATCACCCAAAAATATTTCTATTTGCTTTTCAATAAGGGCTATCTTTTTTAGAGCTACTATTTATGGAAACTTTCTATTTTTAGTAAGTTGGTCATATGATCTTGGAATGTTCTGATTTCACATGTGGAGGTTCATCTCAGTCATATCAGCCTACCAATAAATTTTCATGGCTAGATCAGGTCTAGTTTTGAAGATATTAAAGATTTTCAGCATTGGCAACAGGGTACAAAAACTTTGAGCTTAGTTTTGAAGGCTTTAGAGGTCCCAGATGAGGTTGAAACTTTAGCTAAATGAAGCTTTCTTAATTCAAGCATTGTAGAGCTCCTCGCGCCCTTTTTGAAATGGGGTCATAATAGTCAATTCAATCAACTGGTGATGACTTATGGTCCCCGGAAGTCAGACCAGCTAAAATGGTGGAAAAAAAATTTCTTAAAAATTTTTGTTCAGGTTTCAAAGGTTATTTTGAGCCAACTTTGATGTAATAAAATTGAAAATAAAATAATTCTAAGTTTGGTCGGCCCTTAGGGCTAAATTTCTGGAACCTTCTCAAGCGGTGGAAATCGCCTATATAAAGAAGGCCCGTAGTGTTGTCTAGGGAAATTTTGGGTAGATCTAGGTAATGATTCGAGGCTTTGTCCTACAAAATATTGTAAAGGGAATGCCCATGTGGCTTTGCTTATTGTAATTCTAAAATTTTTAATTCCACATTTATGGAGATAATAAGAAGCCCATTTTCTATTCTTGCAAATTGTTGTTGTTTCTCTATTTCTATTATGTGATTGTGGTATTATGGGGAGCACCTTCATCAGGTTGACACTTAGTACTTTCTTCCTTTTATCTGCTTTGTTGAATCTAGTCTTGGTGTTGTAAGAGTATTTTTTTCACTAGATTAGGTATACCCACCTTGGTTTTTGTAGAGCCAAAAGTGCAGAGGGCAGTCTTGTCCCTATAGTTGGTCCAATTACCTTAAGCCCCTTATACATTTTGGAACTAACCACTCCTAAAATCTGTCTGAAGGTATATTGGCAACCTAAGAGCATAAGTCATTTTGAAAGACCAACATGTTGAAGATGAAGCAAAACCTGTGGAGCCAAAAAAAGAAGACAGGTAGGTTTATCTTTAAGGGTACTTTTTATAATTATGGTGAAGGAGAAGGATCTTTTAAGAACTTTTTGGTTCAAAGAACATTGCTCGGTGGAAAGGTGGAACCTTGTTAGAGGAGTAATCTGTTGAGAACTTAGTGCAAGTCAGGAAGTAAAATTTGTGATGTAATTATGGACAGTAATAGTACTGATAACCTTGTAGTTGAGGAGGTGGTTTAGAAACTATGTTTGAAGAGGATGAGACATCCTTATCCTTATAGGATTGGATGGTTTCAAGATGTTCATGCTCTGGAAGTGAGGGAACAATGTCTTGTCGATTTTAAGATTGACCAATATAAGGATCAAGTGTTGTGTGATATGTGGATATGAGTAGTTGTCACATATTGCTCGATAGACCTTGGTAGTATGATTGTAGAGCTATGCATGACTATGTCAAGAATATATTTACTATTGAGAATAATGAAATGAAGTTTTCCTTGATACCTTTGCTAGATACAACACTCGGTTGGAGAAACCTGAGCTTTGGTAGCCGAGATGAGTTGAAGAATTATGAAAGGATTGATCAGTATGGAGAAAAAACTTATGTGTTGTCAAGGAAAGACTTGAAAAGATAGAGGAAGCATAAGTGGAAGAGTATGCAAGGTGAATACTTGAAGGACCTGTATGTGAAGAAGCAATTCAGGGTTTGTGTGCTAAATTCTAGAAGATGTTCTTCTAGCCTATGAGAACATCTTTTCAAACCTGGGGTCTCTGATGTAGTGGCACTCTTGGGTATTTAGAAAATCTTCATGGTGGTGTGTTGAAGTGGTTATGCATTGCTCAGTTGTAGATTTGACCAAGGATCTTGGTCATTGAAGGAAGCTCAATCACTAAAGGAACTTGGTAAAACCTCTGGTGCTTGGTGGAACATGTACTCAGTGATGCTTGTGGTGCTTGGTCGGCGTGCTTGCTCATTGATACTTGGCACACTCAGTTGTTTTACTGGTGCTTGGTAGTTCTAGTTTACCAACTAGAGTTCTTGAAGTTTTGGTTGGCCTAATTGGTGTATTTAATGTTGGTAGCTTTTGTTGTATTCTCCTATGTGGATCTAGAGGCCAACATGGAGAATTAATTGTGTGTAAGAGTATTTGAGAGCTGACTGTTGTTGCATTTAATATTTTCTTATAATAGAGGTTGAATTGGCTTAGGAGTTAATTATTTCTTCCAAGCCAATTTATGGTTGAAGAATTGTATTTAAGGAGTGTTTGGGTATGTTTTTAGGGAGTGATTCAATGAAGTAGATTGACAAGGATAAAAATTAGATCCTGTGAGATCTTGAAGATCGGATTGTTTATATGATAGTTATAATAGCAAAGCTAGTGGTTTGCATGCTTGGAGACAAGGATATTTCTTGGAGACTTGTGAGCTCAAGTTTAGATCTGCCTTAGGGTTTCCATCAGTTGCTGATGTGTTTTAGAGCTGGACTAGCTAGGAGATTGTAAAAATACTTTTGTAAGTGATTATGTTTGCCCTAACCTGGAAGGCCTTATAGTCAGGAATGTTTAATGAAATTCTATTTTGAAGCATTATATTGTTATACTCCATTGTGGCTATTATTGTTGTTACCACTGGGGTAGACTTGGACTATCCATTCTTGGATCCTCTATAGCCTACCCCTACATTGGGATCCTCCAACCATGAGTACATAAAAAATATAGATTCCAAATAACAACCATCTTTATCGAACAAGTCAGCCAAAGGATATACCCTTACAATTTATTTTATCAAGAATAGTCAAACACATTTTGACCAGCTTAGCCTTCATCTTTATAAAATGTCTACCTTGATCAATGTAATGCCAACACATCACCACAGATAAATTGAGATACATCAGTATGATAGATGAAACACAAATGATTCATCACAACTTGATTACCAGTTGCTAATAGAAGATCTACCATCGGTATCTCAAGAACACTGTTAACTTTCACTAAAATAACTTATGTAGCCACAAAACATGCTTACCAGTCATCCAAATCATTCACAATCATAACCATGATCTCAATATAGTATCAATAACATAACTATATGATCATGCCACATAACTCATCATAGATTTGATGAACCAATAAAATTATTCATTTCCAATCATAGATTATTCTAGCAATTGTCATATCATACTTCAATCAATCATAACTTAAACTAATCATAAATTCAATAGTTGTGATCATAAATTTGTCATCTAAATACATTCCCAAGTAACCTATAAGGATTGTGACCACCGAAACCACTTGAAACATACTAAGAGCACTAGGTCAGTACTTGACATCAATGATAACACAATAACAAATCATCTCAACACCAAATTTGTACTATCACATCACAGTTACCTTCACTACATCAATTATTCCAACACAAATGAAACACATTTAAGATGATGGAGAATGATCTAGCGAGTACCCTAACAAGTCTATGTTATGGATTTCTACATGTGGAATATGTAACATCTTATATACACTATAAATTAAAATATTTAGGGTCAAGTGCAATATATGATCAGTAGAAGAAGTCGTGTGATGATAATTTGATATTGAAGGATGAATACAAACATATTTTGGGTAATTTTTTTCATCATGTTGTTAATTATCATGATGAATTTGAAGATGAATAGATAAGATATCTTCTCAACAAGATACGTGATCAATATATATGGTTGGACATACCACATAAGATAACCAAGGAAGCAATCCATGTTATAACCGGTCTATTTGCAACTGGAAGAGTACCTATTCTTCATATTGTTCCTAAGGAAGAGGTGATTAAATTGACAAAGTCTAAATGGGATAGGTGTGAGATGACTATCAATAATATCATAGATGAAGAAGTTAAATATACATCAATGGTGATTGGATACAAAGTCTATCACTCCAGTTAGGTGAATAGTATACTTCAAGGTGCCATTCATATAGCCCTCATGATGATTAAGGAGAATAAGGATTATGATCTAGCTGAATTAGTGAGGGAGCAGTTAATGATAAATCTCAAGAAGATCAAGAAGGAAAAGAGGTAAAAATTCAAATATGGTCAATTGATTATTTATTTATTCTTCTATTTTCAAAATATGTTTCTTGGCATTGGTAGTATTACTTGGTCAAATGATATACCATTTTTCATTCAAATCAAAACTTGTATAAAGGTTTTAGGAAATGAGTTTAATGGAAAAATATGAGGATATTTGAAGGATTTTCATAAAAGGATGTATGAGAAAGAAAGGATACCTTTAGATAGCGTAGAAAAATACAATGATACCATATGTTTCATGGCAGATAATGATTATTTCTTGATAGAAGCAGTGGAGCCAAGAACCTCATGGGTTATGCTAAAGGGATATGAAGTGGAAGGAGACATCTTAAAATTGTATGTAGACATTTTTATAGCACAATCAATAGATCCTACTAATCTTAGATTTGGCACATTTCAAGAAAAGTCACTACAAGTCTATAATGAATTGATGAAACCAATCATTGAGAAGAAAGTGAGAAAATAAGTAGAACAATTTATGATCCAAAAATATTTTTCAAAGGAATCATTTGAGAAATCTAGAGCCAAACATGTTGCAGAGAAAGCAATTACATCTCAAGAAGAAAAAGGTGATGAGGATGTTGAGATTGTAGGTGTTGTAATCACCCCAAATCGGGCTACTCTAACCAAAGGCCCTATTTTCCCAGATACAAATAAATTTTCTAATTATACTAATCTGATCACCTGATTACTAGCATAATTTTTCAAAATCAATGAAATTCATAAATCAAGCATTAAATCATCATCAATTGATCAAAAATCCTATTAATTACCTCTAGCCAAATTAATTAAATCAATCTCACTTAAATGCATGGCAAAAGATAATTAATTAAAACCAAGTAATAAATTATCCTAAAATACATGTCACCTCTCAAGGGAAAAAAAGGATAAATGCAACCAATCAGAGGCTAAGCACATGGATCACTCACATGAATCAAAGGAGGATGAATCTCAACCACTCCTCTCAAATTGAATCTCAACCGTTGAATTCATTAATCTTTCTATAAAAGAGAACTTATGAAGCTCACAAATTAATAGTGATTGCATTCATACTTACATGCTATCAATTTAAATTCATAGCTAAAATACATTGTCAATTCAAACATTAAATCATCTAAATTTGGTAATGAATTTATGGTATTCAATAGCATAGTTTCATTTCCCAATTCTTAGTTAATATATCCTAATCACACTCTTTCTAGCTAGAGAGAAATAGGATGATTTCATATAGTTTATTTTCTTCTCATTTGATTTTAAACTAACAATATAATGCCTTATTGAAGTGTCATGTTGCAGGATAACAACTACCACAAAATACACAAACATTTATGGCACCCACTATGGGGAAAAGCCTTGGATTTATGACATTTATAAATATTTTATAACATCTTTTTATTGATGCAGGATCACATTTACGAAGAAAAGTTGCATTCAGGAAACACAGCCACCTTTAGTCAAAATAGGGTCGCATCTAGGATTTCCTAGATTGCATATGGTAAAGGATCACATTTAGTTTAAATTGAATCACATCTAGATTCCTTGATTGCATTTAGGGAATATTAAATCACATTTAGTTTAAGCTCAAATTTAGTTTAAAACAAGAATGCATTCAGGGTTTTTTTTTTGCAAAATTGAATTTGTTGATGACTAATGGGTGACTCTTGTGTTTTGGTTGATCAACCAGCTTAATTAGTGTTTTTAGGTTATTTTGACTTAGAAGAAAAACAATTCAAACTACTAATGAGTGGTTTTGTAGGTTTCCTTCATGAATTCAACAAAACATCATTTTTTATTTCTTAAATTGATAGGAATTTAATAGAATTCAAGGTTAATTTTCAACCTAATTAGAGGATTATGCTCTTTTTCCTTTGGAAAAATCAGAAACTCAAACATTAGATTGAAATTTGGGGTTAAATTTGGGGAAATTTACAAATCACATTATGTGTTTGATGGGAAAAAATGACATGGATAGGAGAATATTCTCTTCTCGAATTAGAAATCTAGACTCCTAAGTCACCAATCCTCTTTGCTTCATTGTTTTAATCTTTAGATGTCCTACTAAATGAGGTAAAAAGATCCTAGAAATTACCCAAGGGAGTACAGGTAGAAGCCAACTCTTCCACCTCACTATAATCTATTGGAAACTATAATTGAAACAATTATTGTATTTTCATTGATGTCAAACCTTAACTGGTAAGATAGTTGCTATCTAAGAAAGTACTATATCTATTGGTTGATACAAAGTATTAGGGCAAGGGAGATAACAATAGAACCTAAGGAAAGGTTGAGTTATTTGATACATCAATGAGTACTTGATTAGTTGGCACTATGATGAGACAATGTATTTTTTATCTAAGTAAGAATAAAGACTGAAGAAGTAGTCTTAACTGAGCAAAAGTGAAGAAATCTAGTTTAAGCCGACTGATGTTAGTGTCAACCAAGCACCAGTATATGCTAAGTAAATCTAGTGTTGACTGAACATCAGTTTATGCCAAGCGACAATAAATTACAAAGCAAGACATGTTAGCTGAGGAAGACAATTTGAAGAGATGATCAAGTTATATAGTGATGACTGAGGAGATTAACATGGTATTGACTGAGCATCAACAATTTACATTTGGAGGAAGAATTCAGATTTCCAGCTGAAACAATTGAATTCTTGGGTTATGTAAATCATGTTGACTTTATTAATTGATTATATGGAGAATTTAATGCATGGTAAATCATTTTATTAAGGATTCAATGAGGAGATTGAGTATGTTTCTAGAAGGATGTATGAAGGACTTAAATATTGAAAGGATCCATTGGATCTGACCTAACCTAAGATCTACGAAGGAGATTAAGAGGCAAAAGATAGATCTATCTATCTAGAGAGGTATAAAGGAAACCTAATGGTGAGGATATAGAGTATGTTGGTGATGTTGATGTTATTGACTGATAAGTCTAAGTAGAAGGATAAAGGTGAAGATTAGAGTTGTGATTGGTTGAAGTGAATTCTGAGAAGATTAGAGATGGAGATGGAAATGATACTTAGTCAATAAATCATCATATATGTGTGAATTGGATCTGATATTTGCAAAGTGAGTTGTATGTTTTATAGATCAGAAACTACTACTACTTTCTAACCATTGTAACTGTCAAAATCCTTTAATCAAGGTTGACCTAATAGTCATTGATAAATCCTTTAATCAAGGTGGCATTCTAATGGAATGTACTCAAGTCCTCTGACCAAGCCACTCCTAATAGGGTGATTGAAATCATTTAACATGGTCACACCTAATAGTGTGTTTTTAAACCTTTAACAAGGTTGGCTTTTCACCGAGCTCACTTCAGAAGAGTGAAAATATCAGTAACATGTTACAAAGTGGTTTTTCCCAAATTGGGTTTCCACTATAAATTCTAGTTCCATACTTGTTTGAATGTTTTATTATGAATGTTTTGATATTCTACAATTTAAATAATATTGGACAGTGGACTGCATGTTATATGTTTTTTGATATATGTTCTTTAGAGAGCGAGTTGAGTTGGTGATTAGATTTGAGTTTGTTGAAGTATTTGAATGTTTAATTGGTATATCTAGACATAAGAACAACTAATTCACCCCCCCCCCCCTCTCTATTATTCTAAATCATTTTAACAATTGGTATCAGAGTTGTTGGTGCTTATAGAGAAAAAAAATTAAAGGTACTTGATGGTAATGATCAAGATGTATAAAAAGGAGGTACTGAAGTTGAACAAGGAGAACTTCCCTACATGGAAAAGTTTGATGAAACTGCATCTAGCTGGTATTGGTGATTTGGTGAAATACTATGTTGGAGATGAAAACAAAATAGGAACACAATCAAGCAATTTTTGATATTGCAACTACCTTAAGCTATCCTGAATTTGAACACATAAAGGACTGCACTACTGCAAAGAAAATGTGGGATACTCTTGCAACCATCTATGGTGATGATACAAATGTATTGAGAGAAAAATTTGAAAGCTTGAGAGGTAAGTTTGATAAAATGAAAATGCAAGAAGGTGAGAATATTGCTCAATATTGTGGAAGAATCAAAGAAACAGTGAATGCTATTAGAGGAGCTAATGGAATCATTGCTGATGAGATTGTTATTGGAAAGGTATTAAGGACTTTTCTTCCTATATATTCTTTCAGAATTTTAGCAATTCAAGAATCAAGATGTAACCTTGGTAATGTTCTGACTTTGGAAAGCCTTGTTGGTAAGCTTACCGCTTTTGAACTGTCTAACTATGATAACTACATTGTTCCTAATGTTGAATCTGCATTCAAGTCACAAATGGTTTTGCATAAATCTAAGAGAGAAAAAGATAAATGTGTGAAAAGTGAAAGTGAAAGTGACACTTTTGATGAGGAACTAGATGATCTTGAAGCACTCATGGCTAGAAGACTGAAGAGAGGAAAAGGCAAATACAAAGGTAAACTTCCTATAATTTTTTTTTCATGTAACAAAGTTGGCCATATTGTTGCAAGGTGTCCTGACATGAATGACAAGGATGAGAATAGAGAAAGCAAGTACAATGATAAGAGAGATAATAGAGATCATTGAAGCTACAATGATTACAAGGAAAAAGGTAAGAAATCCTGTTACATTGAAGAATAGGAAACTGATAGTGACAGTAATGATTTTGATATTGAAGTAGTTTATGTTGCTATGAAAGATGATTCTAATCAGGATGAGAAAACTGCACTTCTTTCTTATGGGAGTAAAGGTGATAAATGGATTATTGATAGTGGTTGCTCACATCACATGATTGGTGATAAAAATAAATTTGAAACCCTAGAACATTACAAAGGTAGAAGTGTTAAGTTTGGTAATAATTTACCATGTCTTGTGAGAGGTAAGGGATCAATTAAGCTAGCTGATAAGATCACTTGTGAAAATGCCTATTGGGTTGAAGGTCTTAACTATGATTTGATGAGTGTTGCACAGCTTAACAAAACTAGTTATCAAGTGGAATTTCATCATAGAAAAGCTAAAATATTTGATGCTACTGGTGAACTAATTGGAAGTGGTGAGCATACTAAAGGTAATTTTTGCTATCTAGATCTATCTGAAGAGACATGTTTTTTTGCACAATTTGATGATGTATGGTTGTGGCATAAGAGGCTATGTCATGTTAAGTTTGACAATCTAGTAACTATAAGTAAAAAGAAGAAAGTTAGAGGTTTGCTGAGATTGAAAAAACCTAATAATGTGATGTGTAAACAATGTCAATTTGGAAAAATGACAATGTCTAGTTTCAAGAGAAAGACATTTACTTCTGAGAACATTTTGGATTTGGTTCATACTGACCTTTGTGGACCTATGGGAATACAAAGCTATTGTGGTGCTATCTATTTTACTCTATTTATTGATGATTAGACTAGACTGATAATTGTAATGATTTTGAAGGAAAAATCTTATGCATTCCAATTGTTTAAGTTGTATTTGGCTAAGGTTGAAAAAGAAACAGGTAGAAGCCTGAAATGTCTGAGATCTGACCAAGGTGGAGAGTTTATATCAAATGAGTTCAATCTATTCTAAAATGATAGATGAATCAAGAGATAGATGTTTACACCCAAAACCCCTCCACAAAATGGTATAGCTGAGAGGAGAAAGAGATCTATTATGGATTGTGCAAGGAAATTGATGATTGAGAAGAATCTTGCACATAAATAATGGAGAGAAGTTGTAAGTACAACTATTTATACCTTGAACTGAGTACAAATCAAGAAAGGTACAAATGTTACACCCTATGAATTATGGCATGGATATGCACCTAATGTGAAATACTTTATAATCTTTGGGAGGAAATGATATATACTGAAGGATAATAGAAATGGAAATTTTGATGCTAAAAGTGATGAAGGCATATTCCTAGGCTATTCCACTAAGAGTAAAGCTTATAAGTGTTTGAATTCTAAGACTAACAAAATTGTGGAAAGTGCAAATGTGAGAGTTAATGAATATGCATAGAAAATGAACAAGAAGGCAATAAAGAGCCTAAAGACTATAGATCTTTTGTCTATATGGAAGAAGGAGAGGCAAGTAACACACCTGCACCAGATGCAAAGTCCCGGGTAAGAAATGTCGAGCATCAGGAGGATGTTTCTGAGCATTAGGAGGATGTTGTCGAGCATCAGGAGGATGCTACCAAGAAATCAAAAGTAGAATCTAATAATTTTCATGATGAACCTGAGAAGAGATCTAAACCTACATTAGCACATTATGTGAGAAGACGTCATAAGCCTGAACAAATAATTGGAGATAAAGAATCTAGAGTCTTGACCAGAAGTGAGTTGAAAAACCCTACATGTTTATTATGTGAGTTTGAGCCTAAGATAGTAAAAGATTCTTTAGAGAATGAAGACTGGATTCAAGCTATGAATGAAGAAATAGATCAAATTGAAAAGAATGATACCTAGACTCTGGTGCCAAGACCAAAAAATAGTAATGTTATTGGAACAAAATAGGTATTCATAAATAATCTCAATGAACATGGACAAGTCACAAGGAACAAGGAAAGACTAGTATGCAAAGGTTATGCACAAGAAGAAGTAATAGACTATGGGGAAATATTTTCCCCTATAGAAAGATTAGGAGTAAGAACTCTACTTGCATATGCTTCTTACAGAGATTTCAAGGTATACCAAATAGATGTCAAATCTGCATTTTTGAATGTTATATTAGAAGAAGAGGTATATATTGAACAACTTGAAGGATTTGTTGATCTAGACAAGAAAAATATGGTTTTCAAACTGAACAAAGCATTGCATGGATTGAAACAAGCCGCTAGAGCATGGTATGAGAGGCTGCACAATTATTTGATAAAGATTGGATTTTCAAGTACAAATGACAATAGTAGTTTGTACCTAAAAGCTGAAGAAGGTAAAGGGATTTTGTTACCAAAATTTTTTGTAGATGATATTATATTTGGTGGACAAGATGCCCTATGTTAGAAATTTTCAAGTGAGATGCAAACTAAATTTGAGATGTCTATGTTTGGTGAGATCAAATTTTCTTTTGGTTTACAAATCTATCAGATGGAGAAAGGTATCTTCATAACACAATCTAAATATATCAAAGAGATATTGAAAACTTTTGAAATGGAGGATTCAAGGCCGGTGAGTACTCTTATGGCTACTAGAAAAAAATTATCTAAGACTGATGATACTACTGAAGTGAATCAAACCTTGTACACGTCCATGATTGGAAAGTTGCAATATGTTATTCACAGCAGACTAGATATTGCTCTAACAGTTGGGATTGTGGCAAGATTCTCTACCAATCCTAAGGAAAATCATATGATGGCTATGAAAATAATACTAAGATATCTGAAAGGGATGAAAGAGTATGGATTGTACTACAAGAGAAATGAGAAATTTGAACTGAGAGTTTACACTGATGCAGATTGGGTAGGAAATGTTGATGACAAGAAAAGTACAAGTGGAGGAGCTTTCTTTCTTGGATAGAGATTAGTCTCCTGGACAAGCACGAAACAAGATTGCATTTCCCAATCTACAATAGAAGCTAAGTATGTGGCAACTGCAGTGAACTATTCAAATCTGGTATGGATCAAGAAATTATTGAAAGGAATGAAAGAGGAAATTATTGAACTTTTTGTTATCTTCTGTGATAACACAAGTGCCATTAACATATCAAAGAACCTTGTAATGCACACATAGAAAAAACACATTGCAATTAAGTATCATTACTTAAGAGAATTGGTACAGGAAAAATAAGTGAGAATGGAATATGTGAACACAAAGGAACAACTAGAAAACATATTCACAAAAGCTTTACCTAAGGATGCTCATGAATATATAAGTGGTAAATTAGGGGTGCTTCCCCTAATTGAGGCTTCCTAGTCAAGCTAGGAGAACTGCATCAAATGTGTTGTACATAATATCTGACAAATTGATGCAGGAAAGGTCACACTTTAGGAGCTAGCTAGAGTTGTGAAAAGAACAACAAAAATAATAATCAGTCATGAGCAAGATGACAGATGGAGAAATACTATTACTAAACTAACAAAATAACTTTTACATATGAATGATGTAAGTTCTAGTTGCTGCTTTGGCATTTTTGTCAAAGAGAGAGAGATTTCAGAGATGAATGCACATCAAGAGGATACAATCAAAGAGGGAGAGACAAAGAAAAGATTCAGAGGGAGTTACTATGTAAACAGTCAAGTAAGGCTAAGTTATTATGAATCAGAATGAAGTAAGGCTAAGTTATAAATATTTCTGATGTAATGAAAAAGTTTGTATTGGTTGGTAAATCATGTGGTATTTATGTGGTGTTTCCATTAATGCCTAAGAGGGAGATTGTTGGAAAATGCAATTGAAACAATTGTTGTATTTTCATTGATGTCAAACCTTAACTAGTAAGACAGTTGCTATCTAAGAAAGTAGTATATCTATTGGTTGATGCAAAGGATTAGGGAAAGGGAAATAACAATAGTACCTAAGGAAAGGTTGAGTTATTTGATATGTTAATGAGTATGTGATTATTTGGCACTATGATGAGATAATTTATTGTTTATCTAAGTAAGAAGAAAGAATGAAGAAGTAGGCTTAACCAAGAAAAAGTGAATAAATCTAGTTTAAGACAAGTGATGTTAGTGTCAACCAAGCACTAGTATATGCCAAGTAAATCTAATGTTGATCAAACATCAGTTTATGTCGAGCGATAGGAAATTACCGAGCAAGACAATGTTAGCCAAGGAAGATAGTTTGAAGAGATGACTGAGTTATATAGTGATGACCGAGGAGATGAACATGGTATTGACCGAGTGTCAACACTTTACATTTGGAGGAAGAATTCAGATTTCCAGCCAACACAGTTGAATTCTTGGGTTATGTAAATCATGTTGACTTTATTAATTGATTATATGGAGAATTTAATGCATGGTAAATCATTTTATTATGGATTCAATGAGGAGATTGAAGATTTGTCTAGAAGGATGTATGAAGGATATAAATGTTGGAAGGATCCATTGGATCTTACCTAACCTAAGATCTACGAAGGAGATTAAGAGGCAAAAGATAGATCTATCTATCTGGAGAGGTATAAAGGAAACCTAATGGTGAGGTTACAAAGTATGCTGGTGATGCTGATGTTGTTGACTGATAAGTCTAAGTAGAAGGCTGAAGGTGAATATTAGAGTTGTGATTTCTTGAAGAAAATTTTGAGCAGATCAGAGATGGAGATGGAAATGATACTCAGTTAGTAAATCTGCATATATGTGTGAATTGGATCTGATATCTACAAAGTGAGTTGTATGTTTTATAGATAAAAAACTACTACTACTTTTTAACCATTTTAAGAGTTAAAATCCTTTAATCAAGGTTGACCTAACTGTCATTGATAAATCCTTTAATCAAGGTGGCATTCTAATGGAATGTACTCAAGTCCTTTGACCAGGCCACTCCTAACAGGGTGATTGAAATCCTTTAATAGGGTCACACCTAATAGTGTGTTTGTAAACCTTTAACAAGGTTGGATTTTCACCGAGCTCACTTTAGAAGAGTGAAAATATCAGTAACATGTTACAAAGTGGTTTTTCCCAATTTGGGTTTTCACTATAAATCCAAGTGTCATACTTGTTTGAATGGTTTGTTATGAATGTTTTGATATTCTATAAGTTAAATACTATTGGATAGTGGACTCTATGTTATATATTTTCTAATATATGTTCTTTCGAGATGAAGTTGAGTTGGTGATTAGATCTGAGTTTGTTGAAGTATTTAAATGTTCAATTGGTACATCTGGACCTGAGAACAACTGATTCACCCCCCTTTATGTTGTTCTAAATCATATTAACATAATCAAGACACTTCCTTGAGATGAAAATCTTGGGATACTTACTTATTTTTGTCCATGGAATCTTGACTTGCTCATTCCTAGGACATGCTTGAATTTGTGTAGAGAAGAGTAGCTTAAATCTCACTTGCAAGACTACACACATTTGAGTACTCATAGGCCTATAGGCCTCAATATCACTTGCAAGACTATGGGAGATGATTATGAATGATTTCCCTAATTAATTCCTCTATGTTAGAAGCCACCTAGATTACAACTAAAATGTTGGTAATGCTTGTGCAAGGAAAATAGTAATTTCCCCAAGAAGTTCACCATATCAAGCCCTCATAGACTTTACTACTCAGCCTATATGGCCTTCAACATCTATTGCATGTTGTTGGATCACCATATTATGAGGATTCTTTGAGTGTGTTACTAAGCTATTGAACAAACATTTCCAATCTCAGCCAAGTTCATAGAGCAATTAGGTGTGTTTAAGAGTCTAAACAAATTTTATTGATGTGTTTGAATTCAAAACAAAAGTTAAACATCCTTAATTTACAATCACAGACATTTTCAAACACTCAGACTCATTGGTATCTGACAAACAATCCCTGACATTTGACAAATTTGACAATTTTTTCCTCATACCTATAATCAAAAGATTGCCTATGTAATTTAGGTTTATTTTTGGTATCTTGAGTTGCATTTGGTAAAAATAGGCTTGCATCTAGTTTATCCTAAGTTGCATTTGGAAGAAAGATCACATTCAGTCTTTCCTAGATTGCATTTGGTAAATAACCCTATCAACTCTCATTTAAAGAGTTGCATCTGGGATAGTGAGAATTTCTACAAATGCTAGAACCTAGATTTTTGCATTTTTAGATACCCTTTTGAGTCCTCTATTAGGTTCATTCATTAGAATCGATAAATTTGGAAATTTTAAATGGTCAATTCTTGAATCTACCTTACCTACCTATTTGGTCTTTAACCTCCCTTTGTCAAGTCATGTGGTCCTATCCTAATTAAATTCACTTGCTTCCTAGCTCAACAATAGGGCATTCTAACTATCTAACACTGGAGCTTATCAAACACAAACACCTTTCATTTGTTTCCCAACTCAAATAACAAGGCATTCTAACCCTCTGATGTTGGAACTTATCACATTTTCAAAGCCATCTCTACAACCTTGGATAATTTCAGAACTTTTTGACATTTCAAGACACTTGGATGATTATCTTAACACATTTTTATGGGTAACACAAGACATAAAGCATATAATCTAAAGAAAAAAAATTCAGATGAAATCCAAAGACTACTAACCTTCAGACAAGAAGCAACTTCAAGGTTAAATCTTCTATTTAGCACTACTCCAAGTAATGCTCACACAATGAATCCCAATAATTTACCAACATGTCAAATCTTAATGACTATAACTCGGATGAAAGAAGCAAAAATAAAAATGATAAGGAAGATCAAGCTAGCCAAGGAAAGGAAGGAAATTGAAGACATTATTATGACTCAGATAGCGATGAAGATTTGATGAAACAAGATTATCAGAGATGTCAATAGAATAAGAGATTCCAAAATCTACTCGAAATAAATTTGAAAGAGAACAAAGAGAAATACTTTTTGGACTTGGAATCCATAGGAGTAAATCTACCTAATGATTATGACATAAATCAGCTAAAACAAGGAGAATTTGATACTCCCATATCCATATTGACTCGACATTTTCTCACTATGCAAGAGAAGATTCAAGATTTAAAAAAGGAGAAGGATAAACCCTCAAAATAATACTCCTTATAACACATTTTTCCTTTCACATATGATAAGGATGTAAGAATGATCCCATTCCCAAAAAATTTGGAAATTCCCAAATATGATAAATGTACTGGGAATTCATATCCTCAAGATCATGTGAGGGAATTTTGTACCTTAAGAATGGAATTTATGCATGAAAAAACCTATCTAATGAGGCTATTTTTGTTACAAGTAGTGGTTTTCATTGCACCAAAAGATCGACTTGTTAATGCCTGATACAACCACTAGACTTATAGAAGACACATGAGGCAATTAAGCCATGTCACAAATCCCAAGGGGAGCACTGACCATTTTGCCAAAAATCTCCCCCTCAGCGTTACCTAAGGGGATTTGAACCTGTGACCAAGCTCTGATACAACTTGTAATTGGTATCAAAGCTGTGAAGAATCTTAGGTGAACAAGTAATGGAGTGGTTTTCTAAATTTCCCATAGGAATTAAGACATTCAAAGATTTTCTCCAGAATTTTATTTGACAATATTAATACAAAATACAACACATGGTGATCATGCTTGATTTGTGTAATACAAATTAGAAGAATGGTGAATCATTTCCGTCATTTTTATAAAGATGGAGAATAATCTTCACAAGATACTAAATGAAAATACCCAAAAGAAAAAAAATGGACATCTTCATTAACAGCTTGGTGCCTGAAATGAGCTACCCCATACAACTTTAGGTTCCACCCAACTTTGATAAGATGATAGATAGTGCAATCAGTATTGAAGAAGTATTGATTAAGAAAGGAGAAATCACTATCTACAAAGAAAATAAAGACAAGTACTATTCTAAAAACAACAAGGATAAGTACAAATATGGGAACAAGAATAAGAATGTGGTAAATGATGGAGTTGTGGACACACCTAACACAAGGTCAAAACCTGAGGTGTTCAACCTTTCCACATGTATACAAGCTAATAAAAGCTCCAATATGATGGAAATGACACCAACGACTCCTAAAACATTTAATAAAATTAATAATCAGAATGAGCCTTGGTTATCAAAACCTAAGTGCACATTTACACCTTTGGGAGATACACTTGAGGTAGTCTTGAAATCACTTCTAGACAACAAAATCATTACGATCCCTAAATCAAAACCATGGGAACTAGAACTGAAACCAAAGTGGTGGAATGAAAATGAATATTGTGATTTTCATCACAATAAAGGACACAAGACCAATAGTTGCATGAAGTTAAGGCATGTCATTCAGGACCTAATTGAAGAAGGTAAGGTAAAATTTGATGGACATCATACAAACAATTATCATACAGCATTCCAAACCCCATTTTCTAACTATGAGAAAGGTGAATCATCTAAAGGCAATAACATCAATTATACATACACTGATAGTGATAATGTGATTCATATGGTGGAACCATGCAAACAATCCATCAATTTTATTACTCTCAAGGGAGTACAAGATAAAGCATAATTTTCCAATGTTGTGACAAGGATTCAAGCTAAGCTCACACTTAAAGGAGATTCCACATCAAGTCAACATTCTATGAAAATAGCTCCTAAACAATCGACATTGTCTTCAAATTTCAACCTAGTAGATCAATTACAATGTACCCCTACCCAAATCTCCATTTTGGAACTATTAAAGATTTCTCTAGTCCATCAAGAGATTTTTAATCAAGCCTTTCTTACCACTAATGTACCAAAAGACTTAGATATAGATAGATTCCAAACTATCATTGGTCATTTGAATTCCACACATTATTTTTATTTCTTTGAAGAAGATGATAAATCCTTGAATCATCCACATAATCATCCATTGCATCTAGAGGTATTGATTCATAAATACTGATTCAAGCATGTCTTGATTGATGGAGGTTTTGGTTTGAATATATGCACATTTAATATTGTGAAGCAATTGGGATTCTCTAAACATGCAATTGAACCCAGAAGGAAGATAACCATTAAAGATTATGATAAAGAAGAATGATCCTTCAAAGGATTGGTTATCTTACCTACCAAAGTGGGACCAGTAGAGAAATGTTTCATATGTCAAGTTCTTGATCTACCATTTGCCTATAACATTATTCTTGGAAGGCCATGGATTTATACAATGCAAGTGGTATCTTCTACATATCATCAATGCATAAAATTCTCTCATAATGGAGTAGAATTAACCATTCCAGCTAATATAACTTATGCTTTCAATAATATCAAGAAAGCAGATAGTATTGTTCCCCATAACAAAGAAAGTTCTCACAAAGCTGAAACTTCCAAAGAGATGGTCCTAAGAAGTTTTTCAAAGAAGATGAATATGCAAGATGCAAGTATGGGAGAGTATAAGATAAACTCATTAATGTCCATGACATATTTACCAATATCTCCTAGATCTTAGGGAAGACCTTCATCAACCTTCACACCATTCAAAGGTGATGCATTAATAGTTCATAAAGGAACAGGGATGGTTAAAGCTAATGTATCTTTAGAAGAAGAAAATGAAGAAAAAATTGTCCTCCAGTGGGTATACAAATAAGATGAACATGATGGAAATGTTAAAAATGTGGAGATTTGCCCAAACAAATATAGAAAAGGGTATGATATCATGAAAAAAATGGGTTATAAAGGAAAAGGACCACTTGGTGAAAATAAAGAAAGAATCATAGAGCCAATACATATTGACTTCTATAACCTTAGAGAAAAAACTAGCATGGGTTTTAAAGAAGAAACATCTCATCCTATAGCTGGTGATGGTCCTATATTTGAGAGATCATAGATTCAGATGATGAAGAAGGGATTGAAGGACAACCAATATCATATGAGAGATTATTACTCTTGAAAGGAGATCATCTATCAGAGATAAGTACCATTCTTACAAATCCTAGACCAGAACAAGAGTTAGAATAGCACAAGAAAGGCATCCTAACTGGGGGTAGTTGGTTACTTTTACTCATATTATTTATATGCCTTATCTTTAAGATCAACAATATATTCCCCTATCTATACAAACATATTTAAAAGAAGGTGAGAATCAAGAAGAAGAAAATAATTCTAAAGAAGGAGAAGGGGTACCAATGACTATAGCCCATTGCTTGGGTATATTAGATGATATCAAATAGTTTCACATGAATATGAATAGGACATTCTATCTAATGCTACAATGGACATAGATATATATGTGGTGCATACATACACTCATAGAGTTAAATTTGAAGAAGGGGAAAGTTCTAATGCTAGGTCACTAGGGTTAGACCTACATGACACTAATGTAAACTTCAATAATAATGATCATGACTTTAATAATCTTAATAATTCTTAGGAATCTAACTCGACAAAATTATCTTGCAAGTCACTAACATTAATAATAACATAGTATTATCTCTTAAACCCTATGAATCCATATCCTTGCTGAATCCTAAACTTATAGACTAGAATAAATCCAAATCTACAAACCTATTATCCTTTGATAATGACTATGCTTTAGTCTGTTATCTCAATGATTGTGACCCCTTTACCTCTTCCATGAGAGAAAGGAGTTTAAATATGACAGAGTGGGGTATCAATTTTCTTAGTCTCAAAATGAAAAATAAAAAATAAAAAAGAGATCTGGTGGTGAAAACCACATTGTAGAAGAATTAGAATCCAAAATAGTAAAAGAAAATGACATATCTAATAGTGAAAACCTCTCATAGGCACCAAAGGATGAGAATCTTGATATTCTTCATGATCATTTCCAAGAAATATTTTTGGTATTAATAGAGCCAACACAACCAGCCAATATTGGAACAACATAAGCTCCACAAATGGTCCATATTGCTTGATCTTTATGAGAAGAGGAGAAGACATAATTCACTAAGTTATTCAAATAAAATAAGATCAAATTTTCTTGGTCTTACTCAAACATGCCAGGATTAGATATCAACTTAATAATGCATCATCTATCTATTTCTCCTGGAGAGAGGCATGTAAAACAAAAATTGAGAAAAATGAATCCACACATTTCATTATTAGAGAAAATAGAGATAGAAAAACTATTAAAAGCTAGATTTATAATAGCTATTGATTATGCAGAATGGATATCCAACATAGTCCCTATTTCTAAAGTACATAAATCTATAAGGGTTTGTACAAATTTTAGAGACCTTAAAAAAGCTTGTCCGAAGGATGATTTTCCACTTCCAAACATAGACATTATTGTAGACCTCACTGTTGGATATGAAATGTATTCATTAATGGATGGATTCTTAGGTTACAACCAAATCAAAATTGCCCCTAAAGATCACAAGAAAATTCCATTTACATGTGCAAGGGGTACACACTACTAGAATGTCATGTCATTTGGTCTCAAGAATGCAGGTGCAACCTACCAAAGAGTCATGAAAATAATATTACATGACATGATGCATAGGAATATGGAACATTATGTCAATGACACATTAGCAAAATAAAAAATTAGAACTCACATAGAAGACCTAAGGAGAATCTTCAACAGAATGGAACAGTTTCCACTTAGGTTAAATCCTAAAAAGTGCACATTTGGAGTATCATTAGGAAAGTTACTAGGCTTCATAGTTTCAACAAAAAGTATTGAGGTCGATCCAACTAAAGTAAAAGAAATCATTGAAATACAACCTCAAAGAAATATCAGTTAGATGAGGACACTTCAAGGAAAATTGAAATCTATAAGGAGTTTCATATCTCAATTAGCAGATAAAGCTCAACCATTCACTAAAATGATGCATAAAGGATTCACGTTTACGTGGTATGAACAATGTGAGATTAAATTTTCTCAATTTAAAAAGTATTTGGAAAATCCTCCAATTCTGATGAATCCAATTCATGTAAAACCACTCCTATTATATATTTCAACAACTGACACATCATTATCAGTGTTACTAGCACAAGAGGATGATGCTAAGAAAGAAAGGGAAATATATTACATCAACAAAACTCTAGTCTCCCTATGAGATAAATTACTCAATTATTGAAAAGGAATGCCTGACAGTGGTATTTTCATCTCAAAATCTTAGACATTATATTCTATCACATAAGGTGAAGCTAGTCACAAAAATATATCCACTCAAATATTTGTTGAATAAAGCAACACTGACGGGAAGATTAGCAAAATGGGTCCTAATATTGAGTAAATTTTATATTGAATATATCAATAGAAAGGCCATCAAAGGACAAGTGATAGTTGATGAAATTTTTGAAGCACCATTAACAGATGACAAACCATAGCACATAGATTTTCTTGATGAAGTAATCATGCACCTTATAGAACACCCATGGAAAATGTATTTTCATGGCTCTTTTACACAAGGGTTGAGAGGTGGATTTTTATTCATTACTCCTCAAGGATACAAAATACCAAAGGATTACAAGATGGTAATTCCATGCACAAATAACATAGAAGAGTATGAAGCCCTGGTCAATAGATTGAAGCTAGCAATAGAGTGGAAAATAATTGAGTTGCATGTCTATGGAGACTCACAACTTATAATCAATCAAGTTAATGATGATTATCGAACAAAAGATGATAACCTAATGCCTTACAAGAGGATGGTAGAAAACCTCAATAAATATTTTTCTATATTACATTAGAAAAAATACCAAGGTCAGAGAATAGAGCTTCTAATGCGATGGCTACCTTAGTGTCCATGTTACAACTGGAAGAACATTAGTTTCGCTATGACTTCCTAGTAGAAGAAATACCATTTCCAACCTATGACTCCCCTGATTCCTAGATCATATGCGCTATTGAAATCCAAGTCCTATCTCGATATTCCCATACTTATTACTATCTAAAACATCAAACCTTTCCTAAAAATTAGTCAAGAAATGAAAAAAGATGCCTCATAAGAGTAGCTGTTATACACTAAATTTTGCACCTCTGATCTCAAGCTCTCATAGTCTTGATAATCCAGTATAACATGGGAATCATCTCAAGGTTGTGGGACCTTTTGCTAACTGAGATGAGACCTCCAGATTCTAGGCTGGTTCCTCTTGGATAATCACCTTGATTTTCTCTTAGACAAGAAATGTAAATTCTTTGAGGGAAAGGGATAGAAGGAGTGCATGAAATGGAAATGATAGGAAAGCAAATCTACCTACTAGGTGATGCACCGAAACTAGGATTTGGATCTTAGTATAGAGGAATTAAACCAATGACAGACTTAGGTCTAGGAGATCAAAACTTACTGAATAGGCTTACATTAGTATTTAATTAGAGGGCCTAAAAATTAGACATAAATTATGACCTGCAAGCAGACATTCTCTTCAGCAAAAGGACACAGGAATGAGATAGAATGACAGGGGCTGAAGGATACCCACAACCTCACTTAGATCAAATCAAACATATTAGTGCACAAATAAGTTGAAAGTAAAGGGGATCGGGAAAAGCTAAATATCACTGAAAGCATTCATAAACTTCAATCTAATAAGAGACAAGCCAAAAAAAAGAAAAGCACAGGGACATAAACATGTCACAGAATACTTTGCAGCATTTGTATTATCAATGAGAACTTACAAGATTTGAAAAACCAGAGAGCAAAACTACTACAAATAGTTCTCCAAGAAAAGACTTTCTCTTTTTACAAAATGTGAATTCTAAGCACTACAAGCTCCAAAAAAAGAATATATACATCCCCTGCATGTAGGCAAGAATCAAAAATATCTTTGAATTAGGGCTACATAGATATGCAATAGAATAATCAACCCTAAAATTAGTCACTTCTGATCATAAATGTTTATGAAAATATCTCAACTGATCAGATATGCCTTTGCATGTCCATGCCTGAATTGACCATGCCTGCAGACACAAAAGCCTAGATTCAACAACCTCCCTGCAAGCCCATACTACCATGAATGTTCAAATCTGATCCCATACTAGAAAGGACTCAAAATAGTGGCCTAAAAATCCTTTGCAAATTTCTTAACTGCAACCGCCAATCTTCACTGATCATCAATTTCTTTAGCTACCCGCACTTGCAAAGTCTTCAAAAGAAAGCCCATAAAAAAATAGGCCGCTCTACTTTGAAAGGAACCTGGTCACATGATCGCATGAGGCTAGGAAGCCACATGCGATCATATGACTACCCTTGAAAACTACCACCGCTTGACAAAGCAATGGTCGCATGATCGCATGAGGCCAAAAGGCTTCATGCGATCATGCGACAACCTTTGAAAACCTATCTCCACCTTGCCACATAAGACACTCGGGACTTGCAAGACACCACACTCCAGGATTTAACCCTGGTCTACCTCAGGTTCATTTCTCCTTCAATCACCAAGTTGCGTGAACTTTTCTTAACCTTGGGTCACATCTAGCGACCATGCAAAACATGTTCCACTTTCGCAACCGCATAGAGCCTACCAACCTCAGGCCCACACTGAGTAGGTGCACCGCTTTAAAAAGTTCAATGGTCACATGATCACATGAGCTCGAAAGGCTTCATGTGATCATGCGACAACCCTTAGAATCTGTCACTCTTCACCATGAATGACACTTTGGGCCTACAAAAAATAGCCACCTGCTGAACCTTGCCATGCGGCCCAACAAGAGCTGACCACATTGGCTCGACCCATAGCAACACTGCCTGAAAGCATGCTAACCACTGACAGTTTGTCACATGGTCACATGGACTTGGAAGATCCCATGTGATCATGCAACCAACCGCATGATTCTACTCGATAACCACTGGCAGCACTATCCACTAAACCCCTACTGACTGCCACTTTGCTAAAAAAAACTAGACCCACCGAAACCGCTAACAGCTTGTCACATGGTCACATGGGCTCGGAAGAGCCCATGCGATCATGTGACCAACCATAGGAGGTTAGCCACTAACCACCACCAAAGATTGACCACTGATCACCGATACCGCATCAACGGTTGTCACATGATCTCATGGGATTGGAAGATCCCATGCGATCATGTGACAGCCATCAGATCTTCTACATTGGCACGGCCTTAGGCACCGGGACCCACCTGATTGAAGTTGTGTGCTTAGGGTCAAAAAAATAGAAGGTGCCAAAAACATAGAGGGTTTTTGAGCGAAGGTCGAAAACAAACCAAATTTTTAGAGCGGAGGGGTCGAAAAGAAACCAAACTTTTAGAACAAAAGGTAGAAACATCCCAAGCCTACAAAGAGGAGGTCAAAAACACACTGGGTTTTTGACATTTGAGCATTTCATTTGGAAAAGAGAGTTGTGGCTGAAAATGAACGAGAGGGAAAATTTTGGGCAACATTTTGGTGACCTCTATAGGTTGTCAGCTTGCTAGACATTGGACCAGTTGCCTTGACAAAATCCATTGGGCATGGGGTCATCCCTCGAGCATAAATTTTTTTTGATAGGGAGAGGGACAAAAATTGAACCGGGAAGACAAACCTGTGCACGTGCACTTCTTGGAAAATAGGGAAAACTAAACTAGAAAGCTGGAAGAAAATAGGAAAAACTAACCTAAGCTAACCAGTATAGAAACCTAGTTAAATGAAACCATTGACTGGTTGTGGAAAATAGCTTCCCATCCTTCTTAGCTTACAATAATCCACATGCCTCTGGAAAGCTATTACAAGATAAATGTAGGAGATATATAAGGTCACTTGCTTGATAAGGATTTGACTGATATAGATTTTTCTCACTTGGTCAAGCTGATCATAGGCACCATCATTCTAAGGAGAAACAACAAGTAGCGATGAGACTTTACTTACTTGGTCAATGGGGGCAATAAGAAGATCTGGTTCATTTTCAGCCTCAACCCCTGATGGAAAACCACATTCAGATGGTGGCATGATTTGTACTCCTTTGATAACCTCCATCCTAGCCAAATACCTAATAGGGAAACCATGAGAGATGCTAGACCTAGAGCTTTCCTTGACAAACTTAGGCTCCTGAGAGATTACTTCAGTCTGATTGGCCTCCTTTGTATGCTAACCAGAAATGACTATCTCTTGTAGATTGCAGGTGTTCTCTAGAAGTGTGGGTTTGTCATCAAGATGCAAGCAAAAGTACTCCATCTTGTCCCAGAATTGATCTTCCTCTTCTTCTTTTAGATTCTTTTGCAGGAGAAGTATACTATTGTCAACATAATCATGATTTGTTGAGGACTCATTTGTCCTCACCTATTCAGAGAGAGCCACCTTTAGATCAACAATCTTCTACTCTATGCTCTCCTTTTCTTCTTCAAGTTGAGAACATTTCTCAATCTGCATCTGATAGCCTCTTTTATATTTTTCAGCTACAGAAGCCAGGAATCTCATATTTTGTTTGAGGTCCTGCAGCTCTTTCTCATGAAACTCCTCATGAGCTCTCATCTCTTTTTTTTTCTCCATTTGAAATTCAATGCCCCTATCAAACATGGCCTCCATTAAAATTTTATGGTCTTGAACCACCTTTTCATAATTATTCTTATGAATTTCCAACTCCTCATAAGCAACCCGCTGAGCTGCTAATGCTCTTTGAAAATTTTCCTCTTTCTCAGCTATAGCATCACTAGCCTTAATTAAATTTTCTTTGTAAACTTTGTTCAGTGAGGCTAGATTACCTGCAAGGGCTGCTTGACTTTTTTGCTGTCTTGCAATGACTTCTTCACACTGCTTCCACCTAGCATCAAATTGATCCTTTGCTTGTGTCCACATATGCCTTTTTTGTGTTTCTAACACTTCCTCATAGTGTTTCTTTTGTGCTTCCAGCCCCTCAGCAAGCTTGGCCTCATTTCTTTTGTATTGTTCTGCCAGGTACCTCCTGTAACCTTGATCCTGCTAAGCCAAAGCTTGTTGTTGTTGGATCTGGGCATGATGAGCATGTTCTTTCAAAGAAAGCATCTCCTCTTGAGGTTGCTGGCATGAGCAATTCTACTGCCATGATGTTGGAAGTTGGGTGGGTGGGGGGCAAGCATGAGATGACTACTGCTGACCTCCATGAAATGAAGGGACACCCTCATGAAAAGAAGGATGGTAATCCATCCTAGGTACTGAATCTCCTTGAAACCAGTAGATGTGAGCTTGGAGTCACTAGATATGCCAAATAATGACCTCTCAAAGGTCTGCAACTTGCTGGAAGCATATCAAAACTAGAAAGAACCATGAAAACTATGACCTCTTGGTCCCACCGAGTGTGCTAGAAATGTTATACACTAAATTTTGTGCCTCTGATCTCAAGCTCTCATAGTCTTGATAATCCAGTATAACATGGGAATCATCTCAAGGTTGTGAGACCTTTTGCTAACCGAGATGAGACCTCCAGATTCTAGGTTGGTTCCTCTTGGATAATCACCCTAATTTGCTCTTAGATAGGAAATGTAAATTCTTTGAGGGAAAGGGATAGAAGGAGTGCATGAAATGGAAATGACAGGAAAGCAAATCTACCTACTAGGTGATGCACCGAAACTGGGGTTTGGATCTTAGTATAGAGGAATGAAACCAGTCACAGACTTAGGTCTAGGAGATCACAGCTTACTAAATAGGCTTGCATGAGTATTTCATTAGAGGGCCTAAAAATTAGACACAAATTATGACCTGCAAGCAGACATTCTCTTCAGCAAAAGGACACAGGAATGAGATAGAATGACAGGGGCTGAAGGATACCCACAACCTCACTAAAATCAAATCAAACACAGTAGTGCACAAATAAGCTGAAAGTAAAGGGGATCAGGAAAAGCTAAATATCACTAAAAGCATTCATAAACTTCAATCCAATAAGAGACAAGCCAAAAAAAAGAAAAGCATAGGGACATAAACATGTCATAGAATACTTTGTAGCATTTGTATTATTAATGAGAACTTACAAGATGTGAAAAACTAGAGAGGAAAAATGCTACAGATAGTTCTCCAAGAAAAGACTTTCTCTTTTTACAAAATGTGAATTCTGAGCACTATAGGCTCCAAAAAAAGAATATATACATCCCTTGCATGTAGGTAGGAATCAAAAATATCTCTGAATTAGGGCTACATAGATATGCAATAGAATAATCAACCCTAAAATTAGTCACTTCTGATCATAAATGTTTATGAAAATATCTCAACCGATTAGATATGCCTTTGCATGTCCATGCCTAAATTGATCATGCCTACAGACACAAAAGCCTGGATTCAACAACCTCCCTGCAAGCCCATACTGCCATGAATGTTCAAATCTGATCCCATACTAGAAAGGAATCAAAACGGTAGCCTAAAAATCCTTTGCAAATTCCTTAACTGCAACCGCCGATCTTCACTGATCATCAATTTCTTCAGCTACCCACACTTGCAAAGTCTCCAAAAGAGAGCCCATAAAAAAATAGGCCACTCTACTTTGAAATGAACCTGGTCGTATGATCACATTAGGCTAGGAAGCCACATGAGATCATGTGACTACCCTTGAAAACTACCACCGCTTGACAAAGCAATGGTTGCATGATCGCATGAGGCCAAAAAGCTTCATGCGATCACATGACAACCTTTGAAAACCTATCTCCACCTTGCCACATAAGACACTGAAGACCCGCAAGATAGCACACTGCAGGATTTAACCCTGGTCTACCTCGGGTTCATTTCTCCTTCAGTCGCCAAGTCATGTGAACTTTTCTTAACCTTGGGTCACATCTAGCGACCATGAAAAACATGTTCCACTTGCGCAACCGTGTAGAGCCTACCAACCTCAGGCCCACACTGAGTAGTTGCACCACTTTGAAAAGTTTAACGGTCACATGATCACATGAGCCTGAAAGGCTTCATGTGATCATGCGACAACCCTTATAATCTATCGCTCTTCACCACAAATGACACTTCAGGCCCACAAAAAATAGCCACCTGTCAAACCTTGCCATGCAGCCCAACAAGAGCTGACCACATCAGCTCGACCCACAGTAACACTGCCTGAAAGCACGTTAACCACTGATGGTTTATCGCATGGTCACATGGGCTTGGAAGAGCCCATGTGATCATGCGACCAACTGCATGATGCTACTCGATAACCGTTGGTGGCACTATCCATCGAACCCCTGCTAACTGCCACTTTGCTAAAAAAAACCTGACCCACCAAAACCACTAATGGCTTGTCGCATGGTCGCATGGGCTTGGAAGAGCCCATGCAATCATGTGACCAACTATAGGAGGTTAGCCACTAACCACCACTGAAGATTGACCACCAATCACCGATACCGCATCAATGGTTGTTGCATGATCTCAAGGGATTGGAAGATCCCATGCGATCATGCGACAGCCATTGGATCTTCCACACTGGCACAACCTTAGGCACTGGGACCCGCCTGATCAGAGTTGTGTGCTTAGGGTCAAAAATACAAAAGGTGCCAAAAACATAGAGGGTTTTCAAGTGAAGGTCAAAAACACACCAAATTTTTAGAGCGGAGAGGTCGAAAATGCACTGAACTTTCAAACCAAAAGGTAGAAACATCCTGAGCCTATAGAGAGGAGGTCGAACAAATTGGGTTTTTGATATTTGAGCATTTCACTTGGAAAATAGAGCCGTGGCTGAAAATGAACAAGAGGGAAAATTTTGGGCAACAATAGCATCAAGTTATTTATTCATTGCAAATGACTTGTATAGATGTGATCTTAATGATAAACTACTTATATGTTTAGAATATGAAGAGTCAAATCGTGCATTAAAGTACATGAAGATGTGTGTGGGTCTAACTTGAATGGATTTTCATTAGCCAAGAAACTCTTAATAGTGGGATACTACTAGCCTACAATGGAAAAAGATGCTATTACTTATGCCAAGACATGAAAGAAATGTCAAATTCACAAAAACTTGATACATCCTCCAACTAGGGAGTTAATTCCATATATTATACATTGGCCATTTCAATAATGGGCCTTTGATCTATTAGGATAGATTTACCCAAATTCATCTAATGAACATAAGTATATCATTAAGGCAACTAAATACTTCACAAAATGGGTTGAAGCACTCCTATTATCCAATACTATAAGAAAAAAATTCTCAATGTTTATCCTAAACTACATCATCTGTAGGTATGGGGTACCCTCAGCAATTATAATTGAAAATTGAGGGAAATTCAAAAATAAAGACATGGATGACTTATGACTACAATTCAAAATCACTCAGCACTGTTCCTTGATCTATTACCCTCAAGGTAATGAACAATTTGAGGCATCAAACAAAACAATCCTAAAGATCCTACATAAAATAGTCAAAAACTCAGGAAGAGACTGACACTTGCAAATTAATCCAACATTATGGGTGCACCATACCAACACTAGAACACCAATAATATAAACTCATTTTGCACTAGTCTATGGGTCCAAAGTAGTACTACCAATTGAAGTAGAGATTCCATCACTGAGGGTTTCATTGAAAAATCTAGTCACTGATGAAGACTACAGAATCTTGCCTATACAAGAGCTAGAATTATTAGATGAGTGTAGATAAAAGGTGTTTGATCATCTCAAAGTCTACCAGAAAAGAATGTCTAGAGGGTAAAATAAAAAGTTAAGCCAAGAGAATTTCAAGTAGGAGATATAGTTTTAAGATAAAATCCAAAGAATCAACAACATCAAGAGAAGAAGGGGAAATGTGAACCCAATTGGCTAGGTCCCTTTGTCATCATAGCTTTATTTGGATTAGGAACCATTCAATTGGCTACAATTGAGGGATATGTCCTACTAGATCCAATCAATACTCTTCACCTAAAATGGTTTTACACCTCACATTCTTGAGGCAATACCTATACAACAAATATTGATCTTGGAGAAATTCAAAAAAATGAAAATATTGATCTTGAGAAAAAATTAAAAATGTCAAGAAGCGGAAAGTTCAATAATAGTAAAAAGAGTTCTTAAACAAAAACAAAAACAACGCAAAGAAGAAAATTAAAAAATAGTCAAAAAGTCCTAAAAAATGACCATCTCAGTGAAAACTTGGCAAATAGGTGCCTTGATGAATCAAAGAAAAAAAGTACAAAAAATCAAAAGTATAAAAAAATTGAAAAAGAGAAAAAGTATCTCGGTGAAAACTTGTAAAATAGGTGACTTGGTAGCAAAAATAGAAAAAATTTCTAAGTGGTGAAAACCTAGTAAACAAGCACTACTTCTAATCAATCACTCCATCTCTCAATACAACACTTGAATACTTAGCTAACCTAAATTGTTTAGCTTGTACATATCTTCCAATCACTTTTGTGACAATCAAATATTGAATGAAATCTTTCTATACTGAAGTCCTAGGAAAGTCGTATTCTCTATGGGGTAGTGGTCATGGTCATGCAAGTAGTAAGGTCATATATTCATTATTAGGGCTATCTACTAGGTGTGTCAATTATTGCTAGTCCACGATTTGACATTAAACTACACAACCAAAGGTATTCCTTAATACCACCAACCTAAAACAACAATAATATTTCTTAATACTTAGACCTAACAGTGTTCCTAAACACTAGTCATGGAGACTAGACCTAATCAACTATGTTCGTAAGCACTAATATAATCAAACAAAACACTTATCGCACTAGACACGAACTATAATTGAAAATAATTTATGATTGATAATGTTTTCTAAAAGTGATTGCAAATTAATCAAAATTGTTCCTTAACACTACCTAATGTTAATGTTTGTAGCTTCAGTCATATGATCACTTAGAATACATATAATACTTAGATATTGATTAATAATAATATATTGTGTGTATATATATATATATATATATATATATATATATATATATATATATATATGTATGTATGTATGTATCTATGTATCTATGTATGTATGTATGTATGTATGTATGTATGTATGTATGTGTACATATATATATGATATATATATGTTATATTATTATTAATATATACTATTCAAATTTATATTATTCTAATATATGATTGATTAATGAAACATTATAAAATAAATAGACATGTCCCATGAAGGGACATGTCTCTCATAGCCTCATTCCCAATATAAATAAGAGAGATTGTTGCATTTGGAAAATACATACTGTATACAATACAGGCATTGCTATTACATTTGTAGCAATCATGAAAATTTAACATGGTATCAGAGCCAAGTTACAAATGTGAGAAAGAAATGATATGAAGGAGATTTCATACAAAGAAGGGAATCATTGGAAACTATATTAAATTGATTTAGGAAATTATAAGAGAAATACTGTCTATTTCAAAGATCGAGCTCTTAAATTGATATTCAGTAAAATGAATGCCACAATCATTATGAAATTGCTTGATCTCTACATTGTGTCACAGATGACATGTTCTTTCCATCAACAATATATGGATTGACAATTCTAATCACTATGCACTAGTATTTGGTTTCTCAATACTAGATTGACAAGCATGATTCCTCCTAGGCATGTTTTAAAACTTATCAACAACGGGTCACCACCAATACAATCCCAAACAATTGATCATAGATAGATTCCTTGACAAAGTGTATCAAGTTTCGATGATAATCAACCCAATATCAGTGATGAGTAATTTAGGGTATGATAGTGCATGATTTAGATAAATTGGCTAATATATCGATAATAGACTCCTATGTTGACACCAAGTGTTGTCACAATGCCTCCAATTAGAGATGAATGCAATACACTAGTTTATATCTTTGTTTTTATCGCATCTGCCAACTCTTCAAAACCAACAACATATTGCTATGCCACAATAAAAGTATTAACAGAGAAAAACAATTCTTGGCTTAGTATATCTTATGCATATAGTCATTGGTCCCTAATTCAAGTTACTATGATGCCTATGTGTAAGTGCAGGGTTGGTGCAAGTAGCAAAAACAACTCTTTATCATCTATGATTACATGCCCACTGGCATCCTCAATAATTTGATCTTCGAGAGTCCAAGAGTGGTGTTGTGGTGGATTGAGAGATATAATATTCTCAGGGGGGTCATCGCTAGTTTTTTGTATTTGCACGAATAGTGGGAGAAGAGTGTTGTTCACAGAGACATTAAATCGAGCAATGTGTTGTTGGACTCAGAGCTCAATGGAGGACTCGGGGATTTTTGGTTGGCTAGATTGTATGACCACAATGATAACCTGTGGATGACTCAGCTGGTGGGGATGCTAGGTTACATAGCACTAGATCTCATCCACATAGGAAAGGCTACACCTAGTTCTGATGTGTTCAGCTACGACACTCTATTGTTGGAGGTTGCATGTAGGAGAAGGCCCTTGGATTTTTCCAAGGATGAGGGACAAGAAGTCTTGGTGGAATGGGTTTGGAAATTGTATACTAGAGAGAGCCTGCTGGATGCTACAAATCCAAAGTTGGAAGGCAACTATGGAGTGGAAGAGATAGAAAGAGTGCTAAAATAGGGACTCTTGTGTTCTCATATAAAATTATGCCTATGTAAATCATTATTGTTGGGATTTTCAGTTTGACCTTGCCATCTTCGTTGCTCATCTCAAATTGATTATTGGATTAAATATTTTTTGTAGAGATGGCCTTACCTAATTATGGTTACTCAAAAATAGCCCTTATCACATTTCTTGCTAGATCAGGAGATTATAAAGGTGTCATCGGCCTTGCCAAAGGAAGTATTTTCATTTGGAGCAAGTTGAGCACTCAATAATGATGGGATATCAAGCTTTTGACCTACGTATAGTACACACCCTCATCCGGATTTGACTCGGCCTACACAGGTCCAACTCATCAATCCACCATGTCACTCAAGGTGTCAGCAGGAAAGGATGCCAATTTGTAATCATTGAATTAAAAAGTTGATTATCGGGTAACACATCCTTTTTGATCAAAGGCAAATTTGTAGTGAGTGTTATGGCATAGCAATGGGATCATATATATAGGATACACAGAATAATCTTTGAGGTGGTGAGTCATTGGACCCTGAAAGTATAATGTGAGAGATTTAACAAGTGGTATACAAAAATATAAAAGAAATTGAGAGAATCACGGGACGCGATGTGACAAGGTAAAAGAAAGTATTATATGTTCTTCACTATACAATGTTTATAATTATTATTAATTTATTTATATGGATAGATATAAATGTACATATATGGTGATTATATATGTATATAAAATAATTATATGTAAAATCATAGATTAAAGATATATTCTTAGAATATTGAATATATATATATATATATATATATATATATATATATCTGTGTGTGTGTGTGTGCATGTGCGCATATATATTCAAGTATATATTTAAATTAGATATTTATCTATATTACATTGGAATGATCTTATATCTTTATGTAGAATTATCCTTGAGTATTATGTCAGTCTCTCTCTTATTCCCTTATTTCAATACGTACTATGAGAGCTATTTGCCTTGATCTCTTCTGAGGATTCTCTTGTAGGAAAATGAGGATTGCTATCAGATTCAGAGGGAGTTTAACAAATATTAGAAGTAGTCTTGAATGAGAAGGTCAGAAGGTTGATATCACATTCAGAATAAGTCTGATGAACCATCAGAGGAAACCTTGGACAAGAAGGTTAATTGTTGATGTTAGTACTTCAAGATTCAGAGGGAGTCAGCACGACATCTAGAGGATATGCCTTATTTTATTTCCAAGGATCTTGGTCATATTGATTCAGAGGGAGTAAACCATATTGAGATGGTTTCCCTAGTGACCAAGAAACTAAAAAAAAACTATGATTCAAATGATGAAATTCCATGTATGTGAACTAGAAAGATTTTATGCAGATATCTAGGTCATGATATTCCTAGATAGATGGTTGGGAATTCAAGAAAAGAGCGTAATGCAAACTAAAGAACAAGACATGACTTTCTCATAGAAGGTTGATATTAGATTCAGAAGGCTCATATATTAGTTCATCTAAAACAACCTTGGATGAGGAGGTGAGGAGGTTGTTACATGACCTTAAAGGAAGCATCCAGATATGACCTTAAAGGAAGCATCCAAATTTCTATGATCATGAGATTGAGTCTCATGTGTGTTGGCAAAAATGCTTTTATGCTATCTCCTAGAGTGATGCAAACTATATAAGAGATATAGTACATAAGTATGCTATTCAAGGTACATTATCCATACAAAACATATGGCTAATATTCCCACCAAGTCTCTTGCTAAAGGTAAGGTTGTGTACCTTTGAAATAAACTTGGCATGTTGGAGAATGAAGCCTTAGATGAAAAGGAGTTTCATCTATTATCTTGTATGTTATTGCATTCTTCTCCTTGAGAGAGAAGTCTAAGGTGAAAGCCCTTGGGATGAACCATGATGGATCCACCCTCTGATATGAGTCAAGGTGGATTTCACGTGTGTGACTCCAGAACTTATGGGCCCTCCTGTGAACATTGGAGAAAGGTGACAACTTTTCGACAATGAAAACATGTATTTGATGTTACAAGGTGATGATCTTGTAATGGAGATTTGTTATGGTAGACATTTATATGTCAGTGCACATACCATAATAGGGTTATATGTAAGGGGAATATAATGTTCTCAAATTACTATATCCTTGTATCACGATCTGAGGTGATATGAAAATTAGGTATCATGATCAAAAGTGATTCCTCATATCAAGGTGGTAAGAAAACTAGGTATCATGATCAAAAGTGATTCCTCATATAAAGGTGGTATGAAAACTAGGTATCATGATCAAAGGTGATTCCTCATATCAAGGTGGTAAGAAAATTAGGTATCATGATCAAAAGTGATTTCTCATATCAAGGAGGTATGAAAACTAGGTATCACAATCAAAAGTGATTCCTCATATCAAGGTGGTATGAAAACTAGGTATCACGATCAAAGGTGATTCCTCATATCACATGTTTGGTGATATGTAAAACTAGGTATCACATGTCAGGTGATTCCTCATATCACATGTTAGGTGATATTGAAAATTGGGTATCACATGTTAGGTGATTCCTCATATCACATGTTAGGTGATGTGTAAAGCTTGATATCACATTTTAGGTGATACTTCATATCATGAATTATGTAATATATGATTTCTTAGTATCCATATGGATCATATTAGGATCCTTTTGAACTTAGTATTACATTTTGATTGGACCCTATGAAACATATCACATAGTGATATGTCTCTACGTAAACTTAGTATCCATATGAAAAACATCATGAGACGTATTGTCATTAGACATACCATGGATATTTATGAGCTATGGTGAACATCATGTGACTTGATATTCTTCCATATGCCATATCTCCTGATATCACAGTCGGGTGATATCTCCTCTCTTTCAAAATTAATGATTTATTACCTTGATGAATTTTATCTTCTCTAGCTAAGAGGGAGTGCTGATATTTTGTATCACTATAGTTAGGGTCATATGTGTTGACAAGGGATACCACAACACATTATGTTTGATCATCCTCCCTAGCTAAGAGGGAGTGTAAATGTTTGTAGCTTCAGTCATATAATCACTTAGAATACGTATAATACTTAGATATTGATTAATGATAATATATTGTATTTGTATACACACACACACACACATATATATATATATATACATATATATCTATATACATACATATATATATATATATATATATATATATATATATATATATATATATATATATATATATATATATATATATATATATATATATATACATATATATGTACATATATATATACATATATATGTACATATATACATATATATATATATGTATGTATATATATATATACATATATATATATATACATGTATATATAAATATGTATATATATATATATACATACATATATATATATATATATATATATATGTATGTATATATATATATATATACATATATATATATATGTATATAGATATATATGTATATATATATCTATATACATATATATATATGTATATATATATATATATACATATATATATAGATATATATATATATGTATGTATATATATACATATATATATATCTATCTATATATATATATATGTATATATATATATATATATATACACATATATACATCTATATATATGTATATAGATATATATGTATATAGATATATATGTATATATATATATATATATATATATCTATGTGTGTGTGTGTGTGTGTGTGTGTACATATATATACATACATATATATATATATATACATATACATACATACATACATACATACATACATATATATATATATATATATATATATATATATATATATATATATATGTATGTATGTATGTATGTATGTATGTATGTATGTATATGTATATATATGTATATATATATATGTATATGTATATATATGTATATGTATATATATGTATATATATATATATGTATTTATATGTATGTATGTATATATATATGATATATATATGTTATATTATTATTAATATATATTATTCAAATTTATATTATTCTAATATATGATTGATTAATGAAACATTATAAAATGAATAGACATGTCCCATGAAGGGACATGTCTCTCATAGCCTCATTCCCATTATAAATAAGAGAGATTGTTGCATTTGGAAAATACATACCTTATACAATACAGGCAGTGCTATTACATTTGCAGTGATCATGAAAATTTAACACATAATAACAAACAAATGCTTTGAAATTTATTTTGATCATGTATTTCTGTACTGTCTCAAAGATGTCCATGGACTAGAGAAACAAAGCAAGGAAATCATTTTTTTTCTTAGTTTACTATGACTTATTATCAATTTATGATTGTTGTGTTCTCTAAGTAACTTCAAGATGTCTAAAAATGACTAGGGAAATAAGGGCTAATGGCATAACATTTTCTTTTTTCATCTTCTTGTGGTAATAAATCTAGTGATATAATGTGATCATATGGAATGGGTGTCTATGGTAAGAGCATCCATCATGATTGGAATGTTGCATATACCTCAACCTATTTTCTATGAAATATTTGGTGAGGTTGGATTCATTTCTTTAACTATTTTAATCTAAATAAGACAAATTCCTTGTAAAGTACATAAAACATAGTATACCCAAGAATATGAATAATAAAGGTCATTGTGGGTTATATATTAAAAGGTTGCACATAAACAGAAATTTTTTTATTACTAGGAAGTAACTGACAAAACATTCTAGCCTATATGGCTTGATGTTTAGGTTCACTTTCAACATGACATATAACATAGGAAGTATGAACATATTTTCATGATTGCTAAATCTATCAGTGAAAATTGTACTAACCTATCAGGTCCAAACTAAAATTCTCTATGATGATAAAAGATCCATCTCGAATATTCAGTGACAATCCTAGAGGTCTTAATTATGTTGCAATTCATTAATTAATTAATTTGCATTTCATTGGTTAATTAAGTTACATTTCATTGCTTAATTAATGATGCAGGGCCCTCCACTATCACCTTAAGTAAACTAATTCAACTTGAGGATTCAACAAGAGACTTGGAATCAACTCAAGGAATTAGTCCTACTAAAAGATCAAATGGAGTTCTCTGACTTTGTAAATCACTCCCACAACCATACCAAATGAGTTCACCTTCCCACTTCCTTGTTCCAATCCCTCATTTCACCAACTCCATCCTAGGCAACCTAGTGCCCCCCCAGTACCTCCAACACACCAAAACTCAAACTAGACCTGATACTCTTATCTAAATTATATGGATCATCTTAAAATGGTATAATTACCATGATCCAACTCCCTATTCACTCCAATAAACACATCTTCAACCTTTTCCCTTTTATAGCCTTTCTAGGCCTGCCTAGTAGCCCTTCACAACCTAAAATCAACAAATTTCTCTAAAATTCCCCAAACAACATATAAATGTTTTCACACTTCTGAATACCCTTTTTAGAGTTATTAAATACTTAAAAATATTAGGTTCCCACCATGTGACTAGAGAACACTTTCATCACCCACTGACCCTCTAATTAGCCTTGATTAGCCCTTGCCCAAAGAAGGAACTCATAACCCTGCTTAACTCCATGATTCCCAAGTATGAAATAGTCTTCAAATACCTTCTAACACATAATATTTTCAAACTTTCAACATTTTACCACTCACCATACTCCCAAAACAATTAACCCTTGCTTCTAGGTTCATTAGCCTAGGGTTTTAGAGAATACACCCTTCCCTGCTAACCACAACTTCAATATTGGTTCTATCACAACAAAATGTATCCCAATAGATCATTCCAACCATCATTTATCTTCTCCCTTCATCTTACAACTCCCAGCAATGACTGGTGTCAATTCAAGTGTTCCTTTACTGGATCTTACCAGACCTGTTACTGTTTCTTCTCACCTTCTCCCATATTCCCTACATTCAACAACTAATGTACAAGGGAATATACATATTTAGACCTCTCCCATCAAGTTACAATTGCCATAGGGATAGGAGGGTCATTACATAATACAATCTTCAAAACTCTAAACTATAGACTGTACCCCTTTGTTAACCAGTCCCTGTTCCTGCAACAGTCAAGTTCTTGGTGTTGCCAATCAACAAAAAAATGAAGTGTTTAACTAAAAAAGTAAAAAAAAATGTCAAGAAATGTTCCTAGACCATGTTTAAGGAAGGATCACATTAAATAACATTCAAACCAAGTCACTATTATCAGACTGTACCCACAAAACAATGAGTTCTAGAATTGCAGGGAATTTCATTTGCATTGATTGAAACTATTACAACCTCATGCCATTACATACCAACATTGATCCCTGTATCCACTCACGTGGATCTCACCAAAATAGACCCTCAACTCTAATCAATTGACTACTACCAATTCAAACTACCAAAAACTAATTCAAACTGTCCCAAAACCGACAGTCTAAACAAAATAAGAAGAAAATGTGTTATCAAGTTGACAACCTATGTTGTCAACTCGACAACATGACTAATTCCTCTTATAATGACTGTTAGAAGGTTTTTAAACAACCTTTGCAAATCAATACTAACCTATAACCCCAACTAAGCCTTTGCTTGGCTTATATTGCCAATATTGACAACTTACAAGACTTTGCACATTTAATGCTTTTAACATCATTGAAAGACTTGCATAGCCTCATTACATCTTTTTAAGACCATTATTGATCATTTCCCTAACCTAGTATCAAACCATAATCCCTTCCTAGTGACCACTAGGTAGCTTATCATTGCCATTAGGCTTACATTTAGGATTTTGATTATAATGAGATCAATTTATGATCAAAACCACATTACATGACCATGATTGGTCTCATTAAATGTTTTAATGACCTTTGAAGGCCATTGGTCTTCTAATCCTCCCAAGGATCCATTAGTGATCCTAGTGCTCTTCCTGACTCCTACTTGTGACCTTGGTTCTCCTACACCATACTCACCAACTTTGAAATTGTTCTAAGTCCTCTTGGAAGGCTCTGTCAAACAAACTTGCCCAACTAGATCTCCATGTCATCTCATGTCACTTGCACACTTGGACTTTGTCTCTACATACTCCATGCTTGCTTGTCTCCTTGAATGCCTTGTGACTGAACCTGCTTCTTTGGCATGCTTATCCATGCTTTCAGCTTGTTGTCCACACTTAGTTTCCATGTTCTCATAACTCTTTTGGAAGTGTATACCATGTACCTTCCTTCTACACCTTCTTTTCCTCTTTTTATACTTAAGATCTATAGACCACATCATTAGAAATAAAAAGACATAACACAACCCTGTCATTATTTGACTTTGACACAACCTTGTGAAGTCTATCATGCTAGAAATCCATAGTACTTTAAGATACACCTGCAACACAATCACACTTATCATCAAAAACCAAAACAATACCTTCATAATAGTATAGGTTGTCCCCATACACAAGCTTGGAATAGTTTTTACATGACTTTGCATTCTCATGTTGTCTTTATCTTTAGATTTTTGATTCTTGGATACCTCTGCCTCTGTCAGTAACTCGTCATCATAATTGTGCCATCTTTCTTGGCCTTGCACTATTCCCTTGGTGTCAACTTTTCTCTTCCTAGTCTTGATTGTCCTTGTGAAAAAAATTTTCCCAATATTTAGTGGACATAAAATAGTACCAATCATTATATTCTTTCTTCATCAAACTTTGCTTCTACCCTATCTTCATCAACAACCTCAGTCCTTACCTCTGTTCTGCATCCTTGAACCTCATTATCATGATATTCACTCTCATCCTTGCAACCTATCTACTGTAATCTTCTCTCTTTTCCTTCAGATGGATTACATACCTTTGAATTAGCATTCTTGATTGCTTCATGCTTCCAAGCACCATCATTCTTCTTAAAACAAATTTGTACCTTCTCATTGTCTTCATGTTCCTTATACCTTAGGAACTCTCTTTTTCCCATCAACCGTGTCCTTGACATTCCCCATGCCACCTTATCATCCTGTAGTGAACTCAATACAAATTATTTTCCATTCTTGTTGATAGCATAAGTATTTTCTCTACCATCATACAAGGCCATAACATGAACTTTCCAAACTCTACCCAAGATTACATGACAATCACTCAAGGGCATAACATCACATAAAATAGTATCATAATAAGATCCAATACTAAAAGAAATGTATTCTTTTTCTTTAACATCAATCCACTGATCATTATTCATTCCATACACTCTATAAGGTGTGCTATGTGCCATCTTTTCAATATTCAACTTGCCAAGCATTACATCTGAAACAATATTAGTAATGGAACCACTAGAAACAACAACCTTGCATACCTTACCCCTACATTTGCATTGTGTCCTGAATATGAATGACCTCTGAATGTACTTTGCATCCTCATTCTCTTCCATTATGACCACTATACCTGCTATTCAATCTTTTTGTACTCAACAACCTCTGAACTCACCTTTCAATCCAAGATCAATCAACAAAGAGTCACCACCTTGGAACACTCCCAAAGGATGATTCAACTCTAAGAGTTCAACAAAGGATGCTTGGTCTTCAAAATCTTAGATCTTCACCCCAAGCCAAATCTTTTACTATGCTCTGATACCACTTGATGAAGAGCCCTCCACTATCACCTTAAGTAAACTAATTCAACTTGAGGATTCAACAAGAGACTTGGAATCAACTCAAGTAATTAGTCCTACTAAAAGATCAAATGGAGTTCTCTGACTTTGTAAATCACTCCCATAACCATACCAAATGAGTTCACCTTCCCACTTCCTTGTTCCAATCCCTCATTTCACCAACTCCATCCTAGGCAACCTAGTGCCCCCACCGTGCCTCCAACACACCAAAACTCAAACTAGACCTAATACTCTGATCTGAATTATATGGATCATCTTAAAATGGTATAATTACCATGATCCAACTCCCTATTCACTCCAATCAACACATCTTCAACCTTTTCCCTTTTATAGCCTTTCTAGGCCTGCCTAGTAGCCCTTCACAACCTGAAATTAGCAAATTTCTCCCAAATTCCCCAAACAACATATAAATATTTTCACACTTCTAAATACCCTTTTCAGATTTATTAAATAATTAACAATCTCAGGTTCCCACCATGTGACTGGTGAACACTTTCATCACCCACTGACCCTCTAATTAGGCTTGATTAGCCCTTGCCCAAAGAAGGAACTCTTAACCCTACTTAACTCCAAGACTCCCAAGTATGAAACAGTCTTCACAGACCTTCTAAGACATAATATTTTCAAACTTTCAACATTTTACTGCTCACCATACTCCCAAAACAATTAACCCTTGCTTCTAGGTTCATTAGCCTAGGGTTTTAGAGAATACACCCTTCCCTGCTAACCACAACTTCAATATTGGTTCTATCACCACATAATGTATCCCAATAGATCATTCCAACCATCATTTACCTTCTCCCTTCATCTTGCAACTCCCAGCAATGACCGGTGTCAATTCAAGTGTTCCTTTACTGGATCTTACCAGGCTTGTTACTGTTTCTTGTCACCTTCTCCCATATTCCCTACATTCAACAACTAATGTACAAGGGAATATATATATTTATACCTCTCCCATCAAGTTATAGCTTCCATAGGGATGGGAGGGCCATTACATAATATAATCTTCAAAACTCTAAACTATAGATTGTACCCCTTTGTTAACCAGTCCTTGTTCCTGCAACAATCAAGTTCTTGGTGTTGAGAATCAACAAAACAATGAAGTGTTTAACTAAAAAAGTAAATAAAAATGTCAATAAATGTTCCTAGACCATGTTCAAGCAAGGATCACATTAAATAACATTCAAACCATGTCACTATTATTAGACTATACCCACGAAACAGTGAGTTCCAAAATTGTAGGGAATTTCATTTTTCATTGATTGAAACTATTACAACCTCGTGCCATTACATACCAAAATTGATCCCCCTATCCACTCATGTGGATCTCACCAAAATAGACCCTCAACTCTAATCAACCGACTACAACCAATTCAAACTACCAAAAACTAATTCAAACTGTCCCAAAACTGACAATCTAAACAAAATATGAAGAAAATGTGTTGTTAAGTTGACAACCTATGTTGTCAACTTGACAACATGACTAATTCCTCTTATAATGACTGTTAGAAGGTTTAGAAACAACCTTTGCAAATCAATACTAACCTATAACCCCAACTAAGCCTTTGCTTGGCTTATATTGCCAATATTGACAACTTACAAGACTTTGTACATTTAATGCTTTTAAAATCATTGAAAGGCTTGCATAGCCTCATTACATCTTTTCAAGACCATTATTGATCATTTCCCTAACCTAGGATCAAACCATAATCCCTTACTAATGACCCCTAGGTAGCTTATCATTGCCATTAGGCTTACATTTAGGATTTTGATTATAATAAGATCAATTTATGATCAAAACCACATTACATGACCATGATTGGTCTCATTACATGTTTTAATGACCTTTGAAGGCTATTGGTATTCTAATCCTCCCAAGGATCCATCAGTGATCCTAGTTCTCTTCCTAACTCCTACTTGTGACCTTGGTGCTCCTGCACCAATTAAGGTGCATTTTATAGGTTATTTTAGTTGCATTAATTGCATACATTTTAGTTGCATACATTTGTTAACATAGTTGCATTTATTTTAAGGTTTCATTAGTATGAATGTGATTAATTAACTTCAACATGATTAAAATTCAAAAAAGCGATAATATCAACATATACAAGTTTCACCATGTAAATCAAATCATTAAGATTAAAAAAAAATCAATGACTCGGTATCTAAACACCGATATCTACACACTTGCATAATCATGTCAGTTTCATAAAAATATATGCATCAATGCATACATCAACATACATAAATAAAATGAGATATTCATACATCACATCGCATTACATCTCAATAAGGTATCTCATATACATGCATAATTTAAAAGCACATCAAAAGAAACATAAACACATGCATTCATACATCCATATAAGCATAAAAAGGAAAGTACAAAAATAGCTACATATATCAATGTCATAATACAATGAAGTTAAGAAATTAATCATCTATCTAATCACATGACCAAGAATAGCAAGATGAGATCAATATTGAAAACATAGGTATATCACTATACCAAGATCAAGAAATGTGTAGAAATACATTATCATCAGTATCAGTGTCAAAAAAGACTAATCATGTACATATCAAAGTCAAGAGAGTATAAGTATATCATATCAAAAGGAGTACATCATATGGTACATCAATGATACATATATCAAAAAAAATCAAAAGTACATAATAAAATCAATTTTGGATCAACACTAGGAGGAGCGAGAGGTGGTGCATCAACTCTGGTAGGAACTAGAGGAGGTATAGAACCCTTAGACTGTTGTGCAACAATTGAATATAAAGGTTCCCTCTAAGGTGCTAGAATAGTTTCACAATATAAGGAAAAATGATATGCTTCCCTCTGACCCTGGTGAGATGCATTATGAGCATATATGTCCCTCTTTTCTCTCAAAATAGCTAGCTACTGATCTTTTTTTCTCTCAAATTGACCAGTTGCATATCCATATCAATAATTCAAGGCTCTAAAGTAGAAACATGTGTCCTCAAGGTTTCTATCTCTTGCTCACACACATATAGAGGGTCTATGTCTTTAGGAGGACCTCAAGGTTATTGACCTCCCCCTCCACTAACACCACTACTCTCCCTAGGAAACCTCTACTATTTATTTCATGGTACTAATGGACTAGAATCCCTACAAGGAGGAACAACTCTTAATCTACTCTAGTGACCCTATTGGTCTTCATCACCCCTAGCTCCTCTCTATCTTCAACCTCATCCATCTCTACCACCTCCTCCTCCATCACCACGTCACACTCCATCTCCACCATCATATCCTCCTCAATCTCTACCTCTATCTCTTTCCCTTCCTCTACCAGCATGAGCTCTACCAAGACCATCATTAGTAGGATCATAATCTAGGGCATCCTCAATCTGTGGAGAAATCTCATCAGGTGCAATAAATCTGAGAAATGGGTGTTGTAATAAATGTGCATGATAAACATTTGTAACACTACCATCAGCCACCTCTGGTAATAGATCCCACCTGACAGGTACCATCTATGAGATCTCATGGATAGATATCTCATATGGTAACTAGGATCCCCACTGACTCTCCCCATCATGTACATAGGCATATACAGAAAGATCTTGAGGCATGCCCTGAATGCAACCAAACTATCTCAGTACCCATGTCATAATGAATCTCTCAAAAATGTAGCAAGTATGGCTAATGAGATATCTTCTCTGAAAGAAGTACAACATATGGTGAACATCAATATATGGACACTAGAAAACATATGACAACATCTAATACATCATCTAAACCCTTCACCAGTACTCCACCTTGTTGAGGTGGGGCTGCTAAATAAAATTGGCATACCTATATATGTAGGGTAACTCTGGATCTCAGTGTCTGTCCACTATAGGTTGTGTCACTAGGATGTGCTCCTAGGCCCAAATTTGTAAGACTAAGATACTGATAGTCATGCTCCATGAATGTTGGTACACAATCTCATGAAGCTCATGATAGATGTGAGATAGAATGAAACTCCCCCAGGAAAAGTAGCGAGGAGAGAAAATCATGTCCTCGATCACTCGAGACTTACCACACATAAAACTATACTGACCTTTGTCAAGAATCATGATCCCCCCTATCAAACTAGTAATAAACATAGGAAGGCACTCATAATGGGATACCATAAGGTCCCAGGATAGATATCTCTATGCAATCATAAGATTTTTAAATAAGAGGCGAGTATCTACAATGGCCACTACAACTCCAGACTCATACTCAACATGAGATCCCATAACAGGAACTCGCAGGATGCACCGAACGTCCTTAGGGGTCATAATCATCTCACCAATAAGAAGGTGGATGGTGTTGTACTCTGAGTTCCATCTCTCAACTAGAGCAGTCAACAACCCTTGATTGACCCTAATTTCAGGTAAATCTACTAAACTTTAGAGACCACAATGAGCAATGGTACACTTCTTAGTGGTAGTCAACTACTCTGTTAGCTCCAAGACCTAGGTAGGCCTCAAAAGATGGAAAGATGACACTAAATTGGGTTTTTAAGAAATAAATCAGCACTAAGTTAGCATTAGAAAAGGAAAATTGAAGTTAAATTGGTTAACAGGTCAGAGAGAAAGCCTATATTGGGAAAATTCTAAGTAAAATACCAAAAAAAATCCTAAAATTGAACGTGATTCAAGATTTATAGGATGTGATCCTTCACATACTGGATGAAACCCAAAATGGATGGGATGAGATCCATTAAAGGGATATGAATTTTCTTTAACATGGTGTGATACACTGATGAAAGGGCTAAAAATTCAAGAAAATTTTGACCAAATATAACTTAGCAAGTTGTGATCCTAAAACTACAAGATGTGATCTAGAGTTTGGTGAAAACCCGAATGCAATGTAAGATTGATAGGATGTGACCCAGGATGTCAAGTGTGATCCAAAACTAAATTGGTCATAAAATGCATGAAATAAAGAAAAACTTTAAAAGGAAGATATGGAAAGGTAGGTTATCAGGTACTTACCAGAGATGCATAGTGGGAAAGTCACTGATATTGATGGCTGAGCTCAAAATGATGCATTTCAACTGGGACCACCATCTTCTTTCTCAAAGCTCTGAAATTACCAAGCATAAAAGTGAAAATGAATATTAAAATTATCTTTTTGGGCCTATTTTAACCCCTCGGGGACCCTAATGACCTTGGGCACTTCCATAGAAGAATGCAGTAGGAAATCCATATCAAAACTGAAATCAAAATAGGGGTTGTATATTACTTTAAAGCAGTAAAAATAAAGTTACTAACACAAGTCAACCTTGCAAAAATTTAGTCAACTATGGTCAAAATTGTAGTCAGTTTGGGGCAGAGTGAACAGATATTCAAGCAGAAATATTACAAAAGCATTCACTATATTTATTACTCAAATGGACAGTCAATAAAAGTCAAATCAAGGGAAAAATTTAGTTGAATAATGGTTAAAGATACTCAAAATTTCTTAAATGATGAACAAAATCTTACCAAAAGCTACTCAAAGTTGTTTTTCAACTCGCACATTGAATCCATGCTTCAAGATATTGGTCAATCATCACTCTAACTTGGTCAAATCTATCATTTAATGGTCAAACAGTGTTCCCTTAAACACGAAATTTATTCCTAATCAAATTCTAGTAAATTCTAAACATTTTCTACTTGATCCAAATCAATTTTTTATCAGTTGAATGTCTTCATCAATGCTTGAAATCTGGATTACATCAAATTACTATTCCAATTTCATTCTTGAGGGGACATAATCATACCTAAAATCAATCATTTCTATTATTCAATCTGATCAAGGATTCAAATAAATCAAATCTTCAACACTAGGGGCATGCCAATTCTCTTTAATCAAGTCAGGACTATATCAAGTTTATTATCTATGCCTAAATCAAATCCTCCTGACATTGATCAATTCCATCACTTCAAATAAAATTGATTATTTTTTATAATCATGATATTTTGGATATTCAATTTCATCACACCAAATCAAACTGGATATTTCGATTAACATTTATTGAACTTTGTCCAATCAAGTTCAGAGTTCATATGGTCAATTCTTGTTCAATCAAGTTCAAAATTGATGGCTTAAAACTTTCAATCATGTTGAAGTTCATTCAATCAAACTCAAACTTCTCGAATCTAGAGTGGTTTCATCAAATTGGTCTCTAAATATCCTCAAATCTAGAGTGGTTTCATCACTTCATATCAAGCCGCTATCTAAATCAACATCATGTATTTTCTTTGAATCGCTGCATTGTCTACACATCGATTCAAAGAGGGGAAAATGTAATCACCCCAAATCGAGCTAGTCTAACCAAAGGCCCTATTTGCCTTAATTCGATACAATTTTCTAATTATTCTAATCTGATAACCTGATTATTGGCATAATTTGTCAAAATCATTGAAATTCCTAAATCAAGCATTAAATCATCATCAATTGATCAAAAATCATATTACTTACCTCTAGCCGAATTAATTAAATAAATCACACTTAAATATATGGATAAAGATAATTAATTAAAAACAAGTAATAAATCATCCTAAAATACATTTCACCTCTCAAGGGACAACAAGGAAAAATACATCCAATCATAGGCTAAGCACATGGATCAAAGGAGGATGAATCTCAACCACTCCTCTCAAATTGAATCTCAACCGTTGAATTCATTAATCTTTCTATAAAAGAGAATTTTAAAATCTCATAAATTAATAGTTAATTGCACTCATACTTGCATTCTATCAATTTAAATTCATAGCTTAAGTCATTAAAATTTGGTAATGAATTAATGGCATTCAATAGAATAGTTTCATTTCTCAATTCTTAGTTAATTTGCATTTAAAATCTCTCATTCTAGTAGTGTAATATCATTGGTTATGGTCTAAATATGAGAGTAGAATTAATCCTAATCACACTCTTTCTAGTTAGAGAGAAATAGGACAATTTTTTGTAGTTTATTTTCTTCTCATTTGATTTTAAACTAACAATATAATGTCTTATTGAAGTGTTGTGGTGCAAGATAACTTCTACCACAAAATACACATACAAGTGCAACTAGTGGTATCACAACCTATAGATAGACAAGGAGTATGACTCAAGTTAAGAAGGATAAACCTTCTCATATCAAGCCATAAGAAAGGAGATCAACAAGAAATGTCAAGACTGCATTGATCATAGAGGCACCAAGCATAGCTACAAGGAAGAGAAAGAAGGAGAAAGAAAAAATATTTGAAAAGGTTGTTGAAGAATAAAGTGGGGAGACTAGATTGGAAAAAGAGTAGAAAGAGCTCAAATCCAAAGGTAAAAATTCTAAGGTAGTAGATTCACCTACTACAAAATCTATATGTCATGATTTTAGTCAATTTCTTTGTGTTGGAGACATAATACAAGAAGTGAAGAAATTAGGAATTCTAAAAAGAGTGAAGATGTAGTAGGACAAGTTTAGTGAAAAGAATCAAAAGAAAATTGCAGTAATCTTTAGTATGAATAGTTTGAGTCAAGTGCTACTATAGTTACAAGATTTGATACCTAAATCTGTATATGACAAACTAGATTCAAGATGGAAGGAAATACTTAATCAAGAAAAGGATATAGTTCCATATGTAGTATTACAACTCCTACTATAACTTAGCAAGGAAGAAGAATAAAAGAAATGCAATAAAGTGAGACCCCTATTCAAAATGAAGACTGGAGTAATCAAATTACTGATAGGTGAGTCTAAAGAAATACATGATGAGACCGAGAGTATTCTTAGAGAATATTTGGGACTTAATGGTGGAAGTAAAGAGGTTGAACATGTTGACAAAGAAGTGAGACCTCAACTAGATAATGATAAATTGTTCTTCACCCAAACAGTGGAAGGATGGAAAATTGATGATGTTGATGTAACACTTGATAATGATATTTTGTATGATACATAGGATAATGTGGACATCTCAAGTGATATCTCATAACAAGGACCACATGAGGAAAAAATTGATAATTTGAACAAGATAATCCTCAAAAAGGACAAAAGGAAGAAGAGAAAATGGATACTACAACTGGTTAAGACCTGGTTGATGGTAATCAAGAAAAGACACTTCCTGATCATCTAAAAGAACAAGTATAGGTTGAAAGTGAAAAAATTCCAATAGATCAAGTAGAACAAACACTAGCTATAGAGGTCAAGCTTGATGTAAAGGAAAAGGAAAAGGAAAAGGAAAAGGAAAAGGAAAAGGAAAAGGAAAAGGAAAAGGAAAAGGAAAAGGAAAAGGAAAAGGGAAGGGGAAAGGGAAAGGGAAAGGGAAAGGGAAAGGGAAAGGGAAAGGGAAAGGGAAAGGACAAAGTGAGTGATGAAGATGACATTCTGATTAAAGGGTAGATAGATTTCAGGAACATGAACCCTAAGGAAATGATGAAATATGCAATGGCAATTAAGACCAAGGAAAAGAGGGATAAGATGAATCAAGAATCTCAAGTGATTCTCACCACTAGAGACATGCTATTTGATTTGATAAGTGAAGTAGAATATGATGAATCAGCTATACCTATTGCAAAATTGGCACATTTAGTTACTAACATGGGTGAATAAATGAAATACTTGGAAGATGCTACAATATACAAGGCATAAAAGGAGTTTTAGAAGAAAATAATATAGAAGTCGGCATTGTTAGGAATAATAGTCCACCAACACAACTAAGAGGGGGGGGGGAATCAGTTGTGAGATAGATTATTAAACTTTAAACTTTAAATAGAAGCTACATAAAATCAAATGATAACATAGTAAATGCCAACACAATAACATAATATTTTGTTGTCGAGGAAACCCTTTTAAAGGTAAAAAATTCAGTGGGAATTAGCACCCAATAATGATGTACTGAGAGTATAGTATCCCTGTTAAAAGATCTAGCCTTGTTAGGAGCTTATTAAAACATTACAATACATAGTCCCTATAAAGGATAGACCCTATTAGGAGTCAAAGAAATGTAGGCTCACTACCTAGGCTCACTACCCAAAGAAGGTTATGTCCACCTCCAGAACTCACTATTCACAACACAAGTGTATATAAATGAAATACACAATCCTTGTGAACTCTTTGATAGAAATTGTCTTTTCTTGATTAGTTCCAATGAATTATAAAATATCCTTTGCTCTACACCCAATAGATATAATCCTCTTTTACAGCTCTTACACTCTACCCACATTTTCAAAAGAAAATATCTTACATATATACCCTATTACAATAAATGATCAAGTTAGCCAATTAGGCTTCCCTAATATACAAATAATTACATAACCCCTTACTAATATAAGCATAGTATCTATAACAAGTATACAATAATTACACTTCAAAAATTAAGGTCCAACATCCGTAATCCATGCTCACTATCCATAATACATGCTACAACTCTGAAGTCAGCCCCATCTAGTTCTCCTCTAGAACACACACCATAGTTGACATCATCATGCTTCCCACAACTTGCTAAGATCAAAGAACATTCCTCAATAAGTTATCTAACATCCCTTAATCTCACATACACTGAATCCACATCACTTGTAAGGTACACTCAAAACATAGAGACTAACTTTGTCAAATTCCACTGTCACAGTCCAGAAACTAGTCTTCACCAAATATTATGTTACTCAACTAATATGAAATATTACAGCATGCAATCTTAGATATTAGATCACAACACCTCCCTATACACAAACCTATGTTCTATCATTCTACATCAACCGTACAGTATCTGTACACTATAATAACCAATTTGTTATCTTCATAGAAACATATTTTGACATCAGTGACAAAACATGAATGACAACAACATTAGTAACCAATTCCCAAAACATATGACATAGATCAAGGTAGGAGAATCCAATTAAGGATAGTTCAACCATGTAGTAACAAAACAACACAATGGAATAACACAACACAATAATTATTTAACTAAGCTTTTCATAAACATGCCCAGCTATAAGGCCTTCTGAGTTAGGGCCAATTACAAACAAGAATTAATTCTGCAAGATCAACAAGATCCAATACAACTCCAGCTAGTTCATTTTTGAAAACTATTAGCAATTGATGGAAACCCTAAGGCAGATCTGAACTTGAGCTCGCAAGCCTCCAAAAAATCTCCTTGTCTCCAAGTATGCAACCACTAGCTCTGCTATTACAAACTATCAGATAGTAATCTGATCTACAAGATCTTGCAGGATATTTTCCACAACTTCACTTATTTGGTTCTCCCAAATCAGCTCTCAGAACTTCCCCTCTAATGCCTAAAACAACTACTCAAACATCCTATAAATACTAGTCATCAACCACAAGTCAGCTGGATGAAATAATTATCTCCTAAAAATAAATATTAAATGCAATACAAGTCAACTCTCAAATAGCCTTACAAACATTTAATTCAATATGTCATCCTCCAGATCCACATAGGAGAATTCAACAAAAGCTACCAACAATAAATGCACCAAGTCAACCAAGCAAATCTTCAAGAACTCCAATCGGTAAACTGGAACAATCAAGCACTAGAGAAGCAACCAATCACCAGTGAAACAACCGACCAAGTTAGACAACACTGAGAAACACAGGCATCACCGAGCACCAGTTCCACCAAGTTCCTTCAACAATTGAGCCTTCTTCAATGACCTAGTCATCAAAGACTGAGCCATTCAATAACCGATATCCTTTGTTAAAGCTACAACTGAGTACCATAGAACCAAAACAACACACCTCCATGTAGATTCACTAAGAACCCTAGAATGCCCCTACATCAGACACCCTAGGTTCAAAAAGATGTTCATATGTGAGAAGAACATCTTCCCAGATTCAGCACATAAACCTCGAACTAGTTCTTCACATACAAGTCCTCCAACTTTTCAGCTTGCATGCTCTTCCACTTCTGCTTCCTCTATCTTTTCAAGTCTTTCCTTGATAACACACAGGGTTTTTCTCCATACTGACCATCCATACCTTTAGGATCCACCAACTCAACTCAGCTACCAATACTCAAACTTCTCCTACCAAGCATTGTATCTAGCAAAGGCATCAGGGAAAACTTCTTGTCATCCTTCTCAATAGTAAACACATTCCATACACAATCATATATAGCTCTACAATCATATTGCTAAGGTCTACCAAGAAATATATGACAACTATTCATCTCAATAATGTCACATAACACAAGATCCTTATAATGGCCAATCTGAACATCAATAAAGCACTGTTCCCTTACTTCCAGAGTATGAACATCTTACAACTAGCCAATCCTATAAGAACAAGGATGCTTCATTCTTTCCAAACCAAGTTTCTTAACCATGTTCTTAGAAACAAGGTTATTAGTACTACCACTATCAACAATAACACCACAAAGTTTACCAACAAACTTGCACCGAGTTCTGAACAAGTTACTCCTCTGACAAGTTTCCTTCTTTGTACTGAGCAATGTTCACTGAACAAGAAAGTTCTCAGATTTAGGTTCATTCTCAATATTTTCATTCACCACAATAGTTCATCGGTCACCAAGCTTTTTCTATGTACACTCAAAAGAATGGTGTCCTTCTTCACCACAATTATAACAAGTACCTTTAGAGATAACTCTACATGTCCTCTTTTTTAGTTCTACAATTTTCTATTCATCTTCTATAGTCATTTTATCCTTCACTGAGTGATCAATCTTTTCCTTCCCTTGAGAGTTATTATGTTGTTTTCTCTTCAACTTATCTTCTACCTTCAAAGCATATTGATAAGCATCTTCAATAGAATGAATCTTCAGCATACCAAGCTCATCCTGAATATTGAATCTCAAACCATTCACATACCGATCTACCTTTTCCTTACCAAGTTCTTTGTGTCTAGACCGAATAGTAAGTTTGTAGAACTCCTCGGTATAATCTTCCATAGAAAAATCCTTCTACTTCAGATTCTACAACTTCTTAAACAAGTCAAGCTCATAGTCAACCGGTATGAACTTAGCTTTCAATTTAGTCACCATCAACCTCCACCGATTGATCTTCATTTCACCTTCCTCTTCTCTATCTCTTTGTAATTATTTCAACCAAAGAGCAGCATATCCTTTCAACTTAGTCTGTGCCAATCTCACTTGAAGAGGATTCTCAATTTCTTTAAGCTCAAAGAAATCTTCAAGTCAACCAATCCAATCAATCAAGTTCTTAGGTTTTAAGGTACTAGAGAAAGTCAAAACTTCCTTTTGATAACTATTACTTAACCGAGCTCCAAATCTATGTAACCAACTAGTTATGTCTTCACTAGATCTATCTCTCTAGTCATCACCACTAGATTTAGCACTTCAAAGTCTTCACCAACTTTCTCATAACCATCTTCAGTACCAACATTTTGAGGTACACTATCCATAGCTCTCATGATCTCAATGACCATGTCATTCTTCATCAGTTTCATCTCAGATCTAAAATTATATTTCACCTTCTCTATAATCCTAGATTCCATAGTATTATAGAGATCCACAATCATCCTAGGGTCCAATCTTCTCAGAGGCATCCTTAAAGATAAGAAAACCCTCTGCAACAAACCCTACACTGACCACCTTGTGACAATATCCAAGTTGTATGCAAGTTAGATCACAACTTTCCACCTCGCACAAACAACTAGGCCATGATTTCACAAGTTCAGTGCCATGAATCTGCAACTCAGATCATATGATCTCTTCACCAACAAGATCATCTTTGCAAGATCAGCCTTGCTAGGTCAACCTTCACTCAACAAGATCAACTCATCTCCTGAACAACCTCGCTCAACAAGATAAACTTAGCTCCCAAACAACCTCGCTCAACAAGATAAACTTAGCTCCTGAACAACCTCACTCAACAAGATCAACCTGGCTTTGATACCATCTAATGCAAATCAAGGTAGGAGAATACAATTAAGGATAGTCCAACCATGCAACAATAGAACAACACATCATAATAACACAAGACAACAATTGTTTAACTAATATTTTCATAAACATGACTAGTTGTAAGGCCTTCCAAGTTAGGGCCAATTACAAACAAGAAGTAATTCTAAAATATCAACAAGATCCAATACAACTCTAGCTAGTTTAGTTTTGAAAACTATCAGCAACTGATGGAAACCCTAAGGCAGATATGAACTTGAGCTTGCAAGCGTCCAAGCAATCTCCTTGTCTCCAAGTATGCAACCACTAGCTCTGCTAATACAAACTATCAGATAGTAATCTGATTTGCAAGATCTCGCATGATCTTTTCCACAACTTCACTTCTTTGGTTCTCCCAAATCATCTCTCAGAACTTCCCCTCTA